>OW386286.2:253200186-253800186 GCA_936432065.2 Rutpela maculata
TATTTAATATCGATATGTCAAGAAATATTACAGCTAGACTCATGAACCCTTATACATTTGAAATCAGGAGAAAAAGATCTAAAAGAATATGTAAAAGCATATAGGGTTTTCCATTTAAAAAACAACCTTCATTGTTATATCATGTGACCTATAAATACAAGCAATTGTTTTTTTAATTGCATATAAAATATATACACAGTGACCCATTTAAAAGTTGAACACCTCTCTAAAATTTTTATTTATTGTGATATTTGAATCAAATTTTACTCAAGTGTAGAACAAAATAGAATCTAATTATGACCAGAAAAACATTCACCTACTACAAATGCAAAGCCACCTGCGATACCAAAATATACTAGAAAAACAAAAAATCATATTAGGCATTTTTTTATCGGAAAATTTTGTTAATGAAACTTGTTCAGAATTCTCCAAAAACCGTAAGTCCAAAATTTTATCAAAATAAAAAAATTGAAAAATTGAAATTTAAAAAATTTTAAAAGTAATTATTTAAAAAAAAAACTGTAAATTACTAGACAACTACCTGGCAGCTTGGGTTTAATTTCAAACAAAATTGTCACAGTACAGTTTTCTAAATAAAATAACCGATTAAAATGATATTTTTGAACTTGGACATTATTTTAATCAAAATTACAATACTTTTTTATTTTGATTTAATTTTGGACTTAAGGTTTTTGCACAATTCCGAACAAGTTTCATTAACAAAATTTTACGATAAAAAATGCCTAATATGATTTTTTGTTTCTTTCCGCATTCTTTGCCCAAGCAGCAATTTTAGTAGTTTCTACGTAATAGTTATCATTAGGGGAACTTTAAAGGTTTCCGCAACTAAGGACTGTTACGTAATGGGAACCATCCTTCTACCAAGTATTCACCAAAATGGGGAATAATAATTACGTGGAAAACTACTATTCCGGTACTTCTACCGTTACCGTGTCGAAAACTAGGTTATTACGTAAACGGGATGTAACCAAGTAGTAGAAATGACTAACTTTTGGAACAGCTCAGCTGACCGAAATGAGAGCGCAAACTATATATTTGGCTCTCTGTTATTCGAATAGCAAATTAATGACTTACTGAGTTTAAGCACATGATATGTCCAAGGTCCAAGATTATATACAACATGCATAAGCATATATTATAAATCATGATGTTTTGCATTTACCCTGGGTGTGGATATTAAAACCACCACTTGTTTTCTGTAAAATGTTATCATGATGCTTCGATAAAAAAGACGCCCCCTCGAGAAAATGGTTTTTTCGGAAAAAAAAATTTTTGCAAAAATTATGTGCACAAGCAAAACTGCAAAATTTTTTATGGAAAACGTTTTTTTTTTAATTTTATATATTATAAAGTAATAATCTATTTAGAAAACATATTTGTAAATGACTATAATAAAAAGAAATTTTTTAATGAATTATATTTTTATGTGTCTTCATTCAACAACAGAAAAATGACGATTTTAATTGCAGTAACTTAGAGGTTGCAAAAACCAAAATTATTTCCCTACAAGTTACATTTACTATAAAGTAGCAGATGCCACCAACGTTATAGTTGTTGTTACTTTAAAAGTGGTGACGGGAACTACAACATTTCACTGTGTAGTTATATTTACCTAGATGTAGCAAATGGGACCAATGACGCTATAAGATCTTAGTAACTGTTGCTACCAACTTATTTTCATGTTGGTAGAATTGGCAGAATCGATATAGGTAATTTTTTTTTAATTGGCAACGCAGTAATAACTGTTAAAGTGTCACTGTCACTGTGTATGATAGGAATATGTGGATTAAAAATAATTTTATACTTTTACAAGTACTTTTTATTTTCTGATATTATTAGAAAGATATTATTTGGAAAGAGCACATATCGAACAATATTTGATGGATGCCTCAGACGGTGAGCGTCTTATGTCAGAGGTAGGTGTTTATTATGATCTTACTTTTGTGTATCTATTTAATTGTTTGGGTTTTTTAGGTTGCATTGATATTGGGAGTTTACGGTGCCTGCCGTTGCGGTGAACTGACCTTCTTAAGCGTCGAAGATATAAGAGATAAAGAATAATATCTGTATATATCCATACCAGATACCAAGACAAATAAATTCACAATTTTAAATGAAGGATTTTCGGTAAACTCACTTGATTCAATCAGGAAATATGTGTCTTTAAGACCGCAAAATGTGTCTCACAAAAGATTTTTCGTAAATTTTCAAAAGGGAAAGTGCACTGTCCAATGCGTTGGATTAAATAAGCTCTAAAAAATTCCAAGAATTGTAGCTGATTATTTGCAACTGCCAGATGCAGATTTGTATACTGGCCATATAGCATGCGCCGTTCCTCATCAACTCTTTTGGCCAATGCTGGGGGTGACATTACCACCCTTAAACGTCATGGTGTGTGGAAATCATCCACCGTGGCGGAGGGTTATTTGGAAGATTCAGTCTCAACAAGATTGTTATTGCTAAAAAAATTCAGGGAGAGCAGCACAACGAGTCAGGCAATACAGACGTCGTTACTAGTATAGAGAAAAATTGTGTACAGAAGAGCAGTTTTCTTTGTGAAAAATCGAATATGATGACAATAAATGTTAACATAAATATAAATAAGTGTTAGTGCATGGATTCTTTGTTTTGTTAATTTTCCATATAATGGAGACAATAAATAAATTCCTTGGACTTTATTTTATATTAAAATTACTCTTTAGTGACTAAATCACTTTACCTCACTTTAGCTTACTACTTTATCTCACTAGTGACTTATGGGTCACTTTATACCTTCAAAGTCTTATCAATAAAGATCACTTTATATGAAAGTGTTGGATAAATATATTTATTAACGTAAGGTGTGTAATAATGGAAAAAATACATAAGAGTTTTCATATTTATTTAGTGATCAGTTTACATTTAATTTCATTCAATTCAATTTATTGTACATAAATAATGTCTTATGCCGTTATACCGACATTGTCCGTTCCCCATCGACACAATATTTATTAAATTTGGAGTTTTTAATCGGCAAATTCATTTAATATGCTCAGTGGATCACTAACTGAACTATGGGTCAATCTGTGTGTTAAAGACAAGTTCTAATTTTCGAGCAGTACACTATCATTAATCACTACAACTGTTATAGTTTTCGATTACTCTTCTTGTGTTGATGGGAGCACTTTTGCACTTGTTGCCAAAGATGATGGTTTTGCTGTGGCGAAATAATCTTTCATGTTTGCATCATATTCTGAAGAATCACTATTTCTCTACTACTGTTTAACTGTTTCTTCAGTTTTCTATAAAACGTGGATGAGTGCTGATAAAACTATATTTCGTTTTCACTGAGCATTTCAAATGCCGCCATTTTATTCAATGCCAATAATTATATAAATTGTCTTAAATGTTAATATTACTCTATAGTAGATTTTCAAGGTATATGTAACTTTTAAGTCATTTTCAATTAGTGGGGAGTAGTAAAGATAACTTCAAAGCCCCCATGTTCGTAGAAATAACCTCATTTTTACTCGAGATGTCACTAATAAGTTAGACTACTTTCAAGTGGTCCTTTGGTAAAGCTGTGCAGTCGGCATTACTACCAATTTTCACTTTGCAGGTGAGGATGCTTCAAAGTAATGCAGAGTAGTAACCGCGACGTTGCAGATTCTCCAGCAGTTACATGAAAGTGTTATAACTATACAGTGCCTAAATTCAGTAGAATCTACTTAATTGTCACTACAAATGCATACCACAAAGTGAATATTACTCTGAAGTCGCAAAATTAGTAACAGTTATGTCATTCCTACTATATTAAAGTTCCGATGCCTCAGATGCCAGTTCCCAACACTTTGAATGCTGCTTGGGTGGTACCACAGGTGGCTTTGCATTTGTAGGAGGCAAATGTTTTTCTAGTCATAATTATATCCTAATTTGTTCTATACTTGAGTAAAATTTGATTCAAATTGCAGAATAAATAAAAGTTTTAGAGAGGTGTTCAGCTTTTAAATGGGTCACTCTGTATACAACTAATAGGCGACAACTAGATCTCCCGTCTTTGCTCCACTTTTACATTAAGTGAGAGAGAAGATACCGGCTATTCCATGTCGGCTATCTGACGTGGCTTGTGGGAGTATACTTTTTAGTGTGTTGTTTAATCCAGCGCCGCAGTTAGAGACACCGCAATCGAGCTCATACTCTCGTATAAGCTGTGAAGATATAATTCGATAATTACTTTTACTTCCACATCCAGTGGAAGTATAGTAACGACAAAAAAATTTTTAAAAATTTTTATTGTTCAAATAGGCTTAGAATGTCATGAAACGTCGAGATTTCAAGTTTGAGCGAAAAAAAAATTTCTGTCTGTCGGTCTGTCGATCTGTCGGTCTGTAACTTTTTTTGTGCGCACGTTTACTCTGGAACCGTTTGAGATATTGACTTGAAATTTGGTACACATATGTACTTTAACGAGATCTAGAACTAAATTATATTTTCATCTTGTTCTGTCGAAGGGTTGGGGGGTAAATTGGGGTAAATTTGGAGTAAATAGGTAAATCAAGCAGGTAAGAGTTCATAAAATTGATATCTAATATAGACAAGAGAAGCTAAGGTCTCAAAAAAAAATTTGGCATTAGCCACCCCCATTACCACCCCATTATTAAAGGGGATGAAAAAAAATGTGATTTAGTGTGTGTAGGTACAAAAACCAGAAACCTCAAAATATTTTTTTACTTTATCGATATCGATTTACGATACCCCACATAGGTAGTGGGACAGGGGTGGTAATAGGGGGTGGTAGTGGGGGTGGATGAAGTAAAAAAAATATTTTGAGGTTTCTGGTTCTTGTACATTCACTAAATCACAATTTTTTTTCATCCCCTTTAATAATGGGGTGGGGGTGGTAATGGGGGTGGCTAATGCCAAAAATTTTTTTGAGACCTTAGCTTCTTTTATATATATTAAATACCAATTTTATGAACTCTTGCCTGCTTGATTTACCCTTTTACCCCAAATTTACCCCAATTTACCCCCAAACCCTTCGACGGAACAAGATGAAAATATAATCTAGTTCCAGAACTCGTTAAAGTACATATGTGTACCAAATTTCAAGTCAACATTTCCAGAGTAAACATGCGCACAAAAACGTTACAGACAGACCGACAGACAGAATTTTTTTTTTTTTTCGCTTAAACTTATTAAAGTAAAAGTAAACGAGCGAACAATATAGTTAAATCCGGCTCTGCGTTCTGCACCCCTTGCCTCTCAACGTCTCTCATAGATGCAATTGGTTCAACTATACATTATAAATAATATAATATTTCAAATTAAATATTATGTGTATTGAAAATTAGTATTTTTTATTTGTCCCCTGGGCTCGTACTGGCTCTCCACGAGCCTGACTGGTATTAAGAACTTTGATAGGTAAGTTTCAAGTCCAAAGCAGAATTTATTGTTCATAAAAAATTTTAAACTTCCAGCAGGTTTTTTTTTCGAACGTCCGAAAATAGGGAATGACTACAATAACATCTGTATCAAAGCTTATTAAAGTATATCTTATTCTCTCCATAGATAAGCGAATAATAATTACGTCGGATTTGATAAAACGACGATATATTGTGATATATCCGTCTGATAGAACAGATAATAACTGATAAAAAAAAATGGATTCTCGAATGATGTTAAATAAACGTCATGTGGTATCTACTACACATTTGAAATGAAAGACAAGTGTGACTTGCAAAAATTTCAGTCATAAAATTGGCGTTGAGATGGACATAAATAATACCTTTACTTTATCTGGGTAAGTACATATATATACATAATTTATAAAAATGAAAAACACTGTCAAACTGTATTTATCGAGCTACTTGTTTATCAAAATATCGACATTGTTCTTAATAGTAAAAGCGCATAGGGTTTTTCTTGGAAAATGAATAATTAAAGCTGGCAAGATATTTTTTATGTTTAATTATATCACACTAAATAACAATATGTTTCTTGCCACCCTGAGATACGCGTCGTACACCCCCCACCCTCCCTTAAGGGTAAAAAATTTAAAATTGCTGTATCTCGGAAACGAATAAAGATACAAATTTCGTTCTTATGCGACAATCTTTATCTTGTAGCATACAATAAATTAGTTCATTATGACTTTTGAAATTTTGAATATTTCTAGTTATAACGAAATTATTAACTTTTTTCTAGATTACTTTCAATAATTTCAAACATAGTGCCTAAACTGTAGCTTTTAGAAAGAAAAATTCTAAATAAGAGTTTATAGTTCATACTTCTAGCTTTCAAAAAAATTATACACATCTTATTTTAAAGCAATCCTAGCTCGAGAAATCACGGAACACAAGCTGGTGTAAATAGTGGAATCAATAGAGATGTTTACTTCGGAAAAATTCCGGGAAGCTGTAACTCTCGAGAATACATCTCTGAATATGTCAGGAACAACATACCAAAAGTTACCAACAAGAGCCCTTGAGTGTAATTTGTTACTAAACAAATTAGTTGCAAATACATCTTAAAATATTTTTTTTATTTCAAAAAGTAATTGCGCCATCCTAAAGTACGGGTTTCCCATCAAAAATGTATATGAAGTTTTTTTTACGATCAAAAATGTAGGCTCCAGATAAAGGTATTTACCCACAAAATTTTGCAAACTGAGTAAACTTTTTTTTAATTAGTTCGTGAAAGTGTACAGAATAACATCCTGAAAAGTTTACATTTCACTCGGATGCAGAACAAAAAAAAAAGTGAAAAAAAAAATTTTTCATCCATTTTTTCAAAATTTTGAAATTAAATCAAGCTAGAAAAAAATAAAAAATACAGGTGGATAGATCATGTATTTATGAACAAAAAATGTCCTAACAAAATTTATCGGAAAAAATAATCAAGTGTAACGTTACAACTCGGAGCGAGCGAGACCCATGCGTGCACGCGTTTGAATACGCATAACTGTGACACCGACGCACTGAATTACATGTCGCTAAATCAGAATTTGTTCAATCTATATGAGTGTTGGTTCATTTAAAAGATGGAAATTGTAGCTTTCTGATGCTTTTTTGTCTTAAACAATACAAGCAAACGATGGATGGGAAAAATATACTTATATATATTATCACGCCCGAACTCAATCGTCGCAATAAACGATATAGAAAAAAATAAAAGCCCTTCAAACAAATTCTTTCTTCATTGAGAACTGTTGAAAAGTATGTACACTTCATGATTATTATGGTTTATTAAGTTGAAGTAACATAAATTCAAAAAAAAAGTACATCTCAAATCATTTTAATTTCCTTGCTTGATGATTTTCTTGATAAATATTGGAGACTGTAACTTGCCGAGAAGTTGACCCATTGGAAAAAATAAAATATCACTATTTCGGAAAAAATGTATACTTTTCGAATGTTCAAACACAAATTCGTTTACTTGTATGCATTTTTTCGAAAATATGTTTAATCAGATTATGATAAGGCATTGCGATTTTCACGATCTTATCTTTATAACTATGAAAATATCTTTGATTGTTTTGAATATAAATTCTGGAACTTTTCCAATACATTAACAAATGTATAAGGAATCCATTGGATATAGCTGAAATGTGGATAAGTGTACCTGTAATAAATACAGTACAGTAAAGGCACGTAAAAATTCATGCGAGTGATTCAGCGGCTATGTGTGGTGTCTGTGTATGCATTGATAATTATATATTTTCCCTCCATACTCACTATTTATCCTCCTATTCACTAAGAAAAATGTTTAAAACGTATAATCAGAAAGAGAAAAAAAGCTTTATTTTACTCGATAGAACAGCTAATAATTTTTTGAGGTTCCGTGCATTTAACCGTGCGCTGGCCGCGCAGAGTGACACTTCACTATTTTTTCTAGGAATACCGTGGCTTCAGCGATAAATTTTATTAGGATATTTTTTGATCAGAAACACGTGGTCTATCCACCTGTATTTTTTATTTTTTCCTACCCTGACTTAATTTCAAAATTGTGAAAAATGAATAAAAAAAATTTTTTTTCACTTTTTTTTATGTTCTGCATCCGAGCGAAATGTAAACTTTTCAGGATATTATTCTATACACTTTCACGAACTCATAAAAAAAAATTATACTGTTTGCAAATTTTTGTGGGTTTCACTATAAAATGTTCTTTGTCGTCTGGGCTATAATACACTTTTGTTGTAACTTTTGAACTAATTAATGAAATTGACCTCACAAACGCTTAAACAAAAGAAGAAACATTTAACTATTGGATTATTATATTTTCAAATATAAAGATGAATGTATGCAGGAATAGTACATATATAAAGTCGGAACATAAAGAGATTTGCGATGAAATAGGTAAAAGCTCTGCCATTTCTAAAAATTTAAAGATAATAATTTGGGTCTTTCACATTTTACTCTTAAAGTAATGTATAAAAAGATCCGATGGGTGAAAAAAATCTCAAAAATTTATTTTTGAAGATGTACACTTCCAAAATTTCAATATTTTGAGAAAATGATAAAATTTTATATACAGGGTGTCCCACTTAAAACTCCCGGCGCCATTTTCTCGATAACCAAAAGCGATATTTGAATTCTGTCTACTACTATATTTCTCAAAAGATCTCTCAAATTCAGACAACAAAATTAAAACTACCTGGTACTATATAAACTCGCTCACAAAAAATCCTGTGCAAGAACTTGAAAATATCACAATAATTGACGAAAATGAAATGACTAGTGATACCAACAAAGTGGCGAGTAAATTCGTATCCTTTTTTTCCAACCAGGCTCTCATATTTACCTCAAACCTAAAAAGTAACGCGAGTCATATAGATTATTTAAACAACGTTCAATATCATAAAAGCAACTCATTTTTCTTTCAGCCAGTTAATGAATACGATATATGTAATGTAGTTAAATTACTTAAAACTAAAAAATCATCTGGATATGATGATATTCCTATTACCCTAATAAAAAAATATATTGATTCACTAAAAAAGCCTTTGGCGTATCTAGTAAATCTATCACTCCAATCAGGAATTTTCCCCAACCAACTTAAAATCGCGAAAATTAAACCATTATATAAAAAAAAGGTGATAAAGCATTGTTATCCAATTACCGTCCAATTTCTCTATTAATAACGTTTTCGAAAATTTTTTAAAAAGTAGTTGAAGAACAACCGGTTAAATACCTTACATTCAACAATATTCTTAGTGAGGCTCAATATGGTTTTAAAAAAGAAATACTAGCGACGCCACATATTCATTAATTAATCAAATCCATAAATTATTAGAAAGCCAAGAATATGTGATTGGTATATTTTGCGATTTGTCAAAATCTCTATTCGAGTCTCTATTTTTTTTTTTTTCGCGTGCGCGATGCTGGACAGTTCTCCCGTGTCTCGGACATTCTCACGGGAGAAGCGCCAGCGAATTATCTACAGCCACTCCCTGCATCCCGCAGGGTTAGTGACTGTAAATTCCAGATTCGTGTGCCCTAAGAAGACGGAGGGACCCCAGGATAACTGACTTCTGCATTTGGCCTGTCTCTATTATTATTATTATTATTATTGTTGAATATATAAATGACTTCAGTTTTGAGTAAAAATGGTTATTTCACACATTGAGGTATAGATAGCGTTGCGATGCAAAGAAATTCTTCGATCCTAGGAACGATGAAATGAGTTGCATGAGATGGAGAATTATATTCAGAGCAAGTTTTATGATACGAACAATTTTCGAAAAATCACTGGTTCTCGAGATATTTGAACTTCAATATAATTTTTTTGAATATAAAAATCGTCATAACTTTTTTAGACAATAAGTCCTTTGGGACATTTTTCATAGTGAATCAGGCTCATTTAGATGGTAATGAAATATTTATTTCAAA
Organism: Rutpela maculata; assembly: GCA_936432065.2. Taxonomy (NCBI): domain Eukaryota; kingdom Metazoa; phylum Arthropoda; class Insecta; order Coleoptera; family Cerambycidae; genus Rutpela; species Rutpela maculata. Next base: position 253,210,074 of record OW386286.2, read on the forward strand.
ACACAAAATAATTTGTTTTTTCAAGTAAAACAAAGGTGGGGCTGCAACTGCTATTTGGAAATTAAAGATTTTGACATTTTTGTTTATTGTGCATTGTCTAATTTTTGCGTCATGTTTATGTTGTATGTTCTACTAAATTTTACACTATAAATTGTAGACATATGGAAAAAAAATGGGATTTTTGTTACTTGAAAAATTACATTAAAGTTCAAATATCTCGAAAACCAGTGATTTTTCGAAAATTGCTCACATTAAAAAAGTTGCTTAGAATATAATTCTCCATCTCATGCAACTCATTTCAGCGTTCCTAGGATCGAAAAATTTCTTTGCATCGTAACGCCATCTATACCTCAATGTATAAAATAACCATTTTTACTCAAAACTGAAGTAATTTATATATTCTAGTAGATACCTTACAGAATTCAAATATCGCCTTTAGTTATCGAGAAAATGACGCCGGGAGTTTTAAGTGGCACACCCTGTATCTAACTAACTTTAACCACTTATTTCTCTGGTTTAAATCGCGTTATTAGATCTTTGTGCGATTTTTAAAGCTTGAAATGTGTACCTTAAGATGCTTCAAGGCTATTTACCTTAAAAATTAAATTAACCCCTTTTTTACGGAAATAATAGAAAAATAATAAAAGTTCATAGCATTTATAAAAAATTTATTTAGCCTACGTATGCCGCATACGTAGGACCTCAAAATAAGTAAATCTAATGATGAAAAAATTTCGGAAATTATATAAACCTATACTTTTCACGAAATATTGAAAAAATCAAATTTATTAGATAAATCGACTCAATGTTGATTGTTTTTACAATTTTCATCCTGTTTAAAACATCGAAAACATATTAAAAAAACCGCTGCCCAAGGAATCACTACTTCCACATCCAGATTCTCTATCCAAGTCACTCACAACGAAAAAACTCTGTATGTGAAAATAATTGTTTATGGAACTTTAATAATATAATATTTGAAATCCTCTACCCCAAAAACCCATAAAACGATACCTCACATCGGTAATGGGGTGGGGGTGGTGATAGGGGTGATAGTGGGGGGTGGATGAAGTAAAAAAATATTTTGAGATTTCTGGTTCCTGTACATACACTAAATCACTTTTTTTTTTCATTCCCTTTAATAAGGGGGTGGGGGTAGTAATGGGGGTGGCTAATGTCAAAAATTTTTTTGAGACCTTAGCTTCTCTTGTATATACTGAATACCAATTTTTTGGACTCTTACCTGCTTGATTGACCTATTTACCCCAAATTTACCCCAATTTACCCCCCAACCCTTCGACGGAATAAGATAAAAATATAATCTAGTTCTAGATCTCGTTAAAGTACATATGTCTACCAAATTTCAAGTCAATATCTTAAACGGTTCCAGAGTAAACGTGCGCACAAAAAAAAAGTTACAGACAGACCGACAGACCGACAGACAGACCGACAGACAGACCGACAGACAAACCGACAGACAGACAGAAATTTTTTTTTCGCTCAAACTTAAAATCTCGACGTTTCATGACATTTTAAGCCTATTTGGACAATAAAAATTTTTTTGTCGTTACTATACTTAAACTGGACGTGGAAGTAATACTCACGTGGAGTGTGAGTTTTCTTAGAAAAAGGTGTTCCAAAAAAGCATTTTTTAAAAAAAAAACTTTGTTAGGAACAGAAATTAGACAAAAGTGCTAATAACCTTAGTAAAAACAAGACAATCTAGTAAAAAACGAACATTCTATCTTTAACGGTTCAAGAGATATAATTCATTAACCATTTTACTCCTTAAGTGGCGTCAGGGGTAGGGGTCGCGTGATTGGGGGTGGCAAGAAAGGTTTTGTTGTTGACAAATGTATATACTAACATATCATGCCATGCTTTAATCATTAATTTCCCACGAACCCCCTATTTGTTGCTCTATTTAAATATTTTACAAAATATGTGTCATATTTTTTATTATTTTGGCTTTGAATATCTATACAAACGCCGAAAATATTGCATTAATTATTTTTATCATTTATTTAACGTCTATTTTCGCAACTAAGACATCAATGATCGCCACGATGCGCCAAGAGATGAGATACTTACAACTTGAAAATATTGCGGTTCCTCTCCTCTTCTCTTCCAAAAACTAGGGATTTTTTACTTGTCTAAACATAATAAACAAGGGACTGACTGCATTACTATGTTCGAAAGACGGTATCTTTATTATACAATAGTCGCCTAAGACTGTATAGCTTCTGTGTTTACTCTGATTTACAAACTGTAGAAGAAGGGAAAAGGTCACTATACAGATCGGATCATTTAAATACGAACATAGATGCAATATGTCCAGTTGACTTTCCTCCACTGACAGGGGACGATTCGAAGTACGACGATTTCCCACGTACGACGAGTAACTAGCTTGTGTTCGTGCATCGTATTGTCCCGCAGTTGTATTACCGCTGTTTTTAATTTTGCTCTTAGAAACAATATGTGTGAGTTCTACAAATTTCCGAGAAAAAGAAAGGGCTGTAAGCACGAGAGAAACTATATAATTAAATGGCATCACCTAAATAATACGGAGAGGCGAATAAAAGAACTACTTGCAGAGACATTCGAAAATAGACCAGTATCTTCTCTACCTGTCTACAGTGCACAGACTAATTCAAAATATTGAACAGTAGGTACTATGAGGATACAGAAAATTGATTTATGGATTCAAGTCAGCGCATATGCGCATAACAATAATGCCTTTAACGGGTAAGCGAGAATTGGTATGGTTTCCTCTCATACAAGATATTTACAATGTTCGTATTCCAATGGACCGATTCGTATTTCTTTTGGAGGTCATCCATCTAAATACTAGTCGCGAGTACTGTTGCTTCACTATTCATATCGAATACGAGTCTAGACAAGACAGAGCTGCGTTGTTTCCTATAATAATGTATTCTCTACATGTTTTTAAAATTAACAATTTTCCTTGAGAAATTATAAAAATCTAACTTATAATTGTTTTGAAATACACATTTGGCAATATTATATACACTCATGTTTACACGGTCTGTAACCTACTACCAACTTTCGGCTTGGTATCTTTCAGTTTATTTGATTGATGTTTTGAGTTGCTACAAGTGCAAAGTCACCTGATGTAAAATTTTACAAAACCAAGTTTACTCTTCCAGAATGTTGCAGATGTTGAATAGCAGCCAGTAAAAGCATGCAGAAACAGAATTTCCTTCAGTCCTAGCTGCTGCATTTGGTGGGTGGAGTAAACATTGGTTCGAACATTTCCTTTGTCAGGTTTTATGAATAAAATATAGCAGTAAACTTGGGTAAAATTTGATTCAAATCGGAAACAAAATAAAATAGTTATAATGGTGTTTTCATTTTAAGTGAGTCACACTGTATATTTAAGGAAATATATAGATTTCGACAAAATGTTACGTTAGTAAATACGTCGAATGTTGTAAAATAAATATTGTTTTGTGACTGTGATTTATTAGTAGACCACGGTAAACCGTTTTGATAGAAATATTTCAGATACATAATTAATTAATTTATTAATTATCGATTTTCGCTGGCAAATATCTCGGAAACTATAACACATAGGAAGAAAATGAATATAGACATTTTTGTAGAAAATTTAACATCATTTAATTTTGTGTAGAGAAATTTTTCGCGTACGACGCATCGTTTCCGAGTTATAAGGGAAGAATCGAAAAAAGGACCTTTGCACCCCCCTCCCTCCTGAACCTGCAGGGCGGGGACTTTTAGTATGTTTACCCAACACATTCCTGAAGAGGAAAATTCTGCCCCACTCCATGTCTTCTGGACTATTAGCAAATATGAAATCTTACTCAAATAATTATAGTTTTTCTTAAGTGTCCTTCTAATTTAATGATTCATGGATATGACGAAAAATATAATATGCACTGCAGGTCGTTGCAAACCTCGGTTACAAACTGTATTCTCGACCAAAAGAAGGGCACTTAGGACTCTTGGTGCATAAATAACTATATTTTAATAATTAATTGATTAATTTATTTACATATTTATGTATGCATTCATTCATCCGTTTGTTCCTTCGTTTCTTCGTTCGATCATTCTTTCCTTCTTCATTAATTCAGTCATTCTTTCATTTATTCATTTATTTAGTTACACAAATTGATAGAACAAAAATTCCAATTACGCAGTTGGAATAATTACCCTAAATGATGTTCCAATAACAAAGACATTGTTTCTACAACAAAATTCTCATTTCATTTTCGCTTTTAAGAAAGAAAAACGTAGTCAATAAACTATCTTCATTTTAAGGTCTCAAACATATCTAACGTCAGTCAGCCGTAACGAAAATATTTTGGAGGAAATCAGAAACATCATATACACATGGAATTATAAATCTGAATACAACCTCGACGCTATTAAAGATGATTTGAATCAAATTATCGGTGAAGTACTAGTTCAGTACTTTGAAGATAGAGAAGACACTGAAATTTTGAAAGCAGTTAACTGGTTAGTGATTTTAATTTTAGTAGATGCAAGTTGTGTTGGCTTTTTTAGTTAGACATTTCCTAGACAAACAGAGAACTCTATAAAATCCGTTTCAGTCGCCGACATGATTAGATAAAACTTGGAGAGAATTAAAAATATAACATAACATAAACACACCACATACAGTAGACAACCCCCAAATCCAAAGCCAAGGCTCTCCGGAAGGGGGTTACACATTCGGAAAACACAGACATACATCCATACCCACCGGGTTTTTTTGTCAGTACCGGGGCTGGGGGTCGAACCCAGAACGCGATAGACAGTCGGTCAGAATATTCGCCACTCAATATGCCTTAACCGCGTTGATTTTTTTTAACCTCTTTGCATCATTTATTTTTGTAAGAAATTGAGTGATCTTAAATAAGTCACTAAAGATTTAAATAATAAAATAAAAAAGGAATGTTTTTTTTTCAACATTCGGGCTCCGAGGATTTGTTAGAATTTCGGTACGCTTTAATTTAAAAAAAAATGTTCATTTTCGACAAAAGGCCATGGCAGGTTAAGATAAGTGTCCGTGCCTTTGCAACCTTTTTGCGTGTGGTTCCTTCCAGTGATGTATCTTTGTGTAAGATGCTACCACAAAAAGTTTTTCCCTCAAGGACTTCATAATATCTGGGAAACATTTTTTTTTTCGAAAATCCGAAACAATTTTTTTTTTCTTAATCGAGTAAACCAATTTGTTTGTATTTCACATGTATTGGGAATATACTCAAGACAATTTACTGTTGATATTTTCATGAAATCTTTTCATGAAGAAAACAAAAATTGATGCTTTTGAATTTTTTGAAAAATGTATATACGTACTTACTCGTTAGCGACCACCTCTATTTTTTTTACTAATTATACGCCATACAATAAGCTATAACATATATTTTTTACAAAACTCTAACGAAGGGGTAACGTAGTCAAATTGGCAAAGATAATGTTACGTGCTTACACCCCCTTTAGTAAACACCCTGTATCGTGGGTTCGGAAATTATAACACCAGGGTAACACTCTCCGATTAAAGAACTTATATCTAGATACATAATGGCATTACTTTGTGTGATCCCGAAAGATTCACAATCTAAGGCACTTCTTCCCATAAGTTCTTGATTGGCTAGTCGATCTGTTCGCGACCGATTCGGGCACCATCGGTTCAGTTTGATTATCATAATCTCAGTTTGACACTTTTGACGGTATATCCGCCATTAATGCTAATAAGCGTTTTTCGTGTTTTTCGATCAAAATGTGGTGAAGAAGTCTTTTTATTTTAAGTTGTGATTTGCTCAATACCTAAATAATATTCTCTATTCATATTTACACAGTTTAGTGACAATATAGTTAGTGCAAATAAATAGTGAAGTGCTGTGCCGTTTGCAGAAAGCAGTTTAGAAAAGAAGAAAATCGATCGTTCCATAGTCGTAACATGATGAAAAGTAAATAGCAATTAAATTTTAATATCCTTTCAATGCATATTTATCTTACTGTTTTATCTTACTGTAATATCGTATGCCTACATCACGTTATATAAAGAGCCGGTAATGCAGGAATTGCAATAATTCATTTTAATGAAAATATTTACCATTCTACACATTTTCTACACACACAACTCCACTGTTGCCTATGGGATATGATGTTCATCTATTCTTTTTAATGGACATATAATGTGACTATGTTAGGAGCAAACAAGGTATATAGTGAAAAGATAGCCTGAAGTTCTTTAATCGGAGGTAACACTAAACAATAATGTATTTACTAACGTACTAATTACAACAAATAAAGAAAAAGAGTATAAATTAGTTAGAAACTCGATATATTAATAAATATATAAATGAATAACAACTGCTTGGATTATACGTTGGAGCAGTCTACTTATTTTTTTTAAATAACGAGATGTATTTTTCACAATACATATATTTTCTACAAAGCTCCATCGAAACGGTAATACATAAAAAGATTATGTGTTTAATAATAAAAATACATAATAAAAAAACATGTTATGCTAATGATATATGATAATATTAGTCGTCTTCATCACTGTCCTCATTTATTGTAACACTGATATCTTCTGCGAATAATTCAAACAGTTTTACTGATACATTCTTGTTTAAGTTAAAAAAAAAATAAATTAGTTTTCTGTTACTTATAGATGCATTTATTACATGCAAGGTTTTTCGACGATATTCCGAAATCATCAATAAAACTGTCAGAATTATTCGCAGAATAATTGAGGACAGTGATGAAGATGACTAATATTATCATATATCATTAGCATAACATGTTTTTTTATTGTGTATTCTTATTATTAAACACATTTTTTATGTATTACCGTTTCGATGGAGCTTTGTAGAAAATGTATATATATATTGTGAAAAATACATCTCCTTATTTCAAAAAAATACGTAGTCTGCTCCAAAAAATTTCCAATACGTTTAATCCAAGCAGTTGTTGTTCATTTATATATTTATTAATATATCGAGTTTCTAACCAATTTATACTCTTTTTCTTTATTTGTTGTAATTAGTACGTAAGCAAATACATTATTGTTTAGTGTTACCCTGGTGTTATAATTTCCGAACCTACGGTACAGGGTGTTTACTAAGCACGTAACATTATCTTTGCCAATTTGACTACGTTACCCCTTCGATAGAGTTTTGTAAAAAAATATATGTTATAGCTTATTGTATGGCGTATAATTAGTAAAAAAAATAGAGGTGGTCGCTAACGTGTAAGTACGTATACAAATTTTTCAAAAAATTCAAAAGCATCAATTTTGGTTTTCTTCATGAAAATATTTCATAAAAATATCGATAATAAATTGTCTTCAGTATATTCACAATATATGTGAAATACAAACAAATTGGTTCACTTGATTAAGAAAAAAAAATTTTTTCGTATTTTCGAAAAAAAAAAATTTCCCAGATATTATGAAGTCTTTGATGAAAGAACTTTTTGTGATAGTATCTTACACAAAGATACATCACTGGAAGGAACTACACGCAAAAAGGTTGCAAAGGCACGGACACTTATCTTAACCTGCCATGGTCTTTGCGCTCTCTAGCCACTTTTGAACCAATAAACTCAATTTGGGACCACTGTGCGATACTTTCAAATATCATGTTGTTTTTATTAATGCCAGAGGCCTAAAACTGGTAAGTCGAGGGCCCACCGGGAAATTTACCGGTTTCCCGGTGGTACAATCCGACACTGAATGTACCAATTGAAAACTATTTTTCCAAAATCCCGCAACTCAGAAATGCCTGAAAACCTACATTTACGGAAAACAACCAGTCTACTCTTCTACCCCTACTACTTTAGAAAATAATAAAAACGCTTGATAAAAAAAAATATTTTAAATCTTATTTATTGCTTAATTTTAATGCTGAATTTATTCAAAAATCGTACTCATCCGGGAGATTACCCCCCCATGAGAGACAGCTAAATCCGCCCTTGCACGAATTAGGTGTTCGTTTAGCTCTGTGGGCCACCATTTTTTTGTGAATCGAGAAAATAACCTAAAGAAAACTCATAATTTAGGTTATTTTCGCGCTTTACTAAAAATTGGTGAGTAAAGGTGAGTAAAGGAGCTAAACACTGGATGGAGTCACAGAAACATATCACATTTTACTTTTTTTTTTTTGTGTGTCTGTGTAATATATTTGCATACGCGATTTTCTAGAAAATGGCGGAGGATCCGGTGATATTCATATATTACACCCCAACTAGCACCAAAGTAACAGTAACTGAGATGGGATCTTCGAATGAGTAACCACTACGAATCCGTCACTAAATGTACGAATTTGATGTGTAAATAACTTCATTTGACATATCCGTAGTCACTGCTTCGTAGTTTTTACCACTAGCGGTTACTTTAGAGTTATGTGACTTCTACGTAGCTTTTCCGGTGCATGGGGACGCCCTAGTTACCAGTGGGACGACCTTCGAATTTGCAACCACTTTCAAGTAGCTTTGATAGTGGCCGCGACGTTCTGGGAACCTTTACTATCCGTTTAAAGTCGTGGATCTTGTTAGTAACATTTATTAGTGTTAATGACGTTACCGCTACCTGCAGACTGAACTTCACCGTGCACGGCTACTACCATGAAGTAAATTTCACCATCTAGTTCCCATTGTTAACCATATATAGGAAAGGAAAGGCGATAACGAGAGGAATGAAACACATCACCTATATGGTTTATGCTTGTCTTGTGGCCTTTATTTTTTCCAAATTTGGGTTGTTTGCCATTTTAAAGTAATAACATGCCATTTTACGTTGAATTTCATACATTTATCTTTTCCGTTCAAGACAACTCGTTAAGTGAGGAAAACAACTACGTATTTTTCGGATTGCTTACCTGTTAATGTTTTTCAAAAGATAATAAATGTTCTATACAGGTAATATGTAAGAGTAAAAGTTATTATTCAGTGCCTAAAGACAAAAAAACTTCGCAGTAAGTGGATAATAGCTTTAAAAAATTGGAAAACCACCTAGCAAATGTATGTGTGTATATAGTCAACATTTTCTACAGGACGATTTTTTCACTAAAGTAAGTTATTCATGTTTGTATCTGCATTTATAGAGTTGTTTCAAAATACCTATAATAATATCTTGGGTCGGAATTTGTTTCACTTAACATAATTTGCTAAACGGTTTTCCAATTTTTAAAGCTATTGGCCACTTACTGCGAAGTTTTCTATCTATTTGGAAAACTATGCATGACACGACTTTTAAACTATATGCACTGTTACTGAACATTGTCTTTTACACTTACTAATCATTTTAGAAATTTAATTGATGTTGTGAAGTAATTTTGAACTCTTATCTGTGCTGAACTTGTATTGTTTTTTGAGAAACATAAACAGGTAAACAAATACAATAGTACTGAAATAAAACATAATTTAAAAAAATCGTTTATTCAAATTTCTCTTCTTTTTCATAATAGCATATGGTTAAAATAATTCCTAGTGTGCTTATAATATCCGGATTGGCCTGCTGTACAACTACACATGCATTTTCATTTATCAACATCATCTTCTAAATTCATTCTAACTTCATGGGCAAAGATTTGTTTTTTCACGGCGTCTTCGACTTAGCAGAGAATTACATGTCCAGCTCTAAATACTACTTCACCTTCCTTGATGGGTCTGCTTCTGCATGCAATTTGAGTAAAGATATCACACAATTCTAATTCTACCTTCGGCATATTTGAAAACAGTTCACAAACGTAAGAAAATTAATAAAATAACAGACGTAACGTTATGACAACTACATGTTTTCGTCACCATTTCCGATATATTGATTGAAAATATTGAAATTCACTGATACCACAGAAGAAGGAACTACCAGAAGCGGCACTCTCAGCACCGCCTTTGATGTTTTTTTGTGACCTTCGCCATTTTGTTGTTGGTAATTTTGGCGGGAAATTTAAACAGCATGTTTATAAACAAACTTTACACAAGCTGAATACAATCACCTTATTCAAAGAATTCTACTTATAATGGACATTATAGCTATTAAAGTAAACTGGATAAATTTGTTTCTACGAACAATTGTATTCTTAATATAAATAAAGTCACAAAATGTATTAAAATCAATACAATATCTCGAGAAAATCTGTAATTTCTTATTGGGAGGTTGTTCTGAGGAAATATTAATTTTTTTTCTGTTTAAACTACCAAATTGAGGAAAAATAGTAGGTAAGTGCTATTGGTAGCAATCTATTCTAATACGTATTTGTCGTGCGCACAACTTAAAATTGTTATAAAGTTCGGTTGAACTTTTACTTGCCAAATCCCCACGGTCGCATGCTTCCAACCACAATACGGACCTTAAAAGAAGAAAGGTTCACAACTACTTGGAAATATCTTATAATTTACATCAATAATAAAATACCTTTGGGAATCCTTAGGAAACCCAAATAAACTAATGTCTTTTCCTGTCGTACTACTTGTACATTCCTTAACAGCGCAAACGGTTCCACCTCGTTTACTCATATCGCTAATAAAAATTACTATTAACACAGCACAATAATACTAAAACCTTTTAAGAATTTATTTCGGTATTATGTCACAGACTGTCATTTACCGCACTTTATTGTTTTAACCTAAAACAATAAATGAACTGACGGATGTACTAACAACAAAATGGCGGCAATGGAATTTTGGCGGGTAGCTCAAGTGTCGTTTCTGGTAGTTCTCTTTTCTGTGCTGATACCATCTGCTGATGTAATTTTCCCCTATAGAGAAAAGTCAAAATTAGGGGCGCGTTCAGTTTAAACGTCGCGCGTCGGACGTATGGCAGCACACCAGGGCGCGGCGTTCAGAATCAATGTTGGAAAAATGTAACTATGAAGTGGCAGCGGGAACCTTGCTGCAACTTTAAAGTGACGCTACAGTCCCATTCGGTACTTTGTAATAAATGTAACTTTAAAGTTACATATTTTCAGTTCCTGTCACTATCCTCAAGTAACAATTACTTTCAAGTCGCATTTCTTAGTAAACACGACTTCAAAGTGATTCTTTCTGAAATACGCCATCTTGATGGCCAAGACTTATGACGCCATTATTACAAGACATGAACCATAACTTTATAAGTAACTTAAAAATTTAATTTATCACTATTTCTGCACCAAATATAATAAATTAGTGGGTGAAAATTATTCTCAAGTTTCAAAGAACAATAAAAAATAGATTTCAGCATCCAGGTTGACACATTCTCGCATAGCGTTAAATATTTTAAAGACAATATTTTAATTTAAAAATGCAAATTATAAAGGCGCGTGTCAGATTCGGACGTTTTATCATTATGTTTGACAATAAACTTGCATTCGTTTTAATTTTGATGCTTAGCCATTGGGAAATTGTACAAGTTTTGCCTTCTAATATTATACTATTCTAGTATTCTATTAAGTTTCTGAGTTAGGGAAATGGATAGCAATAATCATGTAGGAATGAAACATAAGTATAATAAAATCAGTTGCAAGACAAAACAGGCAACATTCATTTGACAGAGTGGGGCGTGGTAAAGTTCCCCGAAAGTCGCGGTTTACATTCCGCGACCTCACCGCTACATAACTACAACGCCACCGCCAACGTAACCGGACTAGTTCCGGGAACGTAGCTGGAACGTTTCGGTAACCGAAAAAATATTCCCCATTTTGGTCGTACTCACGTAATGGGAACTTTCCTGTTATGCTCTTGTGACTAGTGACAGAACACTTTAAAGTACCTACAATAGTCGTTGCTACGTTCCAGCAACTAATTGTGCTAGTTGGGACAGACACACACACACCAAAAAAAAGGTCTGTTTCTGGGACTCCATTGGGCAACCTCATGTATTTCGACATGCTGAATACGAATCAGGTATCCCTTTAGCTCCGTTACCCACCAATTTTTAGTAAATCGCAAAATTAACCTCAATTATGAGTTTATTTTTAGGTTAATTTCGCGATTTATAAAAAAATGGTGGCCAATGGAGCTAAACGGACGTGTTCAGCACGTCGAAATACATATGGGTTACCCAGTGGAGTCCCAGAAAAGATCACTTTTTTTATTTTGTGTGCCTGTGTAATCAAATTCTTTGTCTGTCTATCTGTATATAACCGTCAAATTCTACAAGATATTTTGAAATTTAAAAAAATTGTATATGCTACTGAATTGTTCTTAAATTTATACATATATGTTCTCCTTATTGCCTCAATTGTAAATGATTATCTTTAGCTTTTTTCAGCATCGTGTACAACGAAATATATGAAAATTTGATACCTCTAATTCGTGGCATGTTTTCAAAAGAAGATTTATTCCTGTACGAAAAATGTCAATATTTTTGTAAGAGAAATGTAACTGTTGGGGAATTCGGATCCAGTGTGTATAATTCTGTTCCATTTACGTCAGCGGTAAGTTGGATAGTTGAAAAATGGTATTTTATACTGATTTTCAACATATTTTGCTGTATGCAGCCCTAGAAATAAATCACAACGGTAGGCCTTCCCTGCTATTTTTCTAGAAGCATGCGTTTCCAGATTGATTTTGAAGGTTGTCTTCGGTGTATAAATGTGGTATAACCTTGAAAGTTGGGGACCATTTTTGCATAAACATCGTTAGGTTTCGATCTTATGATGCTTCACCTCTGGCATGTCAATGGAAATGTAGTTAAGTTTTGTAGATATGGAGTAAGCCCTCATACCTTGTAGGAAACAAATTGTACAAGTTCCTAATGCCGCATCTAGAATAGACTTAAAACAGTGTTCCGCGGGGATCTATATTTGGGCCATTCTTCTTAATGCTTTTTGTGAACGACTTAATTCTGTACTTGATTGAAATATCTAATACTCTGATAATCTGTTACGCTGATGACACTAACATTCTCACAGTAGAAAATAATTTGGAAAAATTTAAACCTAATGCTGAAAACGTATATAATACAATACCTAAGTACACATTGTACACAGTTAAGGTTAATTTACTTATTTGATATTTTTCCAGGTAGTTGAATTATCCGTTTTGGATAACTACAAAAGCCCACAAGAAAAAATTAACTGCTTGTGTTCTACGTACGACTTAATATTTGCAGAACTTAAGTTGGCATTAGTATCCCTAATTTCCAAATATTCAGGTAATTATATTTTAATATATTCCAAACATACACATACAGCCGAGGAATAAATAATGCCCAAAGTCAAAGATACTGCAGGACCGGTCACTATTCACTTTACCTCTAAAGCTACAATAACTGTACCCTGTACCTCATTCTTCTTTGGAAGTGTTAATTATTTGGTTCTTCATCTGTATCTGTACGTAGTCAAAAGTTTAAAAAAAAATCGGTTCATATAACAGAAATACCCAGCAAACATCGTTATATATTTAAAATATTATATAACTCTACCAACTTTAAATGTAACGAGTTATGTAACACTTACAAAATAATGTTATAATGCTAATGTTACTATTTCCCACTCAGACTAACTGAGATATTATACAACATTAATATAACTAGTTTTAATAACAGTTATGTTTCAGCAGCATAATATTTATACTTTTATAATGTAATTATTATATAACAAATATAACAATTTTCTATGAATGTTATATAAATATATATATATAACAGTTATGTTATGGCAGAATAATATATAAGATTTTGTAATATTATTATTATACAACGAAAAGAATGATTTTATTAAAATGTTATATAACTGTACGTACTTATAACTTCTTTCCTCCTTATTTGAACCGAATTTTACTCAAATAGAGAACAAATTAGGATCTACTTATGGCAAAAAAAAACATTCGCTGTTGTCTTTGCATTTATTTGTAGGGAACGAATGTTTTATAAGGGTGTTTGTTACACTCTTAAGTACGACACTCTATATACCCTGTTTTAAATAGACAAATCGTTAATTTGAAATACTGGAAACACATTTGTACGTGATTTTTGGCATATTTGAATATTACTTCAACTCCATAAACACACCTATAATTTTTCATATTATTTCAAATTAGGAATTTAAAATTTACATGGTGAATAAAACATTCCGGGTGATACAAAATTTTAAATCTGCAGATATGCCCTTATTCTGAAAAAAAGTTTTTAAATTATTTTAGTGGTATTATTTTCACAAAAAGAGGCAGTTCATTTTTTAATTTTCTGTTCCAAATTTAAATAGCAAATTTTTCTGAAAATCTTCTTAATTTGGTCTTCATAGTCATGCCTTAAATTATTATTTAGGTCCCATACTTCTGCACTGAGACACGATTGACCTGTGTTTCACCGGACATCCCTGGTCGCAGCTTCCTTTGGAAGCATTTCAAACTCTTGTATGTATAATTTTTTTAAAAATATCCTTTTGCACAAAATCACATCTCGAAATTATTGACATGAATTTAGATATACCGTGTAAAATATACAAAACGAAATTTTTAAATATTCATCCAATTTATGTAACTCAAAATATGCTGTCTGTAGTGACATAACATTAGTTTTTCTATTATGACAAAAAAAAAAAATTCAAGATCAAGATAGCATTGTCAATACAAAGCAGTCCAGACGGTAGGACATTTCATAAATGTATCGACAAACTTCGACTAGGCACAAAATTTTAAAAAACATATTTGTAATTTTTTTTGGAAACTTAATGTGTTATAAGATACAGTGCTTTTAAATTTGGTATATATAAATATCATGGAAATATAATTACTCATGTAGAACAAAAATGTAAATTGTGTTCAGTGGTATAAAAAAAAAACAATAAATTGAGATTATTTTTCATTGATCTGCTTAATATGTGCCTTGGAAATTACTTAGTTTCTAACAAAGGTTTATTTAGATTTTTTTTTTAATTGTTAAGTTCTATTCTTTGTAGTTTCTAAGAATACTTATGCAAAAACATGTATAACAAATTTCTAGTCAAACTAGAGGCACACACTGGCTTTCCAGAAACCCACAGCTACAGAATCTAGGTGCCTCTAACAAATGTTGTTATTCCTCTGCACTCAAAAATCGGTTCATATAACGGAAATATTCAGTACTTCTATGTTTAAAAATACTACAGATCTAGTAATGCATACCCAATGTATTTCTTTTATTTCAGAAAAAGAATGTGAAATTCCAATAATTAATAATGAGGAGATCATTCCAATTTTGATGTTAGTCGTAATAAAATCCAAACTTTTATATTTGCCCAGCAATCTATTTTACATCCAGCTTTTCGCCGATGATATATTAAAAGAAAATAACAATATATGGTTTGTATATTTCAGTTTAAATTACACATGATACCGTGCGTGTAGCCGCGCGCTAGGCATAGGGAGTAAGAATTACAACATCACGTGTGCCAGCTGGCTGAAATGAAATAACTGAGAGCTGGGATGCTCCTCCCGGCGGACGAATTTACGGCTGTGTTGTCAAATCTCTCGCTCTACGTGAATGTACATGCCTAATGGGCAATTACGCGCACGGTATATTCATGTAACTTTGGGCGATTTTCAATTTTTGTCCCCCCATATGCGTTTGTTATTTCGATTGAAGGAAAGATAAACAATATAGTAGTAGTAACTAGTTAAAAAGAAATTGTTTTATGGTAGCACTGTTAATATTTTCAGCATTTGAAAGACGGAAGACTGTGATTGTTAACAAACATGAAAAAATTAAGGAAAATCCATTGATTTCCCTAATAGCACACGATGTCCGCCGGACGTCCGTTTTATGTCCATTTAATGTACTGACGTTCATGGACATAAACTGGACGTTTACCGGACGTTTATCATCGGATTTACTTTGAAATTGTACGGAATGGACGTCTTCTGAATGTCCATTTTACGTATCCCATATAGGGACAGGAGATGGACGTCCATTTCATGTCCGTTGATTTAAATATTTTATTTTTGTAATAAATGATAATATCTCCATACTGCTTTCTCTCCAACACGTTTCCTAAATATGTATATGTACTAGCGAATACCACACTGAACGTCCAACATATGTACCTCAACGGACGTCCTTATGTTCGGCAAGTACACACATTTTAGGTCCCTACAGGGACAGCAGTAGGACGTCTATTTAATATAAAAACAAAAAAAAAGTTAACAAAACTGGTTTTTCAATTATACAATGTTTTTGTTAATATTTGACCGTTATTTCTGTAAAATTTGGAGTTTATTTTTATAGTAATTTGTAATTTATTATTAATAATTTAATTTTAATCTTTTTTGTAAATTATTAATGACAATATTTGATACTAAACATTTATTAAAAATTCAAATACTTTCTACATTTTGAAATAAACAGCTATATTAGTCTAAAGACCTACTTCCAACTATACAGTCTTTAAGTAAGTACTAGTATCAAGGTTAGTGGCCGAGTAAGTTAAAGCGTTGTGATAAATAAAATACACAACTTGAAATGTAAATTAAAAATAAATAAAGAGAGCTTTAAATGGTAAATGGTAATGGTTGACTTACAAATCATGAGACCGGCGATTCGATACCTACTCATTCCGTTTTTTTTTTATAATATTGCCCAAAGTTGTGACATTTGGACATCCCTCGGCTGCCCGTTGCATGGATGTACTTTGAACCAAAAACGAACGTCCATCGGATGTCCTGTATGTCCGTAGAGAACGTCCTTCAGATATCCATAGGACAATGTTGTGCTATTAGGGTTGTGATCAGGATTCTGATAATTTTCAAGCCTCAACAAACCAATAACCTCACGTCATACTGTGTTTAAGTTTAGACCACAAAAAGTCACTGATCTCAGGATAAACTATTACCGCATGTGGCACAGAAAATCGTTTGAATATTACGTGATAATGATGTTAATGGAATGACTTAATCAATTAATCTCTAATTAAAATTATACCTAAAAGCTGTAGAGCTGGAAGCAATTTGAAACCCATCTAGCAATATTTCTAAAGCAAATCTTTACATCTATTGTTTGTATTCTCTGAGTAAACGAAAAACTCTTTTAAATCTACGTATTTATTTTTAGGACTATTTTCCAAGTGTTCCAAACGGTCACTCAAAAGATACTGGAAGCAGACGAAGGCTCTCTAAAATCAGGTAGTGATAAATTATCTCCAAATTTAGACGTTTGCGAAACCATGGAGATAATGTCTTTTGTAGAAAATTTAGATGCAGCTGAAAACAACGTTGTAACGCTTAAAGACGAAGTGAAGAAGAGACTAGTATCTTTGATAACAACATCTACAGCGGAAAAAAATTTCATACCTGTAGATTTACCGAGACTTTTTAGTTAAAATGTGTTAGGTGGATAATTTTTGTATAACTTAGGGCAAAATGGATTTTGACCATTAATTTGCAATAATTAAGATAATTAATTATTCCAGCTTGTTTAATATACGTCCATGTTAACATAAAACGAATTATTTTAGGAGAATTTTAAAATCTAAGAATGAAGGAATGGTTCCTAGAGGATTGTTGCATCTCCATTAAACTTATTAATTTATGCCTGCTTTTAGGAAAGTAGGCAGTTGCTAAAATTTAAAAAAAAATATATTACTTTTACTTCTTCTCTTAATAAGCACATTTGAATGTGTTACTTCCAAAGGAAGTTAGGAAATATATACTGATGGCATCGAAAAATTGTATTCTAGACAAGGTCAGATTCTGATGGTGCTACGCTTAAAATGTAAAGAACAATTGTTTTTCGTATTACCGCTGGCCCTGCGCGCGCGTGTGTGTCAGGGGTGTTGAATTTTCTTTAGTTCACGATAACTACTACTGCAAAATTACATCTCATTTGACCCTTTTTTTTTATTTTCCCCTCATAATGAGGGCTGCAGATCTATTGATTTTGGTGCCCATTGCTTAATGATTTTGGAAATATAATATGTAATTTTACAGAACATTGAAGTTATGTATGGTTCCACATACTGGCTTTTTTTAAAATCTAAATTGTGTTAGGAAAAATAACATGGCCGCGTAATAGATGAGTCGATATGAAAATCTCTAAGAGTTGTTCGTAAAAAAATTTTTTGAGTAAGTAATGAACCTTATAAGGGGTTATACATGAGATTAAAAAACCCGAATTATAAGTACCCTAGAAAGCAATATAAAACTCTGTTTATTTAATTATATCTAATAAATAAAGTAGATCAATAATTGAAGTCGTCATATGATATTTATTTCATTCCGAATACTGATTCCTTACACTCTATTGCAGTCAATTTGTGCTCAAATTCCCTAGCGGGAAAGTTGTGGGGTAGTTATGATTTCTTCCATTCTATATATTTTTTGGGGTGCTGAACCCGAATCTGAGGTTTGCCAACAAAATTTCGTGACGCAACATTGAAGAAAATTCAAAAAAAAAAGGTAAAAAATCTTATTTTTTGCCGGTCTTTTGCTTATAATTCGAATATCAACTTTTCGTAAATAACCTCTGTATTCAAAATGAAAGTACATAAAATTTACCACAAATTTCACTATTTAGATTTTTTTCTCTGACGAACCGTTCGAGTTCAAGCGCTAATTGAAAATTGGCGTATTTCGGCTGTCTCCGTAAAAATCCACTTTTTCCAATCCGAAACTCTAATTTATTATTAATTTCTATCAATTAGTGGATTCCTCCCAGGAGGGGGCTCTGCTATTATTTAGATCGTATATGTAAAGGTATAGGTAATTTTTTAAAAATTATATAAAGTTCAAGTTATTTAATGACGTCCGAAGTTGTACAAATTCAGTTACAAAAAAGTTGAAATTCCAAAGAATAATCTTTAAAAAATATTACTCACATATTATTATATTACATTACATATGATTATATATTACATATAAAAGTTGAAATTCTAAAGAATAATCTTTAAAAAATATTACTTACATATTATTATATTACATTACATATGATTATATATTACATAATTATATGAGCAAAAATTATATGAGCAGTTGTCGTTTAGAGGGTCCTGACTGAGGTGGGGTCCTGGTGTAAGTTGTTCTATCGTCAGCGTCGGGGCTTGTACATCTGAAAAATGAAAGAGGTGAAGGAGTCGAATGGAGGGAAAGAAGGCTTTTAAACCAGACGGGTCCGTTATATACTCATTTGGGGAGGCCAGGAGAGAATAAATGAAATGAAAAGACGTACAAGACGGAATTATATTTGCACAGAATTTAAATACAATGTGATTTTGAAAATGCTTTTTTTTAGTACTGGAGATGGCATAATAGTTGAAACCAGTCTACATTGTATTCAACTTAAAACCAGTAGGAATTCACTAAATGACAGCTTTTAATAGTAAATTAGAGTCTCGGAGTGGAAAAAGTTCATTTTGAGGAGACAGCCGAAATTCGCAAATTTTCAACTAGCGCTTGAGACCGAACGGTTCGTCGGAGAAATCCAAATAGTGAAATTTGTGGGAAAATTTATGTACTTTCATTTTGAATAGAGAGGTTATTTACGAAAAGTTGATAGTTTTCGAGTTATAAGCAGAAGACCGCCAAAAAATAAGATTTTTACCTTTTTAAAATTTTTTTCAATGTTCCTTCAAATGACCTTGACAATGTAGCTAGAGGTCAAAATCAAGGTCATCACAAGATAGCTTACTCATATTCCTACAACTTTAGTTTTGGTCAATAGAGGATGTTAATTTAGAGGTCGCTATCGTCGGCTTCCTGTATATAACACACTTCTGACCAATCAGGAACTAGCTATTTTCATAAACAACGGGCGAGTCTATTATTTCCAAGGGAAAGTGCATATTTTCATAAAACGTCAAAGTTTTACTGTAAACTAACTTTATTTTTACTTCCGCGTCCAGTGGAAGTATAGTAACGACAAAAAATTTTTAAAAAATTTTTATTGTCCAAATAGGCTTAAAATGTCATGAAACGTCGAGATTTTAAGTTTGAGCGAAAAAAAATTCTGTCTGTCTGTCGGTCTGTCTGTAACTTTTTTTGTGCGCACGTTTACTCTGAAACCGTTTAAGATATTGACTTGAAATTTGGTACACATATGTACTTTAACGAGATCTAGAACTTGATTATATTTTCATCTTGTTCCGTCGAAGGGTTGGGGGGTAAATTGGGGTAAATTTGGAGTAAATAGGTCAATCAAGCAGGTAAGAGTCCATAAAATTGGTATTTAGTATATACAAGAGAAGCTAAGGTCTCAAAAAAATTTTTGGCATTAGCCACCCCCATTACCACCCCCACCCCCTTATTAAAGGGGATGAAAAAAAAATGTGATTTAGTGTATGTGCAGGAACCAGAAACCTCAAAATATTCTTTTACTTCATCCACCCCCCACTATCACCTCCCTATCACCATCCCCCACCCCACTACTGATGTGGGGTATCGTTTTATGGGCTTTTGGGGTAGAGGATTTCAAATATTATATTATTATAATTCCATAAACAATTATTTTCACATACAAAGTTGTGACTTGGATAGAGAATCTGGATGTGGAAGTAGTGATTCCTTGGGCAGCGGTTTTTCAACTTCAAACGATTTAAACAATTAAGTCGTAGATAACGTATAGTATTCTGCTTGCATGTAATCAGTGGCGAGCCAGAAAATTCATCTGGGGGGGTGGGGGGGCAATAGAACCGGCCTCTCCAGAGGATGAGGAAAATTTTTCAAAAAATGGTTGAAAACGGATGTGTATGTAGATTCCTCTATTAGATAATATTGGCATTAATTACAAAATATTTATTTCGAAGGATAATTTAGATACTGCTTTGTACTGCTTCTTTATTTTTTGGCTCATGGAAGACGGCTTGGGGGGGGGGGGGGCGTCCCCATGGCTCCCCCCCTGGCTGCGCCCATGCATGTAATGGGTATTATATTATTATTATGTTATATAACAATCTCATTGACACCGGCGAGCTGACACAAATATATATATTCTAATACATAAAGTCGACGGTGGTACCTCTGGCGGCCGCGCCGCTACGAAACTAACGAAACTAAAAGTCCTTATCATTCCATATTTCCTTCGAAATCTCAACACTGAGTTAGTATAGCAATCGGAAAATTGAAAACGCTCATCATTATTTGACCTTCAAGCGTTCGTAACTTGAAATCTATGGATTTTTTGGACCTGGTGTACATAAGGGGCCATTCATAAATGACGTCACGCCAATTTTTGAGATTTTAGACCCCCTTCCCCCCCCATTGTCACGTTTTGTCACGCTGAGTTAGACCTCCCCCAAAAAAATTACGCCACGCTTATAGAGACCCCCCTTATGTTTTTTTTCGATTCTGTTATTTATTATTTACGATATTTTTCGCCTCATGGGGGGGGGGTGCTAGTAGAAATCCAAAAAAAAAAATTTTTGACGCCTCATGGGCGCAATGCTACTAAAAATCAAAAAAAAATGTACAATATTTTTCTTTTCTTGATTCGTTCACCATTCGTTACGTCACACTGAGTCAGACCCCCTCCCTCCCCCTTATCACACTTAGTCACGTAATTACGAACCCCCTCCCTCCCTGGAGTGTGACGTCATTTATGGATGGGCCTTAAGAACTTTTATTCGGAATGGTCCAACGAATACATTTATTTTCAGAACCAGAATTTACCTAATATATCCGACAGATTGCACCATGCGTACTCGGTTTAATCATTCTGAACTTGTCATATAATATAACCTGTAAATAAATGTCCTCCTGTGTTGGAACACTTTGGTACACAGCAACATGTTTTCATTTTATACGTTTTTCTAATTAATTTTGTTTATTCAAAGAGATATTGTTCGTATTGATATTAGGCAATCCAAACCACGTGACTTCCAACATGGCGCTGAGGGCAAACATCCGGCAATCCTTTATTTTCATTCGTTAAATGAGTTTTTTTTCGGTTGCCTTGGCTACGTTTCCGCGAGTTAATTAAAATAAACCCCATGTTTGCCCTCAGCGCCATATTGAAAAATAATTTTGACAGGTCGTTGGATTGCCTAATTGGATATAACATAACCTCAACAGCGCGAACCGCGAACAACCCAAGGTTGTAGAGGTGGGTAGTACTCGTATGATTCGTATCATTGGTACGAATCCTTGCAGTGATACGAATGGTACGAATCCTACAAAAAATAAAGATTTGTACATTTCGTATCGCCGATACGATTGGTACATTTCGTATCGCCGATACGATTGATACGAATATGGAATTTCGGTACCGGTATTGCGATGCGATACTCTTAGGGCCAGTTGTATAAGGTTAAACTTCAAACGTTTAAACTGGAGATTTCAGATTTTATATTCGTAACCTCATAATTGAAAAAAATTCCCTGTTTTCATATGTAATATGATGGATATATTCGAAATATTTGATTATTACTATATGATTATTATCAATGTACATACTGCAAGATAGCATTCGTTTTATACAACGTACCGATTACAAAATCTGTGATATATTACAATTTTTTTCTTTTTTTATTATTATTTTTTTTAGTTGACTTTGCTACACATGTACAAACGTGTATATAATTTGGTTAAATAAACTCTATCTGTCTAGGTATTTATACTATCTATTGTCGACGAAGAAATTATTAATAGAAGGTGCTCAAAGTTTAAACTGCACGATTACTTAATATAACATTATAATACTGGCCCCAACTAACACCACATATAATATTCTATAATCTATGCTGAACATTGTGGAGTGGGAGTGTGGGTATGAATAGTACGAGTGGTACGAATTAGTACATGATACTGTTTAGTATCACGGAATCATTGGTATGAAACGTACGAATAGTACGAATGGTACGAATCAGTACATGATACTGTTTAGTATCATGGAATCAGTGGTACGAAACGTACGAATCTGTCGATACGAATCTTTCCTCGATACGGATTCATTTGGTACGAAACATTAAAAAGAGTCGAATCGCCCAACTTTACAAGGTTGGTATACTTTAAGGTGGCCTAATAACTCACAATCCCCACCAAAAAATGGCATTAGCCAATGAACAGCTGGTGTGAGATCACACCAGATGCAGAGCCTTATTCAAAATATTGTAAAAATTTGTGTAATGTTAATTAAGCAAAGAACTCGTAACTGGAACGGGCTCGCAATAACCCGCTTTTGAGGTCGGTGGTAATTATCCTCGCATTTTGAGTTACTGTTCTGCATGCTGGTAAGGAGGATAAGTTGTAGAATGTAACACTACAGATCATAGTAACGTCAGACCATATTTCGGGCCAGTACGGACGGTTCTTCTAGAGTGAGATAACTGCGCCGCTACTGCGCGTTCGAAGAACAAAGATAGTCTGACCTTTCACCCCCGCACTGACTTCTTCGCCTAAAAGCTGTATATTAAGGAACCTCATAGTCTACCAATCATGCGAACAACCCACATACCTAGAAAGGCATGTGAAACAACCGAGTACGGCTGCTGCACTCTGGCGGAAATAAAAAGAAATGTTCGCCATTATTAAGTGCATGAGAGGTATGGCGGGGTGAATTTATTTTCCCTAGTTGCAGTGGAGCAGTGTTTTGAGAGATATAATGAATGAATGAATAATGTATCTTGTTGATATTCTAGAAACTTGTTGATTAGAACGATTAACCACACCCTCCATGTCTACCCTGTCTTCATTAGGTCCTTTCCTTTGCACAAGAAGTGTGACGTGACACTAATTTTGAGTGACATGGATGGCATCAATGCGGATATCATAAGCTAAAGAGAGACAATCTTAAATCTTACACCCTGTGCAACTCAGTGCTACCACACTTTAAGTACAAAGAATAGACCTCTTGTGTCCCTGGTTAGTGGTAATTCATTTTAGTTTTTACTACTTCCACATAGATGGCACCAATCAGAAAATAAATTAATATCCATTAATATCTATAACACAAATTTGAATATCAATGTAATTGTTAAATATTAATATGAAACAAATACCGTATCGTTAGAAAATTGCATTGTTAAGCCCCTCTAACTTATGCCAAATATAGTAAACCCATTGACTTAGGAACAAATGAGATTAACTTATTTGCCATCTATCGTTGAGAATTCTTAATAAAATTATCTTACCAAATGCGAAAGTGGTACAAATAAAACTTAAATTATAGAACTCAAAAGTTTACTCCACAAAAATTGGTACCGGTACCTATTTGCCTTTCACCGCAATCACAATAATAAACTTGTGTACCTGTAAAATCTCAAATAGATGTGTCGAGGGCAACGAAGTTATTATGTCACTGGTCGCAGCGCCAGGTTTGTTCAAAAATCTGTACTATCTGCACTAGTGCAGATAATAGAAGGAGATAGAGTGAGACTAGACAGAAGTTGAAGAGAGATATATTTGCATTGATGTAGAGAGTGGAAGATTTTTGAGCAAAGCTGTCGTTGGCGGGCAAGATTGGTAGAGTATAAGGTTCTCTCGTATTCAGCTTTTAGGCAAGAAGTGAGTGCGGGATGACAGTCAGACTATTCTTGTTCTTCGAACGCGCAGTAGCGGTGCAGTTATCTCTTTCTAGAAGGACGGTCCGTACTGGCCCGAAATATGGCCAGAAGTATCTATGACCTGTTGTAGTCCTGTAGATATATATTCTACAACTTATCCTGATTATCACCATGCAAAATGATGACTTAAAATACGAGGTAATTACTTCCTACCTCAGGCGGGTCATTGCGAGCTCGTTCCAGTTACGAGTTCTTTTCTTAATTATTAACACAAATTCTTACAGTATTTTGAATCAGGCTCTGCATCTGGTGTGATTTCACACCAGCTGCTCATTGGCTAATAACATTTCTTGGTGGGGATTGTGAGTTACGAGGCCACCTTATACTCTACCAATCTTGGTTGGCGGGTCGTGTCGGGTTATGACATTTGACATTTAAAGATCCACCGTTTGCTAACTTCGTGACAGTGAACGAACCCGATCGACAGATCCTATCATGAATACTATAGACAAGGATAACGCACGCGTGCTTTCAACATTTCCGTGAAACTGGAAGAAAGAAACAGATGGCGCAGCGCTCACGAGTGCACTGGAGCGCGGTAAAATATGAATTTTATACGCACCGCTTTATTTGATTATCGTTACTCGTGACTATTATATAAAGAGTCTTTGTGATGAAAGATGATTTTATTGTTGGCAGCGCTATTCATTATTTAAAATAATAAATCATTTCGATATAATTCTAATTGTTTTATTTAAATAACGAACACAAAAATTTAAATAAATTAAATTATGTAAATATTTAGCAACTATTTTATTGCCTCGTTTTTTAAAATATTTGTAATCATTACATTTCAAAATGTACATACAGGAAAGGGGGTAACATTCAGCCACCCGCAGTAACTCATCTGCTGTTTGAATTTGCCGGCCGAAAAAATTACAATATACTTTTCAACCATCATTGTCAGTAAAAATAGTAAAAATGTCAGTGTATCAAATATTCTTTAATCTTTGCGGTGTATTGTGTTGTAGCTGTCGCCGCATGTACTTCTTTTTCCGACTAAAAAAATTAAGTGCAATATTTATGAATTTACGGTAAGTTTTTGATAGTTTTTATTTTGTGATTAACAAGCACGAAGGAAAACAAACCGCTGTCATTATAGCTGTCAAATGGCGACTGATTGAACTTTTCACAATATTAAGTTTTGGACATTATATCATACAAAATGGCAAGTTTTTCTTGTATTATTAATTGTGGAAGTGTGGCAATCTGAGACAACATCAGTTTTTATAAAATAACGTCGATTTACAACCAGAAGAGATTAGGGTTAAAATATCCCAAGCAATTTAAAGAAATTATTTTACAAGGGCATTCCAAGGGTTTTATTGGTGGTCAGTTGTTGCCTGTTAATGTAAGAATGTGGATTTTGTTGTAGGAACAACGGCCGTAATACAAAAACATGCGACGATCCATTCAGTTTGGTGTTCTCTTTTAATATGAGATACAACTTAAAACCCATCAGATGTGAAGTTTAAGGTGGTGATAATAGTAACTGCTGTTAAGGCAAGCAATAAACAATTTGTGGTAAAAAAAAACACCATATTGATTTGCCAGTATTTGTAATAAGTATTTCTTGTGTTTATACTTTAGTTGAGCGAAGATGGAGCTAGTGCAGAGGAATAAAGAAGTGTAATAGTAGATATTGTTTTAAAGGAGGTACACACCAGAGGAAAATGTGCAAGCTATGTTAAGATATCTGATGAAGTGCATAAATTAAAAAAATTCAAAGTACAGCTGTCACTGAGTGATCTGGCAACAGAATTTCTTGTTTTAGTGTATTGTGTTGTGTTTAAAAACTCAATGTTGGATTGTTTAATATTCAAAAGCTATGAAATTGGTCGAAATACTTCAGTGAGAGTTCGGACGAGCCATGAAAATGTTGAATTGTAGCTATAAAAATGCCCTTTGAATTATGTATGTATTATTTTCATGTATTTTTTGTTACAATATAGATCTTTCTTTGTATTTCTCATAAGT
Organism: Rutpela maculata; assembly: GCA_936432065.2. NCBI lineage: Eukaryota > Metazoa > Arthropoda > Insecta > Coleoptera > Cerambycidae > Rutpela > Rutpela maculata. The sequence continues at coordinate 253,236,494 of OW386286.2, forward strand.
TTCTTATTGATTCTTCCTGAGTACTAATGAAACCTTGCATAATAAATAATTGGGTATTTAGTAAGTATATTTTATTTTATTTTCAGTTAGATGCATGTATATAGAAGATCAACATAATCGACTACCTCAATTTACTGCTAACAATAATAGAATTGATAAATAAAATGTAAAATAAAAAGTTAATATATTTAATAAAATACAATACAAATAACCTACTTACATGAAAAAAATAAAGTACGTGCTAGATATATAACAATAAGACACGATAAGAAAAAGTCCTTGCACAAATTAAATGGTTTGTATAGTTCAGTCTATAGGTATATCATAGGCGAGGGGTCAACCATTGGAAGAAATTCTGTACACCTTTTTACATATTTTAAGTACCTAGTTCACAGTACATCAGTCCTTCATTGTTTAATTTATATGGTATTTTTCACAAAATTCATAACAGTTAACCTTTCGACTGTAGCCACTGCTTACTGCTAAAAAATTGAAGGGATAGACTGGGTAATCAACGAATCTTGTCTAGACTAGTAACACAGTCATAATGAATACTGAAGGATCATCTGGATCAGCAATAGTCCAAGTAATCAATGCCATGGCTTTTGTTGAAGATTCTAAGCTAAGAGTTCATAACCTGAAAAAAGAATGTGCGTGTTAGTAATTATTCATTAAGCAACATTTAATTAGGTAAGCATATATTGAAAAAAAAAGGGTTGATTATTGCTAACTAATTCTTACCTTTGCAAAAAGCTTTTATCCTGTAAATTCCTTGGAGAGTACTTCTTTCACCCAACCACAAAGAGCTTCAATATTTTTGAATGCCTTGAACTCACCTTTTTGTCTATCTATATCTCACAAAAACCAAGCAATTCACAATATCCTAATGTGAAATATTATGAAATACATCAATATTTGTACTAAAGTCATCATTTCTCAAAATATAAAGGATTTAATTCGATGACACCAACTTTTTCTATGTACATAACCTTTACATTGAAACAATTGACAATATTCGCGAACTTAGCTGGAACTTGGTGCACTCGTGTTCGTAGCGCCCTCTTCTTTCTTCATATTTTGCGGATCGGTTTTCATCGGAATTCCCGTTAGCGTCCGTAATCCTTGTCTTTATAATTCATGGATCCTATATAACGCTATAAGACAGCAAGAGACAGATATCCGTCATGTTTTCGGGTTGCTTACATTCGGAATTGCCTCACTTTTACCAGTTTTACCGAACGATAGGTCCGTTCAAGAACATCATTTTCTAATTTTTCTAATTCTTTATAAATAGCCAAATAATTAGGAATTAACTAAAGAAACTTGTTAAATGTATATATTATTAACACTAAATAATAAAAAATGAAGAAAATTAAAATTATATTTCTTCTGAAGCTGTGAGGTGGCGACATCTTTACCTCTACTCTAAAACTAGATTGAAAAATGTGACTTTTGGGGTTGTCTGTTTTATCGACAGTGTTGTTGTAATGTCGTTTTTTGGTTTTGCGCTTTTTGTAGTGAGAATTTGTGAGTGAAGTGTTGAATTTGTGTTTTATCCGTTAAACGAAGGATATACAGTAAGCGAAATTAAAATTTGCCATTGTAGTATTCATATATTATAGATACATTTAGAATCACTACCGAATTTTCAATGTTTTGCTCAAAATCGCATTAGTCAACTTCTGATATTTTAGGGTTAACAATTTTCCAAATCTTGGGGTGTGTGCGACTTTCGCAAAGAGAACATCTTTTTTGCCCCTGTTGATGTGTATTTTGCAGCTTTTGATCGGTATTTAAGTCGTAGTTTGATGTTAGATTATTTAGGGTTAGTTTGACGCTTTGTTTTTATAAAGATATTGTCCTTTAGTTTATGACCAGAGAAGGTTAGTTCTTACGTTTTTTAACAACGTGTTTGTTTCAGCGCCAAAATTGATGGAATGATTGGATATTTTTGAGAAATTGGATAAAAGGTATACAGCAAAAATGGCAGCATTGAGACATCAAGCAGCAGCAGCATTGCTTGATTTTAACCAGAAGTTGGACATAAATCTCTTGGATAGTGTGGTTGTTAGTATGTATGCAGGGAACGGAGAGACTCAGAGGATTGCACAGGAAGTTTTAACAACTTTAAAAGAGCACCCGGATGCATGGACGAGAGTCGATACTATATTAGAATATTCGACAAATCAACAAACCAAATACTATGCGTTGCAAATATTGGAACAAGTTATTAAAACGCGATGGAAGGTACTGCCAAGAAATCAATGTGAAGGCATTAAAAAGTATATTGTTTCTCTCATTATTAAAACAAGTTCAGATGCAGAAACTTTAGAAGCAAATAAAACTTATCTTAATAAATTAAATATGATATTAGTACAAGTTCTAAAACGGGAATGGCCTAAGAACTGGGAGAGTTTCATACCTGATATCGTAGGTGCGAGCAAAACCAACGAGAGTTTATGTCAGAACAACATGATTATTTTAAAACTTTTAAGTGAGGAACTTTTTGATTTTTCCTCAGGGCAAATTACACAAACTAAAGCTAAACATCTGAAAGATACGATGTGTTCTGAATTCTCAGCGATCTTTCACTTATGCCAATTTGTGCTCGAAAATTCACAAAATCCTCCACTGGTTAATGCTACCTTGGAGACTTTACTACGTTTCTTAAATTGGATTCCCCTCGGATATATATTTGAGACTAAGCTAATAAATACACTTATATTCAAATTCCTTCCAGTCCCGATGTTCCGTAATGTGACACTAAAGTGTTTAACGGAAATTGCCGGTGTTACTGTAAGTAATTATGATGATATGTTTGTTAACTTATTTTCCCAAACAATGGCACAGTTAGAAATAATGCTTCCTTTACAAACTGACATTAAATCAGCTTATGCCTGTGGACAGGACCAAGAACAAAATTTCATACAGAATCTGGCATTATTCCTATGTACATTTCTGAAAGAGCACGGCAACATTGCTGAAAATCAAATAGAGACATTAAGAAATGCTCTACGGTATCTAGTGCTGATATCTGAGGTAGAGGAAGTTGAGATATTTAAAATTTGTTTGGAATATTGGAGCAGCTTGGCCTCTGAATTGTACCGTGAGGTGCCCTACGCTGGTGCTCAGCCAATATTTTTCGGCAACACCAGGCGGGCTTTGTACCAGGAAGTATTGAATAAAGTGCGATACATTATGATTTCTCGAATGGCAAAACCAGAAGAAGTATTAGTGGTTGAGAACGATAACGGAGAGGTTGTAAGGGAGTTTATGAAAGACACAGACTCTATTAATTTGTATAAGAATATGCGTGAAACTCTTGTATATTTAACCCATTTGGACTACGCCGACACTGAACGAATTATGACGAATAAGTTACAGAACCAAGTAAATGGAACTGAGTGGTCTTGGAAGAACTTAAACACTCTTTGTTGGGCTATTGGTAGTATCTCTGGAGCGATGCATGAGGAAGATGAAAAGCGATTCCTGGTCACGGTAATAAAAGATCTATTAGGTCTTTGTGAACAAAAACGAGGCAAAGACAACAAGGCCATTATCGCATCTAATATAATGTATGTTGTTGGGCAGTACCCGAGATTCTTGAGAGCACACTGGAAATTTTTAAAAACTGTTGTAAATAAGTTATTTGAGTTTATGCATGAAACACACGATGGTGTACAAGATATGGCTTGTGATACTTTTATTAAGATTGCATTGAAATGTAGACGGCATTTCGTCACCACTCAAATTGGTGAGTCTTGTCCCTTCATAGAAGATATCCTAGCTTCGATCTCCACCATTATCTGTGACCTGCAGCAGCAGCAAGTTCATACCTTTTACGAGGCTGTGGGCTACATGATCTCCGCTCAAGTGGACAATGCCACCCAAGAAACTTTAATTGAGAAGTACATGCTTTTACCCAATCAGGTAAGAAATTGTGTAGTTTATTATACTTTTAACTGTTAAGTGTATGGAGCTGGTTTTCCCTAAATAATGCTTCCTTTATTTTACCTCACTTTCAGATTTCGGAGTTTTAAAATATTATTTCTTTTCAGTTTACAAATTATAAATATAGTATTAATTACTATAGTTTTATAATAACTTATTGACTAGCAGCAGTTCACTTTCTGTCTTTATATTTTTTTCGGCAGAGAATGCAAAACGGTTTTTGTCTACTATTTTACCAAACTTTAAAATTGTATATTGTTGATTACAAATACATTTATAAAATAGAAGTTACTGATTACTGATACTTTAAAAAGTAACAAAGTGGACCAGTACGCAGTGGACAAAATAACCTCAAAATGCATATTTACAGTTGAAATTACTAATTACGTAAACTTTAACATATCTGTTGTTTTTGTTTACTTGCTTCATACTGGAAACATAATTTATATTAGATACATTAATTTGAACCTACCTGAATTTAAGATAACACAGGGGACACTGAATTTTTACAAATTAGAACCAACATAGATATCTGGTGTATCAGTTAAACAAAAGTAAACTATAAAATAAGACGAACACAGAATTCAAAACTTAACAGTTTTTTTATATATCCTGTATCTTTTGCGCCATCTCCTTAACATTTTAAAACTTATATTGATAGGTAACAGAGTGAAAGAAACTTAGTGGACTAAAATTGGTTACATATAAAAAATGCTGAACAACTTAATGATAAAAAATTACTTACCAATTCTAGTTGCTTGAGGTGAAACTGAATATCCTGGATTATATTCAAATTTATTGTAGTGATAAATCTGATTTACACTACCCTAAATCATAAGCTGTGAAGATGAACTTTGATGAAGAAACTTTTTAATGATATTTGGAATAGCCTGAAGTGGAGAACTGCCTCGCCGCGATGACTTGATCAGCCCTCAAAATTAAGCAACATGCGAATGTAATCACTCGTCACTGAACTAACAAAAAGTTCAGTTCGAACTTTCTTGTGGTCAAGAGACATTGAAACTACTCGATAATGAGTAGAACTGCCTCGTTGCGGTGACCAGAATTTTGACTGGTCGCTATTTGTTAATATTTCGGTCTTTGTAACTCGGCGTATCACTCAAAAGAGCAGTTCTCAATTTTTCCTCATTATATTTACTGCCCTCGACAAGAAGGCAAAAGAAACTGCCTCGCTGCGAAGACCGAAATGGCCGGTTTTTGTTTACATGTTCAAAGCTCGATTTGAACCTTTTAGGACCGGTAAAACGTTGTCACCCTGAACTTTTCTTCTCAACTCTCCCAGAACTGATGAGAAACGCTGGAATTATCTTTGCTAAAGTAACTCGAAAATCTTGATAGCGGGCTGCCGTACTAATAGTTACGTAGCACTTCCGTATTTTTACTAAAACTAATTTATTTGCGTAATAATTAATAAACATGGAAAGCTAAGAATTAAACATCCTATTTAGGTTAGGTTAGGTAAGGTTGATATGTGAGTGGGCTAATAACAGACCCTCCACTGGGACGATGTGGCCTATTGTGGCTCAACATCCTATTTAGGAGTTATTTTTGATTTTTATTAAATCACAAATTATAATAATTAAGTGACTTTAAAGTTGATTATATACAAGTGTGGTATATTTTGAGAATGACTATTATATTCGAATGAACATAACACGAGTGACTGTAGCTGTGATACTTTAACATGTATAAACTTTGTAGAAACGAATACTAAGTTTAAAAAATCTTTAAATGTTAACCATGCTGTTACTGACCCAATTTGTGCCTGTTAGAAAAGGATTCTGGAAATTGAAATGAAAAAAATAAAAAACGATTAACAATTTCAGAACAAATTTAGTGTGGATTTTCCAAAGAATCAAGAGAGTATAGTAAGCATTTTTCATCAAAATGTTCAGTGTATTTCAAACTGTCTCAATAACATAAATGTTATAATTAGTGAGTTAAATGTAAATTTTGTAGCATTAACTGAACATTGGCAAATGGATAATAGTATAGGAGCTTTCCAACTAGAAAACTATAAACTAATCTCGTCACACTGCAGAATAGGCAAAAACTCACACGGAAGGGTAGCATTATATGCTAAAAAATCTCTGAATGCTGTGATCCGTAATGATATACCTAAATTGTTTAAGTGAGGACTATGTTTTTGAGTGTACTTCTGCTGAATTTAAAATTAATGGTGTTACTTATGTAATATGTGTAGTATATGCACCACCAGCAACCAACATTGACTGCTTTATAAATAAATTAGACGTGCTATTAGAAAAGCTACAATGAGTGATAAATCAGTCTTGGTTGCTGGAGACTTTAACGTTGATATGCAGCCATCGGCAAAGAATATAAAAAATTTAAATTTAATAGTCCTTAAACTCATAATATACAAATTACAACACAGGAGCCTACTAGAGTTACTCAGAACACAACAACTTGTCTTGATAATATATTCATAAAAAAGTCTCAAAATTTTACCTTAAAAATTATAAATACCAATATTTCTGATCACTATGGTCAAAAGCTTGGTATATATACTGGTAAAAATACCAGCACGAAGCCTACTTATGAATTCAGACGTATTTTCAGTGATGCAAATTATCAACTTTTTTTATAATTGCTTAAATGAAGAATCTTGGCTACCTGTATTTGAAGCTATCTCTGTTGATGACAAATACAACAACTTTACTGAAATACTGTTAGAACATTACAATACCTCATTTCCTTTAAAAAAAGTAAAAATTCCTACAAAAAGGAGACCAAAATGGATAACAAAAAGTATACTTGATACTAAAGAGACCTTAAATTTCTTATCGGAGTTATACCAACATAATAGGTTACCAAAACCTGTATTTATTGAATATAAAAATTTGTATACTGACTTGCTGATAAATGAGAAAAGAAAATACTACGGGCAAAAAATAAATGCATCAGATAATAAAACAAAAACTGTATGGAATATTATAAATGCAGAAAACAATAAAGTTAGTCACAAAAATGATAAATTCCAAGGAATTGTTATAAACAATTAAACCATTACTTCTCCTCTAGAAGCATGTAATGCATTTAATAAGTATTTCATTACAGCAGCCCCTAACCTTGTTGGAAATCATCCCACAAATCCTGATTTAGCACATATATCAGCAAATATAAACTCAATTTACCTGTCGGAAGTAACTCAAAATGAAGTATTAGAAATTATAAATAACTTAAAAAACAAATTCTCTGCTGGCGATGATCATATATTGTTGAAAGAAATAAGTTTTCTAATAGAGTTGAACCCTCGACATATATTATTAATGAGTCATTATCTAAAGAGGACTGAAAGTGGCAGTTGTTAAACCCATCTATAAAAAAAAGGTGATCCTCTTCAAATGGAAAATCACCGACCTATAAGTATGCTATCGAGTTTCTCCAAAGTGCTTGAAATAACCATGTGTTCAAGAGTATTATCCTTCCTTAATCTTCGCAAAATTTGCAATCACTTGAAATTATGTGTTCCACAACTGCAATATTGCACACATATTGCATACATATTGCACACATATTGCACGATATTGCATATATACCTGTCCCACATATTGCATAAGTGATTACCCCCTCGGCAAAATTATTGCCATGAATCAACATGGCTTTCAAAGGGGCAAATCAATTTTGTTGAAAACATTTTAAAATTAATGGATGAAGGTTGCCATGTGCTTGGCATCTTCCTGAATCTCTCAAAAGCCTTTGACTGTGTGAACCATAACATACTTTTAAGCAAACTTGGAAAAATGGGTATATGTAGATTAGCTTATAACTGGTTCGAGTCCCACCTTAAAGGACATACACAAAAAGTAAACATTAGAGACAACTACGTAGATTATTACTCTAGAACCAGAATGTATAACCATGGGAGTCCCTCAAGGTAGTGTACTTGGACCGATTTTATTCATCCTATACATAAATGACTTATCAAAGGTAATCACTGACAAAACAACTATTTTAACAAATTATGCAGATGATACAAACGTCCTTATGTCTGAAAAAACTTTTGCTATGATAGAATAAAAGACATGCCAGCATGTCACAAATTTCAGAATGGTTTAAAAATAATTCATTAGTGTTAGATTTGGACAAAACCAATTGCATTCTATTCAGGTATAGTAGAAATGAAAATAGTTACCCAGCAGAGATCCAGATTAATGATGTGGATGTTACCTTTGCAAATTCAACAACATTTCTAGGTGTTACTGTTGATCAGTATATGAAATGGGAGGTCTATGTACAGTTGCTTTGTGGAAAACTCAGCAAAGTTTGCTACTCCATTAAAGAATTAAAAAAGGTTGTAGATGAGAGTACTCTATTAACAGCCTATTATGGTAATTTTTATTCGGTATTGACGTATGGAATATTATTTTGGTGTGGTTCACACAGTCAAGAGGTCTTCAAAATTCAAAAACGTGTAGTCAGAACAATGACAGGGAGCAGAGCAAACGAATCATGTAGAGGTTTATTTAGAGCACTTAACATTTTAACTGTGACTGTAAATTTGTACTAAATTTTAGAGTTTATCGAGATTATAAAAATTTAATTAAAGGGAATAATCCCAGTAAATTTTCACAATTTTTATGCCTGCAACCTCCAGTAATTAAGTAATTTAATTTATTTTATAAGGCAACATAAACATTGCTTAAAAATAAAATTTGCACAAATTGGAAAATTAAGTGGCACCTGTTGCCGATATATTATAATAATAATAATAATAATAATAATCCTTTATTTTCATCAGACTTCTACAGAAGTATTGAATATTGTCAATCAATAAGGTAAGGTAGAGAAATTCCATTAATCTTAAAATTAAGTATAAAATTTAAGTTAAAATGTGTATAAATTAAACAATCCTGTGTTTAACAAGTACAAAAGTAAATAATTAAAATGTACAAACATCACTGTTAAGAATTTAAAAATTTAAGTTTAAAAGTGCATTCAATGAATAACAATTAAGTCACTATTTAAAAGTACTAGATTAATTAAATTAATAGACAGTACATAATTTTTATATCTCAAAAGTCTTTACATTGCAGATATTCCTGAACACTGTAAAAGCTATATTTCAACAAAAGTATACGAACCTTGATTTTAAAGAGTTTAATATTTGGTTTTATTTTCAATGAAAATGGTAATTTGTTGAAAATTTTTATTTGCATAACAATAGGACTGGTTGCCACAAGTGACAGCTTGTGACAGGGAATATCTAGGTTGCCATTTGGACGTAAGCTGTAGTTGGATTTAGCATCTCTGCTTTTACCATAATTAATTAGGTTGTGTTTAACATAGCACACACAATTTAAAATATATACTGATATAACAGTTAAAATACCAAGTTCCTTAAAAAGACCTCTGCATGAATCCAGACGATGTCTGAAAGTTATAGTTCTAATAATTCTTTTTTGCATAATTAAGATTTCGAGCATGCGAACATTGTTGCCCCAACAAATTATACCATAGTTTATGCAAGAGTGCACATAAGCAAAATAATAACTTTTTAAAGTGTTTAAATTTACAATTTTTCTAAGCTGCCAAATAACAAAACAATAAGATGCTAATTTACTAAGAATGTGATCTACTTGATTATGCCATGATAACGTATAATCTATGTATAGGCCTAAAAATTTCACAGTTTTATTTTGTTCAATGCTTTTATTATTGATCCTCACTAATAGGCTATGATCCATCTTAGGTTTTGTAGAAAATACTATCATATTTGTTTTCAAGGCATTTAGGACAAGACCGTTTTCACTGCTATAATTCTGCATGATGTTTACTTGGGACATGGCTTTACTGCTAAGATTATCTACATGTTTATCTTGTAAGGCTACTGATGTGTCATCAGCAAAAAGCGAAACCGAGGAACTTTTATCAAACCCATTCACAATATCGTTCACAAATATAATGAAAAGAACAGGGCCAAGTGTAGTCCCTTGAGGAACTCCCGTAGATATACAACTTGGTGTAGAGTAGAAAGTATTATTGTTTTGTTTTAGTATTACTGTTTGATGTCTGTCTTTCAAATAGCTTGATAACCAGTTTAATGCAGATCCGCGAATCCCATAATTATAAAGTTTATTTATTAAGAGTTCATGGTTAATGGTATCAAACGCCCTGCTAAGATCAAAAAATAGGCACATTGTATTGTTTTGCAAATCTAAATTAGTCAATATGAAATTATAAAGCGATAAAATAGCATCCTGATATATATATTAAATATGTACGTAAACATTTTATTAGTCCAGTCAATGAAAGAGTTGTAGAGAACATTGAGGAGGGGAGAATTTTTCTCTTCAGGAATGTCTTGGGGGTAGTTAGGAGGCAAACATACTAAAAGTGCCCACTCTTAGCCCTGCCGCTTCAGGAGGAGAGGGTTCCTCTTTTCGATTCTTTGCTTATAACTCGGAAACGATGCGTCGTACGGAAAAAGGTAATTTATGCAAAATTAAACGTATTTAAATATCCCACAAGAATGTTTATATTCATTCTCTTCCTATGTGTTATAGTTTACGAGATATTCACCAGCGAAAATCGATAATTAATAAATTTTTGTGGTGAAGGTATTGTCTACCAGTTCTACTAATATTGTTATCAAATTTTTTTTTCCAATGGACAGTTCGCGATTTAAATATCTCTTACTAGTGGATCTTCAGTATTGCGTACCTCTACACGTGGGTCACTGAGACATCGTTGTTCTACCGAATACACAAAATCAAACAACTCTTGGCAAACGATTTTCAACATTATTTCAGATAATGAAAAAGAAGATAAATATTTTTGGTCACAAAATTCACATAATTTAATTAATTAATTATTTGTCAAAGTTCATTTTTGCGTACATTTCACAGGATGACCACTAAGCCCGAAAGGGTTAAGTTAGTATTTGGTACTTGTACTTGTAAAATTAAATACAAGTACTTGTACTTGAACTTTCAAAATTCAAGTACACGAGTACATAGTACATATAAAGCCAGTTTCAGCCAGTCTTATCCTGTCTGTAACAGAGATGGGGTGCAATGAAAAGTACTCGAGTACCTTGAAAAGTACTCGGGTATACTGAAAAATATTCGATTGTATAATCAAACGAAGCCATTATAGCTGCTGTGGTGTGCCCAAAATTTAAACTTCGCTGGTACAATTTAGTAAAAGACGACACTGACTTGACCTTGACCACTGACTGTATCAAACGAATGGTTGTTCTTGCTGCTGATAATCTCACTTCTTCAGCAGGGCGAAATAATTTAGATGTAATAAGAAACCAAGAGGAAAAGGAAGAGAGTGATGACAGTTTTTATGACTTTAATGAAACCAAAGAGAATGTGGAAAGGGGATCCAATGTCTATCAGAACATTGGTGCAACAGTAATAATATAACCTGTACCCGTCCATACAATTATAATCTAGTAGCAAACTACTGTCGAACTGAGCATATACATGGTAGCGTCTTAATTTTCGTAAGAAACAGTATAATGTATAAAAATTTAACTAATATTAATGACATGTCAGTGGAAATGAATATTGAGTGTTGTGCGATATCAGTTTGTATAAATAACATAAAGACTGCTATAGTTAACGTATACAGGCCTCCGAATGGTTGTATTCATTTATTTATAAATAAGTTGTCCTTAATATTAAACTCCTGTTTCCTAAACTTTAAACATATTATACTATGTGGTGACATGAACATAGATTACCTCAAAGAATCTCACTGTAACAAACTATTCACTGATCTTCTAACTAGCTACTGCTTAACTGTTACCAATACTGATCCAACAAGAATTTTCATAAACCGAAACTCTGTCATAACATCGAGTAAAATTGACTATATTTTAACAAATATAAATAGATATCTGTATAGCGTGGAAGTGGACAACCTAAATATCAGTGATCATTTTGCCCTTAGATGAACATTGACTGAGATCTCCAAGATAATGCCAAATTAAATAGAGAAATGTATATTCGAAATGAACCTGAGAGTAACCTCTTACGTCACAGAACATATTTAAGAAATGAAAGTTTCTGCTCTGTTTATGCATACAATAGTAATATTAATTTAATCTATTCTAAATTTATCAACATTCTAAAATTTTCCATACAAATTAACTGCCCTACGTTTAAAGTTAAAAAAAATGCTAGTGATAACAATAATAAATGGGTTACTCCTGAAATAATAGCACGAAAAACCGAACTTAAAAATATGCTTTGGTTACTTAAAAAATAATTATTGTCAAAAGAAAAAAGAATATAAGTCTCTTATAATACATACTAAAAAAACCCATTTTCAAAATAAATTAAGTAAAGACGAAACTATAAAACAGAAGCAAATATGGAAATTAGTTAATGATAAAACTGGTAAGAGAAAAGAAAACTTACCAATCAATTTAAACATAAATGGGCTACATATCACTAGGGAAGATGAGGTAGCTTCAGAATTTGCGAAATATTTTGCTAATGTTGCCAAAAATGCTGTGTCAAGTTGTACTACCGGGTTTGCACCTGTTAACACATCAACAGAGAAACACCCACATTACCATCACGTGCAATCATTTGCATTTTATCCAGTACATGCTCAAGAAGTAATAGATGATATAAAAAATTTAAAAAACACGACATCAATGGACGAGGACTGTATCTCAACAAAAATATTAAAAAACATATCCGAAATTATTGCGGAACCCTTAGCACATATCATAAACACCTCTGTGGAATTTGGCCAATTTCCTGACGTCCTTAAAATAGGTAAAGTAACACCTATACTAAGAAGTAATAGTAATGAATCAATAGACAATTATAGGCCTATCACTATCTTAGCAGTCATAAGTAAAGTCATTGAGAAAATTATGTATAATAGACTCATGGACTATTTAAATAAATACAGTATGCTATCTGACGATCAACATGGATTCAGAATTGGTAGATCCACGGAAAGTGCTGCATACAAATTTGTTAATTATATTTACTTTAACTTAGACAAAGGACAATATGTTGGTGCAGTATTTTTCGATTTATCCAAAGCCTTCGATTGTTTAGATTTAAGTCTTGCAAAGGAAAAACTGGAATGTTTTGGCCTTAGAGGAAATGTCTTAAACTGGCTAATGTCTTACCTCCACAGTCGGAAAATGTACGTTAGTATTAATAATACTGCATCAGATTCTCATGATATTGACCTCGGAGTTCCGCAGGGATCAGTCTTAGGTCCGTTGATATTTTTATTATATATCAATGACCTACCACTTGAAATTAGCTCTGACTGTGTCGTTCTTTTTGCCGATGACACATCAATAGCTGTTTCTGCCCATACTCATGAAGAACTCCAAGATAACCTAAATATTATATCCAGCCAATTTACGAATTGGTGCAATAAAAATAAGCTTCTGGTAAATGCAAATAAAACAGTATCTATGCACTTTTATAATAAAATAATTACTGCACCAAATACAGTAATTGTAAATGGAGCATTGATCGACAGTGTTGACAGTGTAAAATTTCTTGGTGTACATGTTGACGCAAATATGAGATGGCAGACACACATAAATGCCATGAGTGAAAAAATTAATAGCGGTTACTATGCAATACTGCGGCTTAAGTCTTCCCTGCAAAATAACCAATTAATTAACGTCTACTATGCATTAATATATTCAGCCATACAGTATAATATAGCACTTTGGGGAAACTGTAGTGGCGCAGAAAGAATTCTCATATTGCAAAAACGAGTACTAAGATTAATTTTTGATCTGGATCAAAGAGAATCGTGTAGGCCACACTTTAAAAAAAATAAAATATTAACTGTATCCTGTGTATATATATATTAAAATGTATAAATTGCATAAAGACAAACCTACAATCTTATCAACAGATTGGAAACTTTCGTGATTATCCAACTCGAAAAGGCAATGATTTGAGATCTACTGTTCATTCTACAACTTTGTATGAAAATTCACCCAATCATTCTGGTATAGTCTTATATAATAAATTACCAGACGCAATAAAAAATATTGGATCAGTAGAGAAGTTTAAAGGGAAATTAAAGGAGTTTTTAATCTCAAAAACATATTATTCAGTGAGAGAATATATGGAGGATAACTGTTAGGCAGTAACGGTTACCTCAAACTAAATATATTATATTTTATTTTCATATTGCAATAATATGTATATAAATATGTCCTTAACTCTGTCTTCTTTAAGGTAGACTGTTTTTATTATTTTTTTATCTGTGTTTAGACTATGTAAATACTATTGTATTTACTGTTATTATATGTTAAATGTACTATAGTGTCGTTATTTAATTCAGTATTTGCCTATTTACTTATTACTTTATATATTTACTTTATTTATATTTATTCTACCTGACTTACCAAATGTACTTAAATGTATCTAAATTGGTTAATAAACTTATTATTATTATTATTATTATTTTTATTATTATTATTATTATTAATCAGGCGAAGTCAAAAATTGAACTGGAGTTGGTGCGATAAGTACTTGGACAATAAGCGAAGTAATATAGATGTTTTGACAGATTACCCCAATATCAAAAAGCTGTTTGTTAAATATAACACTTGCCTACCTTCATCTGCCGCTGTCGAGAGATTATTTTTATACACTACCATCACAGTCCTCGGCGTCATGCCCTTATAGATGAATATTTTGAAAAGTTGGTGGTGATGAAAGCCAATAAAATAGGCACATTTTAAACCAGAATTACCAGAAATGTTAATATTGGTTGGTAATATTTTTGTTTTATTATTATTACAAATATAAATAATATTAGTAAATTACTAATAAGTGCAATACACCACACTTGTAATTTCTAACATCGTTAATCCTAATATATAAAAGATCAAGAGACTGAAGGGTATTTGTATTTATACTTCCCAGTTGTTACTTGTATTTTTTTTTGCTATAACAGTTTAAAAACCGCTGCCCAAGGAATCACTACTTCCACATCCAGATTCTCTATCCAAGTCACTCACAACGAAAAAAACTTTATGTGAAAATAACTGTTTATGGAACTTTAATAATATAATATTTGAAATCCTCTACCCCAAAAACCCATAAAACGATACCCCACATTGGTAGTGGGGTGGGGGTGGTGATAGGGGGGTGGTAGTGGGGGTGGATGAAGTAAAAAAATATTTTGAGGTTTCTGGTTCCTGTACATAGGTACATTAAATCACAATTTTTTTCATCCCCTTTAATAAGGGGGTGGGGTTGGTAATGGGGGTGGCTAATGCCAAACATTTTTTGAGACCTTAGCTTCTCTTGTATATACTAAATACCAATTTCATGGACTATTACCTGCTTGATTGACCTATTTACCCCAAATTTACCCCAATTTACCCCCCAACCCTTCGACGGAACGAGATGAAAATATAATCTAGTTCTAGATCTCGTTAAAGTACATATGTGTACCAAATTTCAAGTCAATATCTTAAACGGTTCCAGAGTAAACGTGCGCACAAAAAAAGTTACAGACAGACAGACAGACCGACAGACAGACAGACCGACAGACAGACAGAAATTTTTTTTTCGCTCAAACTTAAAATCTCGACGTTTCATGACATTTTTTTAAGCCTATTTGGACAATAACATTTTTAAAAAATTTTTTTGTCGTTACTATACTTCCACTGGACGTGGAAGTAATATAACATTTGTTTCAGCTCAAACGCTTGTGCTGTATTGTTGTACTCAGGACTCGGTACTCGAAAAATTGTACTTGAGTACTTGTACTCGAATACTTTCTCAATTACTTTAGTACTTGTACTCAGTACTCGGAAGCTAAAAATAAATTGCACTCAGTACTCTGTACTCAAGTACATTTTATCTGTACTCGTCTCACCTCTGTTCATTACAACCATTTAGAAAACCTCTACCGACTTTCTCATCCTTTTGAAAAATAAATGAAATATCAGGTCTCTAATGCAATTAACAGAGGATATTGTGAGTACACAACCTAACATAAAGCAATGGTTTTTTGCAAACAAGTTGAACTTGAATCAGAATAAGACCCAGTCGCAGACATTTACTCTCCGTCGTGACAACAAAATCAACTATGACAATGTGGTAAAATTTCTTGGTGTGTACATTGGCCCTAAGCTAAGTTGGGAAGACCATATGGTAAATTTATCATCACTATAAAAAAAAATCTTTTACTGAAAAATCTAGTGTAGTTTCAAAACAAGTTACTAAGTTTCAGCTTACTATGGCATATTTCACTCTAACATGACTTATGCTATTTTAAATTGTGCAAACACACAGTGCAAAAATCTTCAGTCTTCAAAGAAAATGTATTAGAATCCTCGTGGGTTTAAACTATAGAGACAATTGTCGCCAACGTTTTAAGACCTTTAAAATCCTTACTATACCCTCTGCATATATACCAAAGTGTCTTCTGTATATTAGACAGATGATTAGGGTGGGATGCACTCATATCTCACAAGATTCGGGCGCAATATAAAACAAAACTTTATCAGATTTACAAAATCCAGGGACGGCACTGGCTACTACTGTATCAAATTTTATAATAAATTACCTAATAAAATAAAATCATTAGACTAACACGGGGGTTATACTTGTCATAGAATCCTAAAATGTCATGAAATATGCAAAATGTCCTAAAATGGTCATGGTCTCTTATCATAAAAATCATAAAAAAAAAATTGTTTTCGTTACCATTTTCAACCATGCATAAAATTGTTAAACCAATTTAAAACTTAATGCAATTCAGAACTTTTAAAATTTGGCGAGTTTTTAAAAGAATTTCATTTGATTTCGATTATTTTGCGCAAGATGTGCATTTCTTCTTTAAATATAGCTCAGGTAAATAAATTATACTTAACAATACATTTTGTAAATATTTTGTTTTATCTCCTACACTTAATCGAAATTTGATCTTAGGGAGAAGAGCAGATTTTGATGTAGTTGCATCGATTATTGAGATTGAAATGGAACACATGTTAAGCACGTAAATAGTCGATGGCTCTCTTTAAACAAAGTGTTATCCCGAATTTTGAAACAGTGGGCTAATTTAAAGAAATTTTTTTTAAAATAATTGCCAGAGTAGAAAGGATTTTCACATAACGTTACTTCCTAAATACAAAGTATTATAACATATTTTCATTTTCAATAAAAAACTGTTAATAAAATATAGCTTCTAGTTCATTTTTTAGGCATTAAAACTCGAATTTTGTGTCATAAAATGTCATAAAAAAATTTGAAATATGATGGTAGGAGGCCTGCTAACAAATTAAAACAAAAAATCAAAGAATACCTTAAAATGAAAGTTTTCCACAACGTTGAGGAATGTATTAAAGACAATTTATTAGATTTGTAGAATTGTTAATGTTTTAAATTAATGTGTCTATTTTAAAATCAGCCCTTTTGTGTATTTCTATATTACTTGTTATATACTATTTTTGTATTATTTTCCATTCTTCTGAACTTGTGTAAACATTTTAATGTACTGACACCAATAAATATTATTATTAATATTATTATTGGACTCGATTTTGCATGAGATTAATTAATATTGAACTTTCGTTTCAGGTCTGGGACGATATTATCAGCCAAGCGAGTAAAAACGTTGATATCTTGAAGGAGATTGAGATCGTGAAACAGCTAGCCAGTATATTAAAAACCAACGTACGGGCTTGTAAAGCTTTAAATCATGCTTATGTCCTGCAACTTGGACGTATCTATTTGGACATGTTAAATGTATACAAGGTAGGCCTTTTTTAATACTAGTTTGGTTCTGGATCTGATTAAAAGTCTGATGTAAAATAATGCTAAGGTAGAAGCACCAGTGGTCGACATGTTAAGAAAAATTTGACACATTTTGCCCTTACATTCTGTTCAAGAAATAATTTTTTGACAAAAGTGTATATATATTCCGAATCCTTTGAAATTTCCGTTTAAATTGATGTATATTATATTAAAATTTGATAAATATATATTTAAAAAAAAATTAAAATATGGTCACATGTAAATGCTCCTATAGGCGTCACTCAAATTTGCCTAAGCTCCAATAGTCGACATAGTATTGCCTAGTAGGTGACACCTTCAGGTTGTGGGGTTAATTGTGAGAATTATGAGGTGAAGTTAACATACCAACTTTACTGAAATCAAATCTTATTTATTTAAAAAATATAAATATAAAATAACAAAACATTAAGTTAATTTTATTATTACTTAGGCACTAACATTAAGAAATCTATTAAATCGGTAGCTCACCCGCTCTCCCTTAACAATAAGTTCAGGTTGTTGGACCTTCCTTCTGATTTGGTCGAAAGAAATTTCAGATATGTCATTATCGTTAGCAACAAATTCTTTTTTATATGTATCAGTATTCTTAAGACCCATAACAACAATGTTTTTATCAGACGTAACTTTCTGCACTACACATAAATAAATGAAAGATGTTGAGTTTCGTTTGCCTCCTTTGAATTCAGCAAGGATAAAATCGCCTTCTTTCAGTTGATTGAAACAAATGTATTCAGCAGAAGAATCATTGCCATCACTCTTTTCTTCATATTCAGAGTCACTTGATTCATGAAGAGACAAATCAGTCTCTGAATCCGAAGAAGAACTCAAGTCAAGCTTCCTTTTTCCTTTATTTTTTTGCTTCTTTTCTTTGGCTTCCTTTGCTTTAAGCTCTGCTTCTTTCTTTTTTTCTGCTCTTATTAATTTTCTTTCTTCTTTTTTTAATTCAACCTGTTTTTTTTTCTCCTCTTTTTTCTTAAAATATTCTATCATTTGCGGAGAAGTTGCTACAGCAGGTAACTTTTCTTTTCTTCTTTTCGATTTTGGTTCATCTTCTTTAATCCAAAACAGAGCCCTCTTGAATGGAGAAGGAATAATTTCCTTTGTTGTAGTTGGCCCTGCCGGTGTCTGTAACTCTTCAGAGGCCTTCCTATTTGGAGTAAACGCTGAGTTATTGACTTCTCTTGATGTAGTTGGCTGCGCCAGTATCTCTAACTCTTCAGCGGGTGTCCTCATTGAAATAGACAACGAATCAATTTCTGTCAAGCTAGTTGGCGTCACAAGTACCCGTAATTCTTTAGAAGGTGTTATTGGAGCTGACACAGTCAGTCACCAGAAGCTCTTGTGCTTCCACTGGTTCTTCTGTAGTCAATCTCTCAGCCTCTCCATTATATTCTGAAGGCTTCTCAGATACCTTTAAAGAGACAAAACAATTGAAACACTCATAATACTTGAAATGAAATATCTAGTTACCTGTATCGATTTATTTTCTGCTTTATCTTTCCACGGTTTCCACAGGTTGTATAATGATTCATCCTGGACTGCTCCTCTCCAATCACCTTCATTCCTTATGAAAGACCCAATTTTTTCTGGTCCTATTTCCCTTTCTAAAATACTGAAAAAGATCTTTTCTTCTTCAGTCATATTTATTTTCGTCTTGGTATTTTCTGATATTTCTCCTATTTTGACAGCTTTGGAATTCCACGGAACTAATCCACATTTCTTAAATCCATTGATTATTGTGGTGTCTTTGATGAATGGTAATACTTCCTTCAATACCGGTGCGAAGTTGTGTTTTTTAAGTTGGTCTCCATTATTTTTTATTTTCCAGTCATGAACCTTCTGTTTCCAAACACTCTTTAAAGCATGGAATACTGCAACATCCATTGGTTGCAGGATATGGGTTGCATTTGGGTACAATGCCACCAATTCAATTCCATTCTCAATGCAGAATTGACTCAATTGTAATGATAAATGTGATGTATGGCCATCAAGGAAAAATATAATAGGAGTCTGTATACCTTGTTTCTTTACCCAAGGAAGAAAAATGTTAGCAATATATTCAAAAAATAGTTCTTGCGTCATCCATCCATTCAATGATTTCCCAATAGCCCATTCAGCAGGGAAAGAGTCAGCAATGTGCTGAGGTATTCTGGAATATCTGTATACAACTAATGGAGGAGCAATTTGACCCTTCGCATTGGCTGTAAGAAGTGTAGTTAGGTTAAATTTTTCATCATTACCAGCTGCTGTATATACAGACTTGCTTCCTTTTTGTGCCAACACTTTTCCGGGCTTGGGATTCAAGAAGAATGCAGTTTCGTCTGCGTTGAACACCCTTGCTGGATCAGTGATGACATTATCTAAGTTATTTTCTCTAAAATATGTTGTCACTTCTTGAAACCAACTGTCAATATTGTGTTGTGTTACTGCTCGTCTCATTCTTGTAAGATTTTGGCTTACTCGAAATTTTATATCTGGGTGTCTATTGAGAAATAATTTCAACCATTTTTTGCCAGGATTGGGGTTTCCTTTGAAAGTGACACCCAATTCTTGAGCCAACTTTGCAACACTTTCCATAAAACTGTCTTTGGTCAAAGGAAAACCTACACGTGCCATAGATTTCACCCACTGTACCAGTACTGCTTCTTGATCAAAAGTGAAAGTACCTTCGGGTCCCATTTTTCTTTTCATTGGTACTCGCCCTTTATGCTTATCTACTAACGTTGTTCTTGGCACTCCATGTGCCCTTGCTGCAGCTTTATAAGACATTCCCCTATTCACAGCCTCTAAGGCAGCAAACATGTTCTCTTCCGGATACTTTAGAATTTTCCTTTGATGCTCCATACCTAAAAAATATTACATTCCTGTTTATTGAACTAATAACAGCCAAAAATATGAAACTCCTGAAGTCGACACTCTATTGTTCCAAAGGTCGACACCCTGTGTCGACTTTTGGATCCTGACATAATATTCTGTTAATACTAGGGGCACATTAAAAATCGTAAAATGCTCACTTAAGATTTTTTAATTGTCAATTAACTACTTAATTTCTTAAAGTCGACACCCCTGTCGAAATTAGGAACTGACTAATTTTTCAGATCCAAAAGTCGACATCTTCACAATAACACATTTTACAAACCTGATATGAAAGACAGTGTTAGAAAGAGACAGTTTGAACATATATTTTAGTAATTTGATACAATATCAGAGATGCTTAAACCGAAACTCACGAAAATAAATATTTGCATTACTTACCTCTTATTAAAATTGCTAAGGAAAGCACAATTATTTCATAAAGTCAGTAGTCACTGTGCTGATATGCTCACTATTCAATAACTACAACACTTCTAATCTCAATATTTGCAATGACGGCACTTCTGGGTTTTATGTCAGTATTGCCACCATAAATTTGAACAACTATTGGCGCATTTATTTGTTTTTAAACCAAGAACTTTTAAGTGACGACCATAGGAGCAATGTCGAGCACTAGCACCTTTACGTTAATACCTACTTCTTTGTAAATGTTGACATTGTATTGGCCAAGTCGATGAAGGTATTTATCCACGAAAGGTTGCAAACTGTGTGAACTTTTTTTTAATGAGTTTGTGAAAGTGTGTAGAATAATATCCTGAAAAGTTTACATTTCGCTTGGATGCAGAACATAAAAAAGTGAACAAAAAATGTTTTTCATCCATTTTTTCATAATTTTGAAATTAAGGCAAGCTAGGAAAAAACAAAAAATAAAGATGGATAGATCACGTATTTATGAACAAAAAATGTGCTAACAAAATTTATTGCTAAAGCCACAGTTTTCCCGGAAAAAAATAGTCAATTGTAATGTTATAACTCGGAGCGAGATCCATGCATGCACGCGCTTGAATACGCATGACTGTGACACCGATGCACTGAATTACATGTCACTAAATCAGAATTTGTTCAATCTATATGAGTGTTAGTTCATTTAAAAGATGGAAATTGTAGCTTTCTGATGCTTTTTTGTTTTAAACAAAACAAGCAAGGGATGGATGGGAAAAATATACTTATGTATATTATCACGCCCGAACTCAATCGTTGCAATAAAAAATATAGAAAAAAATAAGACCAAAAAAAAAAAATAATTTCTTCATTGAGAACTGTTAAAAAGTATGTACACTTACATTAAAAAATGTATAAGGAATTCAATGGATATAGCTGAAATGTGGATAGGTGTATCTGTAATAAATACAATACAGTAAAGGCATGTGAAAATTTATGCGAGCGATTCAGCGGCTATGTGTGGCGTCTGTGTATGGGTTCATAATTATATATTTTCCCTCCATACTCACTATTTATCCTCCTCTTCACTAAGAAAAATGTTAAAAATGTGTAATCATGAAGAGAAAAAAGCTTTATTTTACTCGATAGAACTGCTAAGAATTTTTAGAGGTTCCGTAGTATGCATTTAACTCTGCGCTTGGCCGAGCAGAGTGACAAAGTTACTTCACTATTTTTTTCCGGGAAACCGTGGCTTTAGCGATGAATTTTATTAGAACATTTCTTGTTCAGAAACACGTGGTCTACCCAGCCTGATTTAATTTAAAAATTTTGAAAAAATTGATAAAAAAAAGAATTTTTTTTCACTTTTTTTTATGTTCTGCATCCGAGCGGAATGTAAACTTTTCAGGATATTATTCTATACACTTTCATGAACTCATTAAAAAAAAAATTATTCAGTTTGCAACTTTTTGTGGGGTTCACTATAAAATGATCTCTGTCGTCTGGGCTAATCCAGAGTTCGCCTGATTTATATCAGTTGAAGTAAGTAGTGATTAAATTTAACCAATTTATTTTATTTTTATCATCGATTTAAATCAATAGATTTTTCAACACAATCAATTTCTTTATTAAAATAACAAAACAACAATTGTATTGAACAAAGTACTAAAGGAAAATAATGTTATATTATTAAACTAAAAAAATTGTGCTATTGAAAGAAAATAATAAGTATCATTGCTAAGTTGAGATGAAAAGTAGAAAATGTTAAAAAAGTTATAAATGTGTTTCATGCTTCCTGTGTGGCCTTCTAATATAAGAAAAATTAAAAAAAAATCACAATTACATTATCATAGATGAGGGAAAAGAATATGTTAAAAAAATAAATTGTTTTTTTATTTGAAAAAACTATTAATAACATTTTATATTTTTATTTATACTTCTGTCATGGTCTCTACTGTGTGTAGCGTTGTGTATGTCGTCTTGTTGAAACCACTTGTTCTATTTAAACTATTTTTCTTTATTATTAATATTTTTACGATTTACAGCCGTCAGAATTGTGAAAATTTGTGCTTCGCTTCACATTTTTGCCCTCGTTGCTCCTTTGTTGTAATTGGCTATTATCAATATTGTATATCACGGAATTTCTCAACACTTGTTTATAGAATTTTCTTCCACAGTGAACTGTTTTGAAATTACAGTAGCTCGAAATTTAAAAAATTTTGGAACTTTTGAATATCTGTAATTTGTAAACAATTGATGATAGTGCAATAAAATTTTTTAAACAAAAATTTTGGGAAATTCTATAATCTACAATATTGATAACTAATTACTACGCAGGAGCAATGGGGGCAGAGATAATTGTAATAACCTACAGTAAAGAATAAATTTTCACATTTTTGGTTGAGTGTAAATTGAAAATTATTATTAGTAATAAATAAAACTGTTGTATTGACAAGACAGATTAGTGAAGACTCGAAAAATTCGAACAAAACTCATTCTTTTAAAGAAATAGCACTATCGTAAGTCAGTTTTATTGATTATTTATAAAAAATTAATAAGTATGAATAACATAGAAAAAACATAGGAGACATTTTTGCGAAATTCAAGAATCTCTTTCAAACTTCGAGCTGCCGTAATTTTTTACAAATTGACTGTGGAAGAAAATGATTTAACCCTTTCTGTACCGGACATGAAATGGCGATGCATGTTACTAGGACCGGGTTTTTTGTATGCTACCAGGACCCCTGCCGAATATATGCGCCAGGTATAAAAAATAGAACATAAGTATGCAGAAAATTCATTTATTTTTAATAATATTTTAGTGTATTAAAGTATTTGTAATATATTATGTTAAAAAGTATATATTTAAAAGGTTTGTTTTGTATGATATACTTCAAAACAAAGCTGTACACACAGACCAACATTACACTTTACACACATGTACCTAGACTCTCTTATTTTTTTGCCTGAAGCTTGCTTTGGCTGCAAACAGTACATCGTCGAACCTTATTATTGGGTACCAGGATGGGAAATTGTCGGCCTATAAGCCTCTCAGGACTTGGTCATAGGTTTTACTCGGCTTTGGTTAGACTGTGGTGTTTTGTACTTGAAATTAGGCAAATAAATCGATAGGCAAAAGTTATTTTCTTACTAACTAAAATTTACCGCTCAATAAGTTGTCTTATGATTTTCAACTGAAAATTTGCTCTTCCTGCATTTTGTGTTTGGTACAGTGCATGTGCGTTGAGCCTGGCTAGGTCCATATGAAAAAATAGCTTTCTGTACCATTTTACAGTTTTTCTAACGCATTCTGTAGAGCCTATTTCAATCAGAATAACGAGATTCATGACGTCGAGTAAATTTGCCATATTTATACGTCAGTGAGCCAGTTGGTCCGGTTTTAGGTACCGTATTTCTTCGGCATTGGGCCAACGGACACAATTATGCGGCTGTGGTCCTACTAAAGGGTATAAACATAATATCGTCACATATATACGACATCGATTTAAATATGCCATATAACCCTGAACGCATATATACGGCAGTGGTCCCGAAGGACCATTTAGATGTTGACTAAAATATACGGCGATGGTACGGAAAGGGTTAAACAAAAGATTTTTTTATGGCTGCGTTTTTTAATGAAAAACGCAAAAAATAAACCGATTGTCCATTTTTCAAATGTTCTTCTTTCTGTCAACTTAATTGAAATTTTTATTAGGTTATGTCAGAAAACATAACAGCAGCTATTCAACTGAACGGGGAAGCTGTAACAAAACAACCTCTCATTAAATCCATGAGGGTCGTTAAGAAGGAGACATTGAAGCTCATATCAGATTGGATATCAAGGTCAAACGATAATGCAATGGTACTCGATAATTTCATCCCTCCGTTCTTGGAAGCAGTGCTCTTGGATTACCAGAGGACCCAAGTTCCTGCTGCTAGGGAGCCTGAGGTGTTGAGCGCAATCGCTACGATCGTTAACAAGCTTGAAAGCCACATTACTTTGGAGGTAATCTAAAAATATAAAGTTCATTTGTGTTAGGATGGCGAACTGGGCAATAAAATATGAGTAAGACAGGAGATATCTCCATATTCATTTCAACTCGTAAGCATCAGCCGTTGAATACACCCTATTTATAAATTGGATTAATGTTCTCTCTTGCAAGTGGAAGCAGGTAAAAAGATATATCGTGTTTTACTCTGTTTTATTGCCTACTTCATCATCCAAAAACGATTTTACTTTAGAAAGATTGAATTAAACTCCTTGAATTTACAGATTAGGGACCATTTAACAAACACGTTCACTTTTATGGGAGGGTTACTGAAATGTGACAAAATGATCGTTATAAATAAATAAATAAATAATTGGAAAATACACTGATAAAAATTTGTCAAGTACGGATATATGACAATTTTATTACCAACGATTGGGACCTTAATATTCCTCTGTTATTTTACATAATTTTGTAATATTAATGTCCGCCCCACGCTTTTATACTCAAATATACTTAATTACAAACACGGCTTACACTAAGGCCCTTACGGGGTAGACAGAAAAAACAGGTTCGATGATTATTTTTTGCTTTTTAGTGAAGTATTTATAAAAGCATATTTTTTTAGTTTTGTAAACTATTAATTTATTTAAAAATCTTTGCTGTGCTCTCTTATACTCAGTGTAAAACAACCAACCAAAAGCCCCAAAAAATGGTGCTTTTCATTCATTTTGGATCTATATCTATGTAAAATGTATATTGTTCGTCGTATCTTCAAACGTTGAAGTTTAAAAAAATAGTATTTTTTTTTCTTGCCTCGTATTTAAAAAAAAAGTGTTGTTGTGAGGGCCAAATAGGGGCCTTATCGCCACCCTTCCTTTACCCAGTAATTTTACAGAATAATTAGTAGCACCCATAAGTAAAACTATGTTGCTATTATCAAGAGATAATAAAAATAATTTTTGCAGTTGTAGTATACCTCTTAATAATGGACAACTTTGTTCTGTCGAAATTATGACGAGTGCGCAAAAGTATAGGAGCACTACCAATAATTCTGTTTCAGATTTCACCAGAGTCCAAAATTTGTCTAGTAATTTTATATTTTTCCTCTCCAAAAATTAAAGTAGGTAGAATGTATTTTCAAAATTTTTTAATGAAACTACAAAATACAACACAGAATAAACAAAACTATGGAAAACAAGCTAAAAACGTACTCTTCGCCAATTTACTGAGCTTTTTATATAATTGTTACATATTCTATAGGATACTCTTCGCAGTTTTCTTGTAAATAATGTTAGTTTTTGGACATCCTAAATTTTGTGACACCAGCTTTGTTGTGAAAAAAAATATATGAAAAAAAAACATCCAACCTGCCTGGGATTCGGACACATTATCTTTGGATTCCAAGGCAAAACTTTAGCCACTGGACCATCACACATTACTCTAGAAAATTTGAATGTCTGTAATATACAGTGTGTTTCACTTCTCATGAAAACACCCCTGTATCCTTTTTATTTGTGGCCGAATTCATTTCAAATTTTTATCAGCCATACAACTCCATAAGACGACTTTATTCAACACACAAATGCCGCCTAGATCTAAAACGCCGGCCTACTGCGATAAAAAGCAAATAGCAATTTTCGAGAAATCATAGTAGGCTTAGAGACAGACAAAAATGTTGTTAATAAAAGTTGTTCGGAATCACTTGATATGCCCCCCTGTAAAATTTTGTGAAAATCGGAATATTTAAAAAAAAATTTTTTTGTTTCACTTCTCGTGAAGATATTCCCGTATCTTGTTTATTTGTGACCGAATTTATTTCAATTTTTTATCAGCCATACAACTCTATAAGATGACTTTATTCAACACATAAATGCCGCCTAGATCTAAAACGCCGGCCTACTGCGATGAAAAGAAAATAGCAATTTTCGAGAAATCATAGTAGGCTTAAAGCTAGACAAAAATTTTGTTAATGAAAGTTGTTCGGAATCACTTCATATGCCCCCCTGTAAAATTTTGTGAAAATCGGAATATTTTCAAAAAAATTTTTTTGTTTCACTTCTCGTGTATCTTCTTTATTTGTGACCGAATTCATTTCAAGTTTTTATACAACTCCATAAGATCACTTTACTCAACACATAAATGGCACCTATATCTACGACCGGCCTACTGCGATAAAAAGAAAATCGCTATTTTCGAGAAATCATAGTGGGCTTAGAGAGAAAATTTTGTTACTGAAAGTTGTTCAGAACCACTAGATATGCCCCCCTGTAAAATTTTGTGAAAATCGGAATATTTAAAAAAAAAATTTTTTTCTTTCACTTCTCGTGAAGACACCCTTGTATCTTTTTTATTTGTAGTCGAATTCATTTTTCAAATTCAAATTTTCATCCGTTATAGAACTCCATGAGACGATTCTATACACATAAAGAGAACTTTTTACAGCAAATGAAAGTCATACACTATTACTGAAATTATTTATTATTTAATTACACGTGTATGCAAAATTTCAGCTCGATTGGATAACGGGAGGTGGGTAAATATGATTCATTCATACATCATACATACATACAGATTTCCAAGTATTATAAAACCATTGAAAAAAAGAAAACAATATTACATTTAAGTTGATGTGTAATAGTGTAATAATAAAAAGTGTCCCTTTTAGCGTTTTATTAAATGCTGATTTTTGTTCACAACTTTCATTTGTTGGAAAAAGTTCTCTTTAGGTGTTAGATAAAATCGCCCTATGGAGTTGTATGGCTGATGAAAATTTGAAATGAATTCGGTCATAAATAAAAAAGATACAGGGGGTGTGTCTTCACGAGAAGTGAAACAAACAATTTTTTTTTTAAATATTCCGATTTTCACAAAATTTTACAGAGGGGCATATCAAGTGATTCCGAACAACTTTAATTAATAAAATTTTTGTCTATCTCTAAGCCTACTATGATTTCTCGAAAATAGTGATATTATTTTTATCGCAGTAGGCCGGCGTTTTAGATCTAAGTGGAATTTGTGTGTTGAATAAAGTCGTCTTATGGCGTATGGCTGATAAAAATTTGAAATGAATTCGGTCACGAATAAAAAAGATACAAGGGTGTCTTCACGAGAAGTGAAACAAAAAAATTATTTTTTTAAATATTCCAATTTTCACAAAATTTTACAGGAGGGCATATCAAGTGATTCCGAACAACTTTTATTAACAAAATGTTTGTCTATTTCTAAGCCTACTATGATTTCTCGAAAATTGCTATTTTCTCTTTATCGCAGTAGGCCAGCGTTTTAGATCTAGGCGGCATATGTATGTTGAATAAAGTCGTCTTATGGAGTTGTATGGCTGATAAAAATTTAAAATGAATTCGGCCACAAATAAAAAAGATACAGGGGTGTCTTCATGAGAAGTGAAACACACTGTATTTCAACGTGTTAGATATATTATTATGAAATATATATTAGTAAAATGTATAAACAGAAAAATATATTAGAGATAACATTTCGCAAGATTTCTATTTAAGTACAAGCAACAAAAATGAAAAAATAATTTTTTTAAAAATTAAATGATTAATAACTTTTAGGGCCAGTTGTACGAACTAAGTTGAGCCAAGTTCAGCTTGAACCAAGGTCAAAAGCCAAGGTTACGATTATTACAGTAATCGTAACCATGGCTTCTAATCTTGGTTCAAGCTGAACTTGGCTCAACTTAGTTCGTACAACTGGCCCTTAGGCAGTTGGAATTAATAAAAAAAAAAAAAGGTGATTTTCAAGAAGTTTTATCTCCAAAAGATTTTATTGCATAGAATGCATCTTTTAGATATATAAACTTGAAAAGTCATAGTCCATCCGCACAGAATGACAGGGAAAGTACCTAAAAATGCATAATTATGCAAAAAAAGTGCATTTTTTGCTGTTTTTGTGCATCTTTCAAGGGTTTCTCAAAGATATTCATTTAAGATTCATAAAAATTGAGAAAAATGGTTTGTTTTAGTATTCTACAAGCCCTAAATAACATATTGGGTCATTTAAGACCCTTTATGGGCCGATTGTAGCCATTAAACGCATCCTAAAGTGCATAATTTGCATCCGTTTAAAAAAAAATTTAATTGCTCTAAAATTAATAAAATATCTTCCAAATTTTATACTCGGGGGTTTTCGAGGTCACTAATTACGAATTTGAAGAGAAAATCGGAAAACTCAAAATGGCTGACTGATAATGGCGCGAAATTCAATTTTAAAAGTACATTTTTTTCCTTTTTTTTCACATAAAATGTATACAAAGCAAATAAAAAAAAATGAATTTACGTCTTTTTTGAACTAAATTTGAATTTTCATTTTTTTGCATTTTCCTGTCCCCCCCTCCTATATCTTATTTTTAACGCGTTGGCATTGAATATGAAAATTGATAAAAAGAAAAGTGCATAAAAGGGGGAGGGTCAATAAGGCCGGTTTTCGGCCCCCCTCAAATTTGGCAAAAAGAAAAAAGGAAATGTTTTTTAACAGTCTAGGATCAATTTAGAGTCGATTCGACCACAAATGGAACCAACCCCACCCCCCTCTTAGGGTCATTTCAAGGTCAAATTATGAAAAAGCCGTGAAATAAACTCGCCTTTTCGGAATGAGTAGGCTTATTCTGGGACTTCGATTTAATATATATATATATATATATATATATAGTTTTTTTGGGTCCTGATTCCGGATCCGAGGTCAGTTTGTCCACAGTGTGTCCCAGGATAGATGTAACAAGAGGTGTAATGGACCAGAAATTTTGGAATTTTGGAATGGTATTTGGGGATTGAGTCCTGCTTGTTGTAAAACTAAAGTATACCAAAAATGACTTGATTTGGTGTTCTACAGGGTGTTTATAAGCAAAGTTGTAAAAATCACCACTAATAAAGTATACCTTTATTTTTCAAAATATGAAAAAATTCCACTAAGAAAAGTTATTTGGAATGCAATTTTATACCTCTATACCTTTCAGGAATATAAAATTATTTCTTTGAAACTTCCCATTTTTTCAATTTAATATTTTATTTTGAACCATTCAATTAAAATTGCATAGAAATAATTTTTTGCGAATTAATATTTAAAGTTATGTAGAAGCTAAAAGTAGGCTATGAGAAAAGCAGATGATTAACATTTGTTCCTACACAACTTTAAATATGAATTCGCAAAAAATGGGAAGTTTCAAAAAAATAATTTTATATTCCTGAAAGGTATAGAGGTATAAAATTGCATTCTAAATAACTTTTCTTAGTGGAATTTTTTCATACTTTATTAGTGATGATTTTTACAACTTTGCTTATAAACACCCTGTAGAACACCAAATCAAGTCATTTTTTGTATACTTTAGTTTTACAACAAGCAGGACTCAATCCCCAAATACCATTCCAAAATTTTAAAATTTTTGGTCCATTACTCCTCGTTACATGTTCTATCCTGGGACACACTGTGGACAAACTGACCTCAGATCCGGAATCAGCGACCCAAAAAACCTATATATATATATTAAATCGAAGTCCCAGAATAAGTCTACTCATTCCGAAAAGGCGAGTTAATTTCACGGCTTTTTTATAATTTGACCTTGAAAGGGTCATTTCAAGAGAGAGGTGGGGTTGGTTCCGCTTGTGGTCGAATCGACTCTAAATTGACCCTAGACTGTTAAAAAAACATTTTCTTTTTGCCAAATTTGAGGGGGGCCGAAACCGGCCTTATTGACCCTCCCCCTTTTATGCATTGAATATGAAAATTGATAAAAAGAAAAGTGTATAAAATTTTATGCACTTTTCTTTTTATCAATTTTCATATTCAATGCCAACGCGTTAAAAAATAAGATATAGGAGGGGGGACGGGAAAATGCAAAAAAAATAAAAATTGAAAATTTAGTTAAAAAAAGACGAAAATTCATTTTTTTATTTGCTTTGTATACATTTTATGTGACAAAAAAGGAAAAAAATGTACTTTTAAAATTGAATTTCGCATCATTATCAGTCGTTTAATGGCTACAATCGGTCCATGAAAGGTCTTAAATGACCCAATATGTTACTTAAGGCTTGTATAATACTAAAACAAACCATTTTTCTCAAATTTTTATGAATCTTAAATAAACACCTTTGAAAAACCCTTAAAAAATGCATAATTTGCATAATTATGCATTTTTAGGTACTTTCCCCGTCATTCTATGTGTACGGACTATGATTTTTCAAGTTTTTATACCTAAAGGATGCATTCTATGCAATAAAATCTTTTGGAGATAAAACTTCTTGAAAATCACCTTTTTTTTATTTATTCCAACGGCCTATTTCTTATTTACCGATTGATTTTCTTCAAAAACAATAGGGTTCTTCCTCTAGCTAACACTAACTTACTTTCCAAATTCCAATACAATCGGAGTTTTCTTTCTTAATTTATCGTGCTCACAAGAAACGTAACAGACGGACATTTTGAAAGTTGTTCAGAATTCATTTACTAGCACAATGATATGAAAATTTTTTCTCTACAAGTGATATTTATGGTTTTAGAAATGTGCCGATCAAATGCAATATACTCTTTGTTTTTTGCGAAGAGTATAATAAATTAGACTCCGTAGCGTCTTCCATTAAATCTCGCCAAGAATATCTAGAACAAAATGATTTTAAATTTCTTTGTTTAATTATTCTATAACAGCCTATTCTCTCTCACCTTAGAAAGGGCAAAAATTGAACTGCCATCACTGCATGCTTCAATTTGATAATTCAGGCAACCATTTCATTAGATCTATGACACTATTTTTTGACGTAATAAAAGTTGAGCTTTTGTGTCTTGGTCTGGGTGAATTTTGATTACCTTTGTAGAAATTCTAAGGTGGAAGAAATTTCCTTGGAGTAATGCTTATTAATACATTCAATATTCACACGATATCACACCAGGCCATAGCGGACACAACTATCGAAAAATTGGTTAACTCCCTAGGCCGCACCGGTCATTTTAGCGGACACAAATAAATCGACGGACACCGTCTAGTTTTTTACTGATATAATAGTGTGTCCGCCCTAGGCCCTAGAAAACACATAATTTTAAGTTATTCTCAGCAGGCCACAGAGTTCACAATGGTGGACACAGCTTTCAAAATCTACAATTTTTTTTATTAAGGTTATTAATGATAAGAACTCTTCGAATTTGAGTGTCCACTGACCAATACTAATGGGTAAGTATGGCGGACACCGGTGACCGCTATGGCCTGGTCTAACTATAGCTTATCAGACACCGGTGTCCGCCATGGCGCTCAATGTATTAAACAAATAATATGGGACGAAATAAGTTTTAAAATTTCTGAAAACCTTTTTTTTTTTTGATAAATTATTGCCTTTCTACTGACAAGAGAAATAACTTGACGCCTCTTCATTCTCACCTAGAATAGAGCGGGAGCTAGGTGGCTTTTTCGGCAGCTCATCGTTTTATGAACTTTGAGATATTTTTTATGGTTTAATGGATGATAACGATTCATAAAATCGACTTCTGGCGGGGCACCTCCTGTCAGGAGCGTCACGAACACTGTTTGAAAATCAGTGAAATCATGTCATCGTTACAAGGCTGATTTTTTTTGTGTGTACACATTTTATGTTTAGAATGAATAAAATAAGATCGCCAGAAAGTGTGGGCCGTCAGGAGGCGCAGCCAGAAAGGTAATAATGATACAATACATCTGAGGCACGGTACAGAGTCAAGTTAGCCGAAAGTGTAAAATTCCTGTATATTTAAGAGCCTATGGTACTTTTGTTGACACTAAGAACTTTATGGGGAGGCTATTCTATTGTTGAAGGAGCTTATATTTACGTTTTAAAAAGGAGCCAGAACTTGTAACGATGAGTTTAGAGTTCTGAGATGAAATATGCGAAAAAAATCCTAAACATTTTCTTTCTGGCTA
The DNA here is from genome assembly GCA_936432065.2 of Rutpela maculata. Taxonomy (NCBI): domain Eukaryota; kingdom Metazoa; phylum Arthropoda; class Insecta; order Coleoptera; family Cerambycidae; genus Rutpela; species Rutpela maculata. The sequence goes on from OW386286.2 coordinate 253,269,397, forward strand.
GCCTTACTGACGGGAGTTTCAAAACATTTATATAAACATGCTCAACCTTAAAAAAAGTTTGTAACGAAACGATGATGTTATATAACATCATCGTTACAAACTTCCTTTTTTTACCTCTTTGACCTTTCTGGTTGCGCCCCTGATGGCCCACACTTTTTGGCGATCTTATTTTATTCATTCTAAACATAAAATGTGTACACACAAAAAAAACTGGCTTTGTAACGATGATATAATTTCACTGATTTTTATATCTTGAACTATGGCCAATTCGACGGGCTGACATATGCCAGAAGTCTATTTTGTCATTATTTAAGTTCGATAGAATTAATCAGTGCATAGAAAATGCTTGTAATAATGAGTGTCCGAAAAAGCCACTTAGCTCCCGCACCAGAACAAAAAAGTGAAAATAAACTGCAATAGAATCAGCCTTAGATTTTCCAAATGTCGTCAGCTGGCGATCACGCTCTTGTAAAAAGAAGTGTTCATAACAACAATGTAAGCTCCCATTACTGCATTGAATATTATGAAACTCAAATGATTATACATTATTGGCATACTTAAATAATTAAATCATATAGGAAAATAAATGTAATAATACTCAGCAGTTGCCTGATTTGTTGCCAAACAACTAAAACTTACATAAGAGAAAACAGAACGAGTACATTATCCATACGTGGGGCACATACACTGACACATCATTGGTGATTGGGTGAAGCAAAATAACGACATGCGCTGTGTGAGGAAGTGGGGACATCAGATTGGAAAATTCAGATACCCATGCTGCTATTTTACAGTACTGGTGATTGAATTATCATTGTTGTAATTTTCTGGTGTAAAATAAGTTTGCCCGGGAAAAAATACATAAAGCATTAAAATTTCAAAGTGAAATTACAGTTTTACCGTACATACACAACGACATGTTTAAGTTACACCGATATTCAGAAAAAAATTTATTTTTACTTAGTATGCTCAATTACTCGGTTATTTTACTAGCACATTTATCAGTGTAACTATACTTAACATTTTAAGTTCGTTCTGTCAAAGCAAACTAATCAACTGAATATTTTTTAAATAATACAATTGCAAATGGAAATTTGTTTAACCCTTTCAGGTTTTCCTGTATGAATTTCGTTTTCTGTCTAGCCCTGTCGTAACACGGCGATTCTTAAGGTGCCTCTAATGGCAACCGTTCGTTCATGGTCACCTGAGTTTTAGCAAACACTGTGAACTTTTATTAGGGTTTTAAAATTATTTGTTACTTTTAAAATTTAGTTGATACAAACACATGTTTTTGTTTTCTTACGTTGAAATTATTTTATTTCAATAATGTAATTGGAAACAAATATATTTTCAATTTCTTATGTTCAGGATAAGCGTCCTCGAAAAATATTTAGAGCAATAATCTGATGACCATTTTGGAACTAAAGACGGGAACTGGGTGACTGTCTTGTCTTTCTAGACGGGAGACGATTTTTTAAGCAAGGCTTTAAAACACCCATCTGGACAATAAATTACTTGAAAATATGTCCGTCCTGAAAAAACAAACACAAATTTTGCAAGGTATTATGGGGGGACGGTTAAAATAGCCCATTTTTGCGAACGTATTTGTTGAATACGTCCTTGACGGTTTTTCTTTTGTGCAAATAAAGGAGCATTTGAGTTAAACGTTAGCAATAACTCAGAATAAATAACAAAAATATTATGTTGTTATCACTAACCAAACAAATATATTAAATTAAGCATTTCGGTCATGCAATATTTTTCAATTAATATATAAATTATGGCTGATGTCATGCATTAATCAAATGAATTAGCTTTCTAATATTTACCCATGAAGCACAAAATTTTAATTGCTTCTGCTACTTCCCATAAACGATTTTAAATTGTGTTTCACAAGTGTAGGAAAAACTACTCTTTTATATGGACCGATAAAACGAAAATGCTATCTAATCTTATCTAAAAGTGTTATTATAACTAAAGCCATGGGAAAAAGTGGTAGTTATGTTGTGGTATTTTTAATATTGGAATGTTTCAAATGTTACTAATATTGGTTTATTGTCATGTTTTGCCTTTAGCAATGTTTTTGGTGCTCTATTCTTACTATAAAACTTTGTTTTTAATAGTTAGTGTATTTATAACAACATACATTGCAGGTATGGTATATTTTAGTGATAATTTTTTTGTTATTTGTTGAAAGAAAGAAATTCAGTAATTCCCACGATGGTTTTTTGAGGCACAAAAGTGTTGAAATCGCAGTATTCGAATTAACTACTGATATTTATTCATTTATTGATTTATTTATTTGCGGGTCTAAACCCATTTCCTGAATATAATTTAAAATAATAGAAATATAGAAATTGTGTATACAAAAATATATAAAATAGTACGTACAAAAATATGAAAATAAGTGCATACAAAAATGCAAAAAAATAGTGCATATCTATTTTTCTTCGGGCAGTGAAAATGTTAATAGAATTTTACTTAACTTACAGTACAATCGAATTGATTTAATTTAATTTTTTTCACTGACAACATTCCACCTGAAATTTTATTGTTGATTCGATATGAAAAAAATATTTGCGCCCGAAAATTCCGTGTGCCTCAAAAGTTATGTGAACTTTTTGACGTGCCTTCACGGATTTTCAACTTATCTGTACAATCGGATAGGAATTTTAAAAATACTGGCGTATTTGGAATAAAATTCTTAAACAATATAGACCTGTCCGAAATGTATTGGCGTTGAGTGAAGAGTCCTTATAGAGATGCAGCCGTGTACTTAATATCGTAGTGCGGGCAGGGTCTGTGGTATAGTTAGGCGCCACCGACATGGTCTAGCAATCTCGTCAATCTCAGTCCCTCAGTCGGCTGATAGCACTCGCATGGTTCGTGTCATTTGTTGTATTAGTGCACCGTAAAACGAGGAAAAAGTAGCTTCCTTCTTGAAAAAAAATTTTTGAAGGTACAACCACATGGGACCTTTACAGCATGATAGATTAGGTCCTTGGCCATCTGTAATGTCCAATTACAATATTTTTTGGGAGGTCAAACTATTTTTATGACGAAAAATGTTATAAATCTGTCAAAATTAATTTTTCTTACATTTTCACACATCCCTCGTGATATCTCCGGAACCAATTGAGATAATTATACGTATTTTTTTTTAATTGATGGAGTAAATGTGGGCGAAGGTCACTGCTTAAATTTTGTTTTTATGGAAAATCTAATTTTTCTGTAAAACGAGGTAAAACTTGAACATTTACTTCCCTTGCAGCGCTTTTTTCAGTAAGCGAAAAATTTTTTTATTTTAAGGAATTTTGACAACCATCTGCGTATGAAATAAAGTCTACACATCAAGGAAGTTTTTAAAATAAAAATCAGGTCTCTACGACTTATAGTTTTCGAAATTTTGTTATTTAAAGCTGAGTTTTTCGATCCTAGAGGCCTAGATGTCCGGCAAGTGTGGACTATTTAATACAAGTAATCTTATATTATGCCAGTTAGAAACAAACTTTTCTTTATATAATGTGAATGCAAATGAGTATTAGTTATTTTTATTGAGTTATTACATATTATTTAGTGCTTAACAATGGAATGTTTATTCTGTGGACAAACTTTGAAAGATAATGACAAATTAGTGAGACAAAATCCTAGATTGCAAGGAGTAAAAACAATTATATATGCCACGGTAAAAAGGCGAGACATTTGTGTCGAAAAGATTTTAAGTGGAAAAGTCAAAGTGAAATTTCATATAGCCTGCAAACAAACCTATATTAGTTTGTAAAATCTTAAAAATCTTTCCCAATTCAGTGAAATTGAAAATGTATGTTCGTCTTCGGTAAGATGCAATAAATTTAATATTCGGACAATGTGTTTAATATGTAATACATCGAGAAAGAAAGGCGTAATATGGTATACGATAATTCTCTGTAGACGTGATTTATCTTTATATTTCTTTGCCACCTTATTATCAGTCTAGTCGATACATTGTTGACAAGGGGCCGACGCGACATTTTTATTGTTAATAATGGGATTTTGGAGAATGAGAGGGGAGTATGCGTTTATTTTCGATTTATCGCAAATATTTGAGAAACCAAACATAGTATAATTTTTCACATCCAGTGGAAGTATAGTAACAAAAAAATTTTTTAAAATTTTTATTGTTCAAATAGGCTTAGAATATCACGAAACATCGAGATTTTAAGTTTGAGCGAAAAAAAAAATTCTGCCTGCCTGCCTGTCTGTTTATTTTCATAACAATTAAATATAAAAACCCAATGAGCTGCTGGCAACATAAAACATTTTTTTTCCCAGTAAAATAAACCATTTTGATATAATATTAAATAATACATAACAAAGAAAATTAAGTAAAAGTTCCATGTACCATGTGCATCACAAATGCGCACAACGTGATAAAGTGAATTTTATTACTTTCACATCAATCACATCCAGTGGAAGTATAGTAACGGCAAAAAAATTTAAAAAAACTGTCATTGTTCAAATAGGCTTAGAATGTCATGAGACGTCGAGATTTTAAATTTGAGCAAAAAAAATTTCTGTTTGCCCGTAACTTTTTTGTGCGCATGTTTACTCTGGAACCGTTAAAGATATTGACTTGAAATTTGATACACGTATGTATTTTAACGAGAACTGGAACTAGATTATATTTTCATTTTATTCCGTTGAAGGGTAAATTGGGATAAAGGGGGGGTAAATAAGTAAATCAAGCATGTAAGAGTCCATAAAATTGGTATTTAGTATATATAAGAAAAGATAAGGGCTCAAAAAATTACTCCCATTACCACCCCCACCTCACTATTAAAGGGGGGTGGAAAAGCGTCAATATATTTTTTACTTCATTTGCCCCCTCTACCACCCCCTCCTCTACCACCCCCTTCCACCACCCCTCACTACCGATGTGACATATCGTTTTATAGGTTTTTGGAGTAGGCGATTTCAAATATTATGTTATTAACGTTTCATAAATAATTTTCACATAGTGGAGTGCAATTTTTTTCTTCTTTGTGAGAGACTTGGATAGAAAACGTGGATGTGGAATTTTAAGGTTTATAAACATGTTGCTAAATTGATACCAATGGTTCAAGGATAGATGAGGATATAGCAACGCGTCCTTGCGTGTGTATCTAGCTTCTACGATTTTCAATTAAAATACCATGCAACCTGTTCGGTGTTTCTATTATTTTCTTTATTCTTTAATAAGTGGGTTATCTCGAGTAGTATATAGATGCGCAGTGGATTTCCTCGAGTACTATGGATGCGCGGTGGCTTTTCTCGAGTACTATAGATGCGCAGTACGTTACTCCAAGTAATATGGATGCGCAGTAGATTTCCTCGAATAAAATGGATGCGCAATGGATTACCTTGAGTAGTATGGATGCGCAGTGGGTTTTCACGTGTAAAATAGATGCGCAGTAGGTTACCTCAAGTAGTATGGATGCGCATTGGGTTTCCTCGAGTAACATGGATGCGCAGTGGGTTACCTCGAGTAGTTTGGATGCGAAGTTGGTTATCTCGGGTGGTATGGATGCGTAGTAGGTTTCCTCGAGTATAATGGATGCGCATATGCTTTCCTTGAGTAGGTACTGTTGATGCGCAGTATACGGATACGCAGTGGGCTTCCTCGAGTAAAACGGATGCGCAGTGGGTTACCTCGAGCAGTATAGATGCGTTTCCTCAAAGAAAGTGCTTGAAGTAGATTACTTCCACCGTGTACTCTACGGCACATTATAATTGTTTATATTTTTGTCATGCCATTTTCTACGTATTGCTCCCACTTCCAGTATAAGTGTAGTAATTTTGAAAACATTTATTTAAATAGGCTTAGAATGTTATGACATGTCGAGATTTTAAGTTGAAGCAAAAAATAATTTCTATCGCGTCGGTCTCTGACGTTTTGGGTGCACGATTACTCTGGAACCGTTTAAGATATTGACTTGAAAATTGGTACACATATGTATTTTAACGAGATCTGGAATTATGTTATATTTTGTTCTTATTCTGTTAAAGGGTTGAGTGGTAAATTGGGATAAATGGGGGTAAATAGGTAAATTAAGCAAGTAAGAGTCCATAAAATTTGGTATTTAGTTTATTATTATATAAAAGAAGTTAAATTCTTAGAAAAATTTTTGGCATTAACTACCCCCATTATCACCCCCCACGCGATTATTAAAGGGGGTGAAAAAAAAATTGTGATTTAGTGTGTACAGGAACCAAAGGCCTCAAAAAATTTTCCACTTCATCCACCCGCGTATCACCTCCTACCACCACCCCAACCCCCACTATCGATGTGGCATATCGTTTTTTGGTTTTCATTTAGAAAATTTCATAAACAATTATTTCCACATGGTGGAGTGCAAATATAGTGTTTTCGTTTTGAGAGGCTTGGATAGGAAATCTGGATGTGGAAGTAGTGATTCCTTGGGCTGCGGTTTTCATTTTAAAATGTTAAAACCGCTGCCCAAGGAATCACTACTTCCACATCCTGATGTTCTATCCAAGTCGCTCAAAACGAAAAATATTTTGATACTATATTTGCACTCTACTATGTGGGAATAATTGTTTATAGAACTTTAATTATATAATATTTGAAATCGCCTACCCCAAAAACTCATAAAGCGATATACCACATCGGTAGTGGGGGTGGGGGTGGAAGAAGTAAAAAAAAATGCTTGAAGCCTTTGGTTCTTGTACACACACTAACTCACAATTTTATTTCCCCCCCCCCATGGTTAAATTTTTTGAGACCTTGACTTCTCTTGTATTTACTAAATGCCATTTTTTGTCGTTGTTGTACTTCCACTGGATGTGGAAGTAAAAGGCATATTGACATTTTATGATGAAACTGTTATTTTTAAGATATCACAAAATTATCCATTTTGCACCTTTCTTAACCGTCTTCACCCTAGTAAATTTTGAATATGTTTTAGATGACATTTTCCTTTACTACTGCCGCAAAAATATTACATGTTGCAATATTTTTCAGGTTTACACCATTCCCTTCTTTAATTCTGCTGAACTGTAATAACCAATTTGTACAAAAATATTTTTTATCCTCTCCCAAATATACTGCTACTGCAGTGATGGGTTCATTTAAAGTTATTTATTTGTTTATAGGCTTTTCTCTGTAATTGCTTTTTTTAATAATTAAAACGAAAAAGCGATTTTATTGGGAAAAAGAGTAATAATTAGTAAACATAATAAAAAAACCGCTGCCCAAGGAATCACTACTTCCACATCCAGATTCTCTATCCAAGTCACTCACAACGAAAAAACTTTGTATGTGAAAATAATTGTTTATGGAACTTTAATAATATAATATTTGAAATCCTCTACCTCAAAAACCCATAAAACGATACCCCACATCGGTAGTGGGGTGGGGGGTGGGAATAGGGGGGTGATAGTGGGGGGTGGATGAAGTAAAAAAATATTTTGAGGTTTCTGGTTCCTGTACAAACACTAAATCACATTTTTTTTCATCCCCTTTAATAAGGGGGTTAGGGTAGTAATGGGGGTGGCTAATGCCAAACATTTTTTTGAAACCTTAGCTTCTCTTGTATATACTAAATACCAATTTTATGGACTCTTACCTGCTTGATTGACCTATTTACCCCAAATTTACCCCAATTTACCCCCAACCCTTTGACAGAACTAGATCAAAATATAATCTAGTTCCAGATCTCGTTAAAGTACATACGTGTACCAAATTTCAAGTCAATATCTCAAACGGTTCCAGAGTAAACGTGCGCACAAAAAAAAGTTACAGACCGACAGACAGAATTTTTTTTTCGCTCAAACTTAAAATCTCGACGTTTCACGACATTCTAAGCCTATTTGAACAATAAAAATTTTTTAAAACTTTTTTGTCGTTACTATACTTCCACTGGATGTGGAAGTAATTAACTTAATTTGAATATCTGCGGAAAGACTGGTTAATTTTTTTTTTTATTACAAGTAGGTATTACTTTTTCGAGAGCATAGTTTTCGAGGCGATAAAGTATCGCACAAATGGTACACAATGCACTTTTTATAAAGCATCGAATTTTGTACAAAAAAGTCCCTGAGAGCATATTTTTATCTATTATGGCTCACATGCCAAAGGCGCCCGCGCGCAAACCTCAAAGTAACTGTTTTTCGCGCTGTTCTCCAAGCAGCCCGTTAAAGCAGTTAAATATTATTTGTCCAATGAGAATTTGTGGTCGATTTTTTTATTTATGAATTTCTGATCGCTCTGCACGATGGCGTCCTTCATTTTTCTTAAATATGCGTTTTTTAATGCAAAAAACATTAAAAAAATCGTACATTTGAACTTTTCCACCTTGTAGGAAGTAATTTTCTTTATTAAAAAAATGTATCTATTATTGACATATCATTTTGTTTTTATTTATCACATATAAACAATTAATATTACGGCCGAAAAGTGTAATTTTTCATTTTCATCGATTTCTATATAACTGGAACTTGCCGCATATTTTTATTAATTAGTGTTTTTTTCTGTACAATTGTACATACATTTCAATAACACAAAGAATATTTAACTATTTTTTTATTTTATTTCAACATTTTTTTAATACTTGTAACTCCATTATTAATATTATGCATCGAATAAAAAACAGTTTTAAACAGAAGTTACTCATTATGTTTTGTGTAATTTAAATTTGACTATTAGCATCGTCGTTTTCTTAATTTTTTGTTTGTTAATTAAGTCGCCAGTGCCACTTGCAGAGTAGCGTAAAAAACAGTCATTTTTATGTTTACACGTGAGCACCTGTAGCTCGAAAACTATAGTAGATAAGAATATGCCCTCGCGGACTTGTTTGTAGAAAATTCCATGTTGTACAAAAAAAAGTGCGGTGCATTTTCGTATTTATTACCGTTCTCGCTACGCAAGTGCTGAAAGATCAAAAACACCATCCTCGACATTTGCATACTCTTTTTTCTAATTATTTTAAAAAATTGGGAGGTCTTAAACGTACTCATAAATACTATTCCATGAAGCTGAACCGAATAGCAAAATAAAATATTTTTAATTTATCACATTTTTATAAATTTCAGAAATTCAAAATTGAACAAAAATCTCAAAAAAACATTTTTTGAACCCCAAATGGGTCTCGAGGACAAGGAACAATTGCAATTTCGAACAAAACACGATTGTTACAGCGCACAACGTGGCGACTTAAAAGATGAAATGCGACAATAATTGATAGTTAAAGGTTTCTCTTGTTTTTGAATTTTAAGTGAAACTAGTGAAAGAATTATTTATCTGAGATTTTTGTTTGTAAGTTTTTATTAATAAATTTGTCCTAACAGTAGTAACTTGTAAATGTTTTTTATCAGGGCGGCAAGCAATAACTGTTTGCTACAGGTGCCAAATGCCCTGACGCCGGCACTGACTGCGCCGGTCTACAACCTGCGTGGAGAATTATAACTTAATAAATATATTATGTACCCTCGTTCGCTGGAAATCAACGTCCAGTATTTCTATTCGCGGTTCGCGCAAAATAACACCGCGCGGTGGCACCACAAGTCAACGAACAATATGTGGATAGGGACGTGTGGGGGAAGCGTGATGAGCGAGGAACGGTTTTGGCCGTATAGTTGCGTATCCTATAGACTCTTCAATCAACGGTATTGGTCAATCCACCTATCCACCATCTTGGAAAAAAAAATAGAAAACACCAAAAATAGCCGAAAAAATCAAAACTGAATATTTTTGCTATAAAGGCGCATTTGCACGCATCCAGTAATTTAGTCGAGTCGTTTAGTAATTTAGTATTCGACCAATGCGGACAGCGTGTTTCAGTCGAGTGACTTAGTGGAAAGCGCTGTCCGCATCGGTCGAGTACTAAATTACTAAACGACTAGACTAAATTACTGGATGCGTGCAAACGCGCCTTAAAAAGGAGTAATTTCTCCAAAGTTGGCAAAAATAAAACTCATTTATGGTCAAATATAATGCACGAATCCCGGACACCTCATGTCAAATAGAACAGTCAAAGGTGGTGGACGAAATAAAATTTTTAATTCTTCGTCAATTATCAAGGAGTCATTGTACGTCACTTTTTTCGATTGTACGTTATTTTATATACTTTTAGGGGATAGAGTTCATTTTTTTTTTAAATTCTCAAAAAGTGTTATTTTGAAAATGAATTCGGCTACAAATAATAAAGATACGGAGGTGTCTTCAAAAGAAGTGAAACACACTGTATAAATAATTTTAATTTATGATGTTGCCGAAATCGACTAATTGCGGCAAATGTAAGAAACTTCATCTAATTCTCCTTAACCATAATAACTTTTTAGGTACCAAAAATTTTCGATGCAGTATTCGAATGTACCCTGGAGATGATCAACAAGGATTTCGAGGAGTACCCGGAGCACAGGGCAAACTTCTTCTTACTCCTCCAGGCGGTTAACAACCACTGCTTCGCCGCGTTCTTAAACATCCCACCCACACAATTCAAGCTGGTCCTGGATAGTATAATCTGGGCATTCAAACACACAATGCGGAACGTAGCTGACACAGGCCTACAGATTTTACTTAAGCTCTTGCAAAACGTTGAACAGCACGAGACCGCAGCCCCTAGTTTTTACCAAACCTACTTGACGGATATCCTCCAGCACGTCTTCTCGGTGGTGACAGATACATCGCATACCGCCGGTTTGTCCATGCATGCAACGATATTGGCGTATATTTTCTCGTTGGTCGAGGCCGGAAGGGTGAATTGCCAGCTGGGCCCCACGCCAGACAACGTGCTGTACATACAGGAGTTCACGGCAACGCTCTTGAGGTCTGCTTTTCCACACCTGACGGATAACCAGATCAAGATTATGGTACAGGGTATGTTTAATCTGGACCAGGACATCCCAGCATTTAAGGAACATTTGAGGGATTTCTTGGTGCAAATAAGGGTAAGTGTGATTTTGGTGGAGGTTGTTGGGTTTCGTATAGTCTGTTTCATATTACGAAAGAGTAATAAATGCTGAGAAATAATTTAAAAAAAAATCTTGTGTTGGGCATAGTTTCTGTAAATATACATATTGTCTATTCATGGACTGGGATTTGATCGCATTGAAAGAATGGTGAGGTAGGAAAATAACGACACTTGGGGAGAGTTCAATATGTGCTAGATAAATTCGGTTCAGACCTCTTATCTCGGGCACACCCTCCGACGTGAACTTTTTGTGCACTGTAGATTTTGTTTAGTGCTGCTACTGTCCCTTAACTATACCCAGTCTCTGCAAAGGCAATTTGTATATATTTATATGTATTTTGAGTAAAACTTAAATTTTATAAAGACTTTTGCGGTTGTTGCAAAGTGGAAGGGTATTAAAAGAGACGGAAGTCCGAATATCACCTTTAAGCTCCGTCACTGCAGATTTGTTGACCTCGAACAGCTGTCTTTTAACTGTATAGGCAGGGGCATATTTAACGTCGGTGCAACCAGTGCATAACACCGACGAGCCCTAAGGCTCGCGGGCCCTTTCACAAGAGGTCGTGAGTTTTTAAAATCCATAAATAATATACTTAAAAAAAAAATTAATACTTAATGCAAACAATAACGCAAAAGGACAATAATTATTGCAGAATAGTTATTATTCTACTTGTTTAGTAATCTAATCTCTTATAATGCATAGGTAATAATTATTATAATAATATGCAATGCTACTGCGGAATCAACAGCGTTCGATAATTCGAATGATTTTCTGTGCGCATGTCGGAGAGTGTCACGGTTTCACGTCGATCGGCCTTTTGATTTTTGATCAATTAATTACGTAATTCAACGCCATGTGCCACGATTATGATTAAATTACTGTTTATGCTGTTTTTAGCTTATAAATAAATATTTATAATCAGTAAAATGCTCTCATGTCTTCCAAAAAAATCGAGTAAAGTTATGCAGTTACATTTTCTTCAACCTCTCTCCCCTCGAAAAATAATATGCGTGTTATCGCGGGCCTTTAGTGTTCGAATTTGCACCGGACCCTTGAAGTCCTTAAAAGCGTGCCTATGTATAGGCTTTTACCTATGAAATTGATAAATAGTGGAGTCAAATTAAGCATCAAAATAGGTGAATAAGGAATCCTCTGGCTACAGCAATTTTATTGTTTTATGTTTTATGTATAATAAACAAGTCCTATGAGAAGATTTGGATTAAGTCAGTACATTTCTTCTTGTAAAATTTTAATGATTTATTTTTCAACATTGAAATTTTCTGCTATTTTCCTTATAATACAGTAACTGACGTCAAATCAGGTATCTATGCTTTTTTAATATGTTGTTTAGGATTACAAATTAATGTTAAATCCAAGTTTACGACCTTGGTAAAAAATCCAAGAAACTGCGAGATTTTTTGTTTTTTTTCCTGTTTTTGTTGATTTTGACACCTAAGGCCTACTTTTTTGGTAAAAATAATTTAGTACTTTTTGAAACTAGACTTAATTTGCTACAAATTGGTACCAGAGCAGACTTTGTAGATCAGATAGTATCCGAGATACAGCTGTTCAAAGTTTTCATATTTTGACATTTTTAGCAATTTTTCCGGTTTTCTTTCCACTAACGGTCAACTGAAGCCGGTCTACCAATGATCTCAAGCGTGCTCTAAACTTGGCAACACAGAAGGATGAGATGCAAGAAAAAAACTAAATCTGCTATAGTAGATGGTGGTCATCTACTTCACAGAGTTGTGTGGCCTCCAAGCTCTTCATTTGGGTCGATAGCTGGCAGGTACATCAAATACCTCGTTTCATATTACGGTCGAAAAGTAGCTGTAGTTTTCGATGGCTACCCAACAGACGCTACACAAAAGAGTACGAAGAGCTCGGAGCATGTTCGCCGAGTTAAGGCAAATATATCGCCTGACGCCAAATTCATATATCTCTGTGGATTCTTTATCAAACCAAAAACGGCAAATAAATTATAAAAATGGATGAAATATCTAACATTCATGTTTGTTTTTTAAGACTCGATGCAAAAGTTGATGTCTGAAATGGCAACCTCCGATTGGTGTGCTCAATCCCAGACCACCTTATGACTATTACAGGTTGTTCTACTCCAAATATGTTGCTGATAAAAAATTGGACAGCACTTTGGTAACTCTCTGCATACATAACTCTAAAATATAAGTAAAAGTTGGTGCTGGCATTTGCACATATTCCAGAAATTCGTTATGGAATTTGTTTTATCTTCTAAAAAAACCGATGATATTCAACAAGATGCTACCCGTCTTGTAGATTGTAGATTGTTTAAGGGTCGCTTGGCTCTTTCAAACCTTCACATCGACCTAAAATATTTCTTGTGAATGACCCTACAGTTAGTTGGGGCCTAGGACTCCCAAGCTTTTTATACAGTTTGTGTTTTTCCTGGGGGCTAACTTTCCTTGGTGTTAACTTTCCTTGGTGTTAACTTTCCTTGGTCTTCAGGCATTAATTCCTCCTTTTCTAGGTACTTGCGATATGTTATATAAAGTTAACAACTTTATATTTAACTTTTATTCCCTGAAAATGTAAAATATAGAGTCTCTAATTTTTCCCCAGTTCGATTATTGTATGCCGATGTATTATAACTTTCTATACACCGACTGTAAACACAAATTGCAAATGGCTCAAAATGCATGTATGTATTTTTTATTAAACTTCTTTGAAAACACCTTATTTTCATTTGTATTAGTAATAATGTAAGATGGGCTTTTTCGAACTAGCGCACGGGAAAATTTTTCCCGATCTCCGATTTTTTCTGTGCACTGAATAAAAATACCGAATATATGGCTTTAAAATAGAAATATACGGCAAAGTAAACTAAATTTAAGAAATGTTATATGCTATCTGATATTTAACATGTACCTATTTTGTATTTTAATTCGTAAATGTTTGAATATTTGGATGAACTTCTGTAATATTTTTTGACATTTTGTCAACTTATCTGACATGGACTAATTTAAAACAAATCACCTTTGAAATAATTTGAGAGTAACCATGGAAACGCATCATATATACCAAACACTGCATTGCTAGCATTGTTTATTTTCCGTCAATTAAATTTATGCCGATAAAATGTGCTCAGAAGAAAATCCCGAAATTCCCGATAACATTCTAGAGTGAGCGGCACAAGCGAGCGCGAATTTATTACCAGTAAAATCCAGGTCAAGACATGAACACGAATATCAACTTTTTAATGAATGGTGAAATCTGAACAATATCAAAACTGTAAGTGACGATATTCTTCTAGTTTACTTTGTCGAAAAAACAAAGTCTGTGAAATCTTCCACGTTATGGAGTCGATTCTCAATGCTTAAAAGTTGTTTGGCCATAAAAGAAAATGCTGACAGTAGTGTATCTTCATAAGTTTTAACCATTTTTAATATACTAAATTTCCTCGGAGCACTCTAAAATTGCAGGGGCTTTCCCACATTGAAGACTAGTACACCATTTTATTTTCCGCATATGGTAAATCACGTTGTATATGTATTTCTGTAGGAAGAACGTGGAAAAACGTTTATAATGAACAACTCCCTTTTGTGTTATGTATATTTTTATTTTTTATGTGTACTTAATGCAATAATAGTAGATTGTAATACAAGTGTGGCAAGGGCTTCATTGCAAAACGATGTATGAAAGTAGGAACACGAGCGCAGCGAGTGTTCCTATCATACGAGTTTTGTAATGAAGCTTGCCACGTGTGTTACATACTATTTTTTCTACGGTTGAGAAGTTATTTCCCTTTTTTAAAGTCTTTCCAAAATTTTAAATTTGCTGCCTGTCAGATTTTATTTAAAGTGACATTTTCTGCAGTCATTCTGAAGTTAGAAAATTTGACTTTGTAATTGCAATTCATGTGTAATTATTGTACATTTATAGAATTTAATTGTTATTACCAGTAAGTAATATAAAATTCTTTACGGTAAACACACTATTTTATTCCGGTGTGTGAAGATGTAATCAAGACGTGTGGCAAATTCTTTGCCGCATGGCGTGCGTCAAAGTGATATTTTCTACAGTCATTTTGAAGTTAGAAAATTTGACTTTCAGCACAATCGTAGAAAAAGATTATTTATTACATATTATTATTATTTGTTACTCTCTTCTAATAAGAAACAGACTATATATATAGTCCAGTCAATGACTATATTGTAGAATGCATGGAATATGCGAGACTTTTTGACTTCAGGACTTTGTTAGGAGTAGTTAGTAGGTAAACATACTAAAAGTCCCCGCCCCTGGGAGGTGGGAGGGGGGTGGGAAGGTCCCATTTTTGGGTATTTCGATTATATCTCGGAAACGGTGGACTCTAAAAAAAATATGTTTTAAATAAAAATGAAAGCTAATTAAATTTCCTATAAAATTGTTTCCATACGTATTTGTCGAATTTCCAACGGTTTTCGAGATATACGTTATTGAAAATCGATAATTTTCGAAAAAATCATCTTTACCTTTTTGTTAAACATTTACTTCTAGTGCTTCCCACGATCGTTTCTCAGAAAAATTGTTAGAAACGAAGTTGTAGAGCATTAAATTTCCATCACTTTGATATACTACTTTATCTTAAACCAATTAAAAGTTATAGAATTTTTAACATACGCTCAATCGATGTTCCTCTAGAAATGATTATGTTGACGCTACCATGATGATTAACAACCTTTTAACAATAGAAATAAGGTAGTTGCAACTGACACACAACACTTTTTTTTTTATAATTATAGCTTTTATCATATTACGAATCATATAATGAAAGTATTTACATGAACTGATAGTAATTAAAAAATGAAAAAATAAGCATTCAAGGTGACATTTTGGTTTTTTTGAGGTGAGGCTCATTCATCTTCTTCAGCAGTGGAGATGTTGTCCAAAGAGATTGGTAGTGTATCGATGTTGTTGTCGTTGCCTTCTAGTTGGTCATTCCTCCTCTTCCAACTCCAATTCGGCGCCCCACTATTAGGTTCCTCCGCTAACCACAGGTGTTCTTGGTGGTACGTCCGGAATGCATACTGCTTAACAGCTCCTTCAGTTGGAGGGAGAGTTGAGAGATCAGGCTTCATGTTTGCAGCTGTTTTGATAAATGATTTGTAGCGGAACTCGTTGAGGGATTTTTCTGTGGCTGGAGCACTGAACTCTACTATTATAAATGGAAGGACAATATAGGTATATGCGCGTGAACAAAATACGGCAATTACGCCACAGAATAAAACTCAAAATATAAAGCCGCGCGTTGACGCAGTAGAGAAATTGATGTCTGAGCATGAACCAAACGGCTGTCTACGGAAGTTATGCGCTGACGCGATTCTGTGTTTTATTCGTTTCTCATAGATTCCGTAGCGTAAGTCTTGGATTAGATGTAATTTCCAGAGTCGGCGTCACTCATTTTATTCTTTGTTTATTTCTGTCATTTATGTAAAGTTGTTATAAATTGACTATTTTGTGACGGTTATAAACAGTTAATTGAGACAATATGGTGCAATCTTGTATGGTACTGTGTTGCAAGAATCGTTGCAAAATCCCGTGTTTTAAACAGTTGCAGTAACAATAAGACCGGCTCTGGCGTATTTTGTAGTGCGATTGTGCTCCGCTTTAAGGTCGCCATACTTGCGCGAGGTTCAATTTCACGTAAAAATTGGTATAGATATTGACCTTCCATTTATATAGTAGAGTTCAGTGGGCTGGAGCGCCATACCATGAGAGTTCTCATGATCCCAGCTGTCTCAATGGATTTAGGGGAAGAAGAACCACTGGCAAATACCTCAGCTGT
Source organism: Rutpela maculata (assembly GCA_936432065.2). Classification (NCBI taxonomy): domain Eukaryota; kingdom Metazoa; phylum Arthropoda; class Insecta; order Coleoptera; family Cerambycidae; genus Rutpela; species Rutpela maculata. Next base: position 253,286,153 of record OW386286.2, read on the forward strand.
ACGTTGTATGATTTTGGACTTCCAATGTATGGAGACAATTGTATAGGAAATTTAATTTTTTGAAAACGAGCGTACATGTTAGAACTTCTATAACTTTTGATTGGTTGAAGATAAAGTAGCAAAAGTGTATATCAAATTGAAGGAAATTTAATGCTCTACAACTTCATTACTGACAATTTTTCTGAGAAATTATCGTGGTAGGCACCAGAAGCAAATGTTTGACAAAGAGAGTTAGGTAAAAATGATTTTTTCGAAAATTATCGATCTTCAATAACGTATATCTCGGAAACCGTTGAAAATTAGATAAATATGTATGCAAACAATTTTATAGGAAATTTAATTAGCTTTCATTTTTATTTAAAACATATTTTTTCTAGAGTCCACCGTTTCCGAGATATAATCGAAAAACCCAAAAATGGGACCTTCCCACCCTCCTCTCATCGTAAGCTCACCTTCCAGGGGCGGGGATTTTTAGTATGTTTACCTACTATAAGTAAGCCAACAAGTGTAGTCATCGGAGGAATGCGAGTACGGGCTCCTAAAAGTGGAGCGGTACGTTCTCAGCCGGCGCACACTGCCATATTATACGTATTATAAACACGTGCCGCTCCACTTTTAGGAGCCCGTACTCGCATTCCTCTGCTGACTGCACTTCTTGGCTTACATATAACTACTCCTAGCAAAGTCCTGAAGTCAAAAATTCTCGCATATTCCATGCACTCTACACTCTCCTCTTTTGAGCACTCATTGACTGGATTAATAAGAGAATTCATGGTTTGGCAAAAAAGCTTTAAATTAATTATAGTCCATAAAAACTTTGTACAAATTATTGTTTTCTTTTTTGTGGATGTTATATTGTAAAAAAAAATCTCTAGGAATATACCGGCGAGGATGATACAGATCTGTTTCTGGAGGAGCGTGAGAAAGCCTTACAAGCAGCTCAGGCAGAAAAGCGTCGCATCCAGCTCTCTGTTCCGGGCATCCTGAACCCGCATGAAGTCCCCGAGGAGATGCAAGATTAGCAGCCAACATACCCTTATTAGAGAACTGTAATTAATCTAAATATTATTTAGATGGATATTTTTCTATTTGTATCATCGTAATCCTTGGATTAAGAGTAGAAATACAATCTACCAGTGTAAATGTGTTTTGTGCATCCCCTATGCAGAGATGCTTTTAATTTTTTTTTTTTTATATTATATTTTTTTAATGATTACCCTGTTCCTTTTTTCTTCATCTGTGTATAGACTACGTGTTAATTAGAGAAATAAATTTAAGTTATCATATAAATAAACTAATTTTTCAGCTTTTCTGAGGTTCACTCATTTTCATTTGGGAATCCTTGAAATGTACATTAATTAGGACAAAAAAAGCTTGTACAAATCAAATTGCATCTCGTTAACATGTTTTCTGTACAAACTTATCCTTTTTTTAAATTACCTTGGCACAAAACACAATTTTGTAATTTTTATGCCGTTGATTGGAGTACTGAATGTGATTTTTCTTTTGAAGTATGATTGGCTGTTGGTGTGTAATAAATCAGTTTAGGTAAAATAAACATTAAAAAACAGTTATGTTTGATACACTACTCGTTACATAAAACGATTGTTTTCTAATAAAAATAAACTATTAAAATTGATAACAACACCTCGTTTTTATAATGATGGAAACACCATTTTATAAAGCGTACATATAGAGAAAAATATATGGGCAATTCGGGAGTAAGCTGTAATATTTGGAGGTTTTCAGGGTGTTAAAAACGCAAAAAAGTTCCTATAAACATAGATCTGATTCTCAATCGTTAAGAAAATAATTAATTTTAACAGTAGGGGCTACAGTCAATTTTTGGCAGCTCTTTTGTGTGACAATAATCCAGAGGGTTAAGGTCTGGTGAGCTTGATGCCAATTTTGTGGATCACCTCCACCTACCCAACGATTAGGTACGGATCTGGTTAGAAAAAGTCTCACTGATTAAAATAAGAAGCTTCATCGCCAGGGCCCGATTAAGGATTGGCACGTCCCTAGGCTAATAACATATTTGCGCCCAAAAATGTTTTTCTTCGAAAATGAACATTGATGAGCCTGGCAATTTAGTTAGTTTTGAACTGCTGAAGGGCCTCTTCACGAATTGGCTTTCCTAGGCTATAGCCTGGTTAGCCCATTGGATAATCTGGCACTCTTCATCGTGCTGAAAGTACATGCCCTTCCTCTAAAATGTTTAGCAGTCAGTTGCAGAGATGGGTACAGGAAACTTTCCATTTGAAAGTTTCCAGAATGAAATTTTGATAAAAATGAAGGTTTTCAATAAAATATTTGAATATTTGAAAGTTTCCAAAATTCCAGGAAAGTTTCCTTTGGGAACTTTCGGAATATTCAAACATTTTATTGAAAACTTTCAGTTTTATCAAAATTTCATTCCGAAAGCTTTCATATGGAAAGCCTCCTTTACCCACCTTTGATTTTTATCAAAATTTTGTTCCGGAAACTCCCGAAAAATTTTGTGGAAACGTTTATTGGAAAGCTTCTCTGGTGAGTTGTGTAAAAGTCTATAAAAAATAAATATCCGCCCCCTTAATATGATTCTACAACACAATGGGCCAATCAATAGATTTTCAATTGTACCTGGCCAAACATTAAAACTAGCCGATGGTACAAGCTGCTTTAAAGCCGGTTTTATAGGTAAAGATTTAGACGTAGTTTAATTAGCAGTTTAAAGTTTTACTGAGGGTTTAAACTGTGGATTTTAGTATTTTGTAAAATATCATGTTATAAGTGTTTGTCAAGATCATCAGTGTTGTCGCCATTTTGTTGGTTGGTAGCATAGTAACAAATTGCGATTGAAATCATCTTCAAGTCTATGTGATAGCATTATAAGATGACTTTTTTTGTAAATATTTCGTGCAAAGACGAGATTCTCCCCCCCGAGGGTGTTGAACACGATGCAAGTGGTGAGAGAAGTTTTTAACCGCCGCAACCCCCTGAAACGGCCAAAAACCACCACTTTTTATTGATCCCTTTATGTTTTCATATATAAACAGGTCTGGGGAATGATTTATCGATGGGTTATACTTGAAATAACGTGGAAGGGGGTTATAGAGTAAGCGGAATTCAGACAGCAGGCCTAGGGGGTTGATTAAACCCTCCCGAGAGGTGGAAAATAATTTTTTTTCAAATGATTTGGTTCAAACGTGCATCCCCCGTTTTCGGGGTCGCTGATCACAGGAAAAATATTCATTTTTAGCTCCAACCCCTCCTCATCCCTCAAACGGACAGAAACTCACCATAAACCATGTTATGCAGGATTTACAGGTTTTTCGACACATGGTCGTTATTCCTGTGCATATCTCTTCATTTTTTTTTTCCAACATTTCCGAGAAAATTTATAATTCGTTACTCCCCGATGAAGAAATCATTATACCATACTCAGCAACCTACACAATCATCGCCCCAGCAATAACTGGTGGATGAAGGTAAGTTTCGATCCATGAGAAGAGTAGGAGATGAAGGTGAATATTTTTATCGTGATCAGCGCCTGCGAAAACGGGGGAGGGCGTATTGACGAATCAAAGTGTAATTAATGAATTTTACACCCGTTGAAAGGGTTGAAGCAACCCCCGAAGTCGCTATCACCTTCTCTTCCGTGAAAAGTTAACGTATATGCATAGGAATAACGATCATGTGTCGAGAAAACCTGTAAATCCTGGAGAGCATGCTTGCTTTATGGTGAGTGAAGGAGTTTCTACCCGTTTGAGGGATGAGGAGGAGTTGGGGCTAAAAATGAATAATTTTCCCGTGATCAGCGACCCCAGGGGGGATATGAACCGAATCATTTGAAAAAAAAAATTTTTTCCACCCCTCTGGAGGATTTAATCAACTCCCCTAAGCCAGCTGTCTGGATTGCACTTACTCTATAACCCTCTTCCATGTTATTTCAAGTATAACCCGTCGATGATCACTCCCAGACTCGTTTATATATGAAAACATAAAGGGGGTGGTTTTTGGCCGTTTCAGGGGGTTGCGGCAGTCAAAAACTTCTCCCACCATTTGCACCTTCGAGGGGAGGTAATCTCATCTTTGCACGAAATATTTACACTATTTCTGCCTTCATTACATAGACTATTACTGTTATTTTGACTTTTCACGATGATGCTGTTTAGTTGGTCGAGTTAAATGTGTACTGATATGTTCTAATACTACTTGCTCAGATTTTTTAGATATTCCAAACGATCTATACATTCTTTATTATTCCATATCTATAAACGATAAGGCTTTTCCCTTGTTTTTCGTGCACGACGAGGTGCTTCTATTATATTGATAACATCTTCGTCGCTTGATAAAATGTCCTCAAATATATCGAAAATGTCCATTTTTTACAACTTTTACTGTACAGAATTTAGGATAGGTAGTTGTTTGTAGGTTATGTGAAACCAAGTTGAAGTTGGCGTTGAGTTGAGTGCAACATTCTTCGAAATATAACAACATATTTGGTGTTTTCACAAAATTTAAAATCTCTAATAATACTGTAATACTTAATTCTAATTAAGAACACTTGAATTTCCACAATCAGTCTAGTAATATCCAAAATAAAAAGCGTTTTTAAGTTTGGATTAAAATTTTACAGATATAAGCATTAAAAGTGAAAATAAACTTAAGAACTAACATAACCTCAAATTTTAAGTTAAGAAACTTAAAATTTGAGGTTATGTTATATTAATGCAACTCACAATGTCGCCGCCAATCACAGCACATTTTGTATATCTGTTCAATTATTCAAATTAGGTGTTTTCACTGTATGCAAATTTGGTCTTTTGATATTAAAATGAAGTACTCCATACATTAAAGCACTTACCAATATTTAAACACCATTCTTTCATCTATGAATTTAAAATTTCAACAAATAAATAACAAAACTGAATAACTGAACAGGTATTATACAAAACGGGCTGACATCATCGGTTGCATTAATATAACCAACATAACCTCAATTTTTAGGTTTTTTAAGTTTATTGTCATTTTTAATGATTGTATCCGCACTTCTCATTTGAAACCAGTATAGCTCCAAGCAAACATTTAAAAATTGACGCAAATGATGTCTCAATATTGTTGGTTACTAAAAATAGGCTGCTAATTATAGGTCGCCTTATTTTATTGGAAGAAGATATTTAAAACTTTATGAACATTACATTGAACAAGATTTTAATTGAAAGTACGAGAACCAAACGGAAATTTTCATAATAGTGACATATTACTCGTAAATTTTTAAAAGATATGTATTTTTGAGGTTAGGTGTTTACCATCAATATGACCGATGACGTCAACAATATGGTTTAGTGTTTTGGGAGGTAAATTTTTAATTCAAATTTAAAAATACTTTTTTTGGATATTATTCAACTGGTTGTGGAAATTCAAATGTTTTTAGTTATAATTAAGTATTACGTTCACAGTCAATGAGATTTTAAAGTTTGTGAAAACACCGAATTGTACGTTAACTTTTTTGTTGAAATTTTAAATTGATAGATGATAGAATGCTGTTTAAATGTTGGGAAATATTTTGTATCAAGTACTTCATTTCAAAAACATCAAAAAAGCAAATTTGCATATAATGGAAACATTTAAATCAATGTAAGCGTGCGTAAACCTAAGGTTGTAGTTTAAGCGGTACTCCGTCCACCGTTTGGCGTTAAAACTTAATATTGGCAGTTACTGATGGATATAAAACATACTTCTTGACAAAATTTAGAGTTAACTATCAGATCTAAGTTAAACAGATGTATTAAACCGGCCTTTAGACTGTGATGTGGATATTTTAACCTGACCGTTGATGCTTTGTTGCAGTTGTTTACTCCATAATGAGTGAGCTTTGTCTCTGCCATAAAGAAAATGTATTTGTGCTGGTTACAATTCTCCAATAGCATTAATTGCAGTCTTAAAAGAGACCAAGGTTTTTTCTTTTTGAAGATTTAAACGAGTTTAAACTCACTTGAAAAGACCAGGTTTATACCTAAATGTAATTTTGCATTTCAGCTGTTGCTGTTATGAAAAAATGAATTAGTTACAATGGGTCCATAAAATAATCTTTGTTTGGTGCTGGCAATCACATTATTTTCAAATTGTACTTTTGTTCCCAGGCTTCGTTAAAGAGAATTTTGATGAACATACTTCAGGTAAAGACTTAATATTTGACATTTCGATATGTTTGAGGGTCCAAACGAAAAGGCCTAGACCTAGAAATAGGTTTAAACCCACTGTGGATTTAAACCTTCGATATAATCCTTAAATGGGTTTAAACCTCTCTTCAAATCAACTGCAGACTTATCTAAACATCCGGCTAAAGACTTTGGACATGTTAATAAGGATGGATACTTTCATTAGGAAAAAAAATCGTAGCTGTACTCTTAAAAGGTTGTGGTGACACACTCTGCATATAGATCAGTCCCAGTCCAAGGGTTTCTTTTGGCACATGCGAGGTCTGATTTTGGCGCCCCCTTACCCCCCTACAACAAACACGAACGTTCTGAAATACTGACATATCCCCTTTATTTTACTTGTTACTTGTAACATGTAATATGATATGAAATAAAATTTTATCTAGGATTAACAATTTTCAATTTATTGAGGTAAATTTTATGTGGAACGTTATATTAATTTTATACATTTTAATGAAACCAACATAAGTTATAATGGTTTACGTAGCTGTATTTAAAAGTTAAAACATTACTAATAAACGGTAGGGAAGATGAAATGAGAAAGAAAATCGTATTTTGTAGTGCGATTGCTCTCCTCCTGACGGTCGCCATGCTTGCGCGAGGTTCAATTTCACGTAAAAATTGGTATGGATATTGACCTTCTATTTATATAGTAGAGTTCAGTGGAGAAAACAGAAAAGAGAAGCGTAGGCGAGCGGTGAGCTCGCCAGCGCCAGCGAGAAGTAATAGAATCGACTTCGTACAGCGCTGCCAGAAGAGGCTGACATCTGGCACATAAATTGTGCCGTGTATGCTGCCGCTCAATGCTTGCCTGAGGTTGTACAGCATCACAGGCGATTGTATTTTTTCCCGCGCAAAGGGGTGAAAGTGGAAAGTAAGATATGCGTTCGCCGGCGCCCCATGCGACCGCATGTGTCACATGGGCCTCGGACCGGCCCTGATATATATAACGATGGTATAGACATTATACCAAAGTTTAGAAAGAATATCTGACAGTGTTCATTATTATTAATTCCAACTCCAACAGCTCTCTTTTGGAGTTTGAAAAACTTTTAGGCATTTATTTCAATTTCTTCGTAAAATGATTGCATAAGAAATACGAAAATAAAACAGTGCAAAATATGCTGAAAGTAGTGTGTCAGCATCCATTACCAACCTCAGTTGACGAAGTCAAAAAATTCCACTTGGAAGTGACTTCCTCAAATAGTCAGAGACTGAACCTATTCAGTTTATCACGTATATAATGTCATTAACATCTAACAGCTTAATGCTTTTACCACTAATTTTTTTTTTAAATAACTAAAAATGATCAAATAAGACTTCACTGTCACCTGGTTAATTAATAATAATAATAATACGTCTTTATTCATTTTGTAATATTACAATTTACAAATAATCTGCAAATTATACAAAAATTACGAAAAGGCAGTAAGCGTTTTTTAACTTAACCTGCAAATATGATACAAACATTATTTTAAATATAGTATATTTAAAATAATGATTGTTGACAGGTTTTAAGTCTCCACCATACAGATCAATTATAAAGATACATAACAAAAGGAGCCATAAGACACAACACAAAGAATTAATGTGTGCATGTAACTTTAAAATACAATAAACATACATAAAACACTCAGCACACCATCAAGCATAATTAACTAACATTAACTCTAAAAACTAGTATAATAAGACTAATATCAGCCAAGCCATTGAGCAAGTTATCTATATATCACTAAACGACAACCCGAGGCAAGCATTACTGATGGAGAGCCTCAAACAGCTGCAAACACTACTCGCATATCAAATCAATTTAATTTTGCATAACTGAAAAGGGAATTGAGGCCAGTTTGTAACTAATTGTGGTTCCAAAAAGAAAACTTAACTTTTTTTGAAATTTACTATTACTGTTGAGTAATTTTGAAATCGAGCAGGTAAGCTGCTATTCAGTTTACATGCTATGTATGTGAACATCATTTAAAAATGGCCATGGGATGCCTGGATATAACTAATACAAATTTGTTGTGAGTATTGAAACTATTCACATCTCCAAACCTGTTTAATTTGAGATATAAATATCGGTTTTTTAGACAGCAAAACCTTAACCTGTGACAGCAAGTGAACATTTCTAGGCTTGTTAAGTTTTTGGTTATTTATTTCGTCTATCTTAAAAGTAATATGTTCATATTTTTTAATTCCATAGGCAAGTCTAAAACATGAAGTTTGGACTTTCTAAGAGAGCTGGTCCATAAATCGCATCACAATATGATAATTTTGACATAATTGGGGCTTTGCATATATTTAGTTTAAATTTTGAACTTAAAGATAAAATCGCTTTAATGTATTATATGAGGGTTTACATAAATAATTTACGTGTTTTGTAAATCGCATATCTGAGCCAATTCACAAGCTTAAATTTTTTGCGTGGGTTATAATGGGTGGGTCTTCCCCATTTAATTTCATTTTAAAAAATGGATTTACATAATCTCTTATACTTTGATCCAAACAACATAAGAGATGATTTGTTAGTGTTTTACTTAAGATTACGAACAGTTGATATATCCACCAATTTAACTTAGTCATTATTGATTTTTTTCCCTACTTGGTAAGCTAGCGTCAACGGAAAGATAAGCCTGAGTGTGATCAACATAGTTGTGTACATTACAGTTATTAATAACTTTGTGAAAGTCTGATATGTATATTGAAAACAGAAAGGCACCAAATATGGATCCCTGAGGAACACCTAAATTAACATGGCATAACATTGAAATGTTATTACCATATACTATTGGACCTTATTTAATCTTATTACTTAATAGCGTTATTGAGGTGGGTGTAAAAATGAACAAACAACATCTTTTTAACTAACTCCAATAAGTAATAAGGTTTTTTTAACACAGTTAATTTTCCTTGTTAGTATACAACGCATTTTCCATGGCCAACTTTAGGACATATAAAAAAAAATGCAATAATGTTTACAAAACTTAATATAGTTAAAACTGTAATTACCTTCTTAATGGTTGAGAATCGGACACATGTTTGTAGAAACTTTTATCTTTGTTTTAATATCCTCACACCTCCAAATGTAGCAGTTTTCTTCCAAATCGCCCAGAATTTAGCTATGTGAATTTTATCGATAAATGAATTTCTCTTTTACTCTAAACAGTTCGAGTATCTGATACGGAAAAATGGCAAGTTTACTGAGAACGAATTTTTGTGATCTTGAACTAATTGATTTGTCGATATTCAACTAGGGAATGTAAAATAAATAAATTTTGACGATTAAAAAATTGTTTTCAAGACGTATGATGAACTACTTGTTTTATAGGAACGAAATTCCTCAGTATATTGCTCACGCACCACTTTATTATACTTGTTTCAAATTAGACGTTTGTTTGATATCTTCTTAATTGTGGCATATGGAAATGTGCAAAAAATTCGGTGTTTTATGTTGTAGCAGTGTAGATTAAAAACTTATGTGTTAACCAATAACCAATGATAAAATTTATATCTGATGAAATTATAGTGCATTTATATGAAATATTTTTATTAACTAGCATTTGTTAAATAGTCACCAGTGGCCCTGGGAGTAGTCTAATTCTCTATTTTTTTTTCCATTTTCTTCTGAAGTCTTGGGTAGCAATTATCACAGGCCTGTAGCTAGAAAGTGCTTTCAGGGCGGGCAAACAATTTTTCAGGGCGGGCCCGTAAAAAAGTCCGAAAAATTTTTTAATTAGAAAAATCCAAAACTTTTTAATCCGAAAAAATTAAAAAAAATTTACCTAATCTCTTTCAAAATATTAAAAAGACAGTTAAAATTGCCCCCATTACGATCACCGTAGGTCGGGCGAAACTTATTCCAGGACGGGCAACGCCCGTCCTGGCCCCCCCCTAACTACAGGCCTGAATTATCATCCACCAGTTGTGTAATTCCTGACAGGTTTTTCCTTAGTTTCATAAGTCCTGGCTTATCTGCATACGATATAAGTGAGGTACTGAATAAAGATCAAATTGGGTAATGTAGAAGTTCAAAGGTGCTGACTTAAAGCAACTTATTTAAGTTGGGTTTTAGTTTTGTATTTACAAAACTAAAACCCGACTGCCAAAAACTTCGATTTTTAGGTTATATCGGTATATACCCAGTATCACTCATGGGACTTGGACAAACTGACACCAGGATTATGAAAATCGGTGTAGCCGTTATGGAGTTACAGGGACATAAACAAATAAATGAACGTTACACATAACTCTACTCCTTAGATAGTCAGTTAAGAACTAAAATAGCACTGCAATTATGTTAAGTCATTTTCAACTTTGGTTTATTATTTGGTTTGTTATTTTTTACAATCTAGGTTGTTAGAAGTATGATGTATAATTTTAACATATATTGGGTCAAAGGGAACAAAAATCTAAATAATAAAAGTTCTTTATTGATCTCATTACTTTACAATAACATACAATCAAAACGCCAGTGACGTAGGTCTATGAGCCAAGGAGATAATAATATATTATTTAGCATTTCGATTGATTGATTTACCAGCGTGCAGTAGTCATTGCTGCCATTCTCAAGATATACCGCTAGTCTGTCCCCACTGTGTTGGATTTGGGTCATGCTTGTTGTCAGTAGCGAGAGTCACATAGCGCATGGTACAGGAGTGTGGGATCGGCAGTGTAGGAGTTTGCAAAATGCATTGCCGCATTGTGTCGTGATATGGAGCGAATGTTCATGATCTTCTCGATTGTTGTTCTCCATGTGCAGCATGGTCTCGCTATTTTTAATTTGTTGCTCTTCAGTATTAGAGCGCTTTCTTCAGTAGATGTGATGTGTCCAATCTTTGGACATGTCCCCAGTACTTCATTCAATACATTTCTATCCCTTTTTAATTGTCTTCCCTCCTAGTAATGTTGCTGTTTTCGTCTTGTTCTTGTGAGTAGTTGGATGATGTCCCTTTCGGCTCTTCTCAAACTTCTTCCGTTGGCTTTTGTTGTTGCCATGTTTTAACTCCATTTTATTGTTGGCAGTATGATAGCTATGTACAGCCATTTGGTTAGTCACAGTTTGTTTTTCTCAACGAACAAAGATAATATTTCTTTGTAAAATTTATATCGCGTGTATTTTTATTGATGTACTGAATGAAATTCGGTTTTGGCACGGTGTACTATTAACCTAATAGTACGCCACTGGTTAGCTCGAATTTAGTTTAGATATTTGCTGGAAGAGAAGTATTTATGGCCCTGCCTCTAATTTATTACCTTTTAGGCGCGTCAATATTTATTTGTCTAAGAAATTCTTTAGACTCTCTAAGCTAGCAACTAGCAGGTACTTAAAGTATAGATAAAGTTAAGAGGTAAAATTAAAGCATAAGGATTTCTCTGTGTATATTCCCTGTGTATTTTTATTGGTATCTTAGGGTCCACACTGTATTTCACTATGACTTATTGCTTCATGGGTGGTTTGGGTTGGCTTTGTTGATGCTCCTTGTTGCCATGTGTTTTTTGCTTGTTTGTGGACTGGGAGATTTTAGTCACCGGTATTAATTAAATATTGGCCTTATTTAATTGTTGTTATGCTAATATGTATCACTTTATTTAGAATTTTTCACTTAACACAAGCAAACATAATTTTGTCCTATTGGATCAGCTTTTGACCGGGTTTTTACGCAAATTTTTAGGAGCGTTTTTAAAGCACGTCCGTTGTCTATGAGACCTCTAGACGATCTAATAATATATTATTTAACAAATCGTATAAAAAATATGGTGGGAAACAAAAGGTTGATAACCTAACTAATTTGTAAAATAATTAAGCAAGTTAAAATGATTATAGAATTCCTGACATCAGTAGCATCTGGTAAAAAATTGAATGTTCCAGATATGTGAACCTTGGTGAATTGTTGTTTCGATCAATTATGATGTTATTTTCCTTAGGATGGTTGTTTCAGCAGTTTTTAAAATTTTCTTAGCTGGATATGTGTAGTAGGGTGGGCCAAAAAAAATGAAAATTTGAATTTTCAGATGGTATAGTTTCTAATTTGTTGCTATGTATCTAAAACTAATTTGGCTATTTTTAGCCAAATCGGTTAATATTTAGCTGCGCCCCAATGGCTTTGAAAATGAAGGAAAAGGCCCATTTTTCGATTTTTAACATTTTTCAAATAGACGTTTGAAATTTTTATGTGACTCTTTATTCATGTCTAAACGTGAGTGACAAAAGTTTTCCTAATAAAATATTTTTCGGTTCCAGGGAAATTAGAAATTTGTCACTAAAAGGTAGAATTTGACGAAAATAAGGTTCTTTGTACAAGATTTCTAATTTCCATGGAACTGAAAAATATTTTATTCGGAAAACTTTTGCCACACACATTTAGACATTATAATAAAGAGTCATAAAAAAAAAATGTTAAATTGAAAAATTGGTCTTTTCTCTCATTTTCAAGGCCACTGGAGCGCCGCTAAATATTCACCGATTTGTCTAAAAAATGTAGCCGAATTGGTGTTAAATACTTAGCAACAAATTATAGAAACTGTATCATTTGCAAGTTCAATTTTTTATTTTTTTTTGCCCACTCTAATGTGCAGTTTATACATAACGATGTCCATATTCTAGAAATAGTTTTGTATATTTTGGCAGTCGCTGCAGTTTTTATTCCCTTGTTTTGGAATGTTCTTTCCCTAAAATGTTTTGCTGGGTATATGCAGTTCTTTACTATTTTAGAGTACGAATTGAACATTAATTTGTTATCGTTTATTTATTTTATAGTAGTTTTATTTGTCACCTCATCACCTTTCTTTACAATTTTGGGACACATTTTTTTATTTTTTGAGTAATTTTCTCTGGTAAAACTGTTCAGTTTTCGATGTTGGTCCAGAATATTGTTAAAATTATGATCATCGCACTTCTAGCATGTTTTAAAAATGACGTTTTAAAAATGTTAATGAAAATGTTTTTGGTAGGAAGTCTTGCTGATATAAAATTTATTAAAGAATGATATCCAGGTGAGTAAATATAAATTGCAGGAATTAGAGATTTCCCATTGCAAAGGTCTTAGTTTATAATTTAATTTTTATTTAAAGACAGTAATTTAAGTTGTGTTTGCATCTAATAAAATTTCACTTCTATACCTCATAAATATAAATTAGTGATAACAAGAGACTTTCTAGTTTTACAGCTTCATTACATGATAAAAAAATTTGAAGTTGAAATTCTATTTCGTAAAGATATATTTTTTAAACACAAATCTCTTGTGCAGTTTGCAAATGATATTCATGTGATTTTAACTTGGAACTAGACTTGACACATGGGCAAGGATTAATAAAATGGTGGAAATTCGGTTGCGCACTGATTAATTCATATTTACAAGGTTTAGAAGTAAAAATTCAGTTGAGTATGTTGACTTGAGTGATAAATTTGAATTGGCAAGTTTACATTCAGTCATGAAAATGTTGAGTATGGCTTCAAATTCACATTGACTGGCTGTAGATATAACATAAAACATAATTACAAACTGATTATTGTAAATATTTAAGTGTATTTTTGTAATTTGTAAAATGAATTTGCAAATATTTTATTAGAAATATAATTTATTTATAAATCAATTTGTCAAATGTCTGTATAGTTTCACAAAATGCAGCAAGTATCGTTGTTGATGAAATTTTTATCGACATTTTGTTAGTAATAGACTAGTTATTGGGTAATTGAAATGGAAAAAAATTACTAATAGTTTATTTCACAAAATAGTTTATGTATAGAATGAAAAATCGAATTATCAACAACCAAATGATGTTTTAATAATATCGTGATTTTTCCCTTATGACGTGGATATCACTGTGAAATGTATATAAAGATTTTACCATGTTTTTTTCCAGATTAAGCTAGTACAATTGAAGTTCTATAGACTGTAACTCCATCGACTAAAAGAGCATTGCACTTAAATGGTGATTATACCTTTAAGGGAGGCGGTGCCATGTTTAAGAAAATGATTCTGTAATTCAACAATTTCTCCTGTATCCCAGAACCGATTGAAAAAATTCTTCGATAGGCTTTTACAGAAAACTTGATAGAATGATACCAGACTATTGAAATCAACAAAAAAAAAAATTTTTGATTTTCGCAAGAAAAAAAAATTATTTCCTTTTTTAGATTTCAATAGCCTAGTACCATTCTATAAAGTTGTCTCTAAAAGCCCATCGAAAAATTTTTCGAATCGGTTCAGAAATGTAGGAGAAATTGTCGAATTACCTTCTCCGCACCTCCCACCTTAACCGTAAAAGAAGGATAGTAATAAAGTGATCAGTGTGTGAATTGGGAGGGGATATAATTCAAAATGAGTTCTACAAAGGCCTATCAAATGAACGTCGCTCTGTTACATGTGCCGCTCAACACTATTGACAATTCAGTTCTTCACTATCCTACTTTTACGGTTAAGGTGTATAGCTGTTTTTGACAGATTTGTTAAAGTTATTAAACTGAAAGTAATATTTTCTTGTAAATAAATGAATACTACAGGAATGGCGAAGAAAATTTTCAGCTCAAATTTGCGCATAGGTTTCTGCAGGGGATAATTTGAGGCATCGTAGTAACTTCAGACTATATAATCACAGCAAGTGTTTCTGTAGCTCATTTTTTCTCACCATTTGGTGTACTGTTATTCATTGCATGTGCATTATTTTTGTCACCGGACGCATAAAAAAAAATTCCTGCTAAAAAATTCGGGTGTTATACCACTTTCAGGGTGTATTAAATAGGTGATGCGACGACAACCCTCACAGTGGCTTCATAAGTGCTTACTTTGTACATAAGGTAATAGATGGCAAGACCAATAAGTTCTCTCATTACTTACGCATAGATAGATAATTTTACAGGTTCTGTGCATACGTGCATACAGTGTTGCATACATTCCCGGCCTTTTGTTTCTTGTTTACTGAAACAAAGAGTCCAGTGACATCTGACATTAAGTAGCTAAATTAAAACATTGAAAGAATTTATGCAACACTACATGCAGCATTGTACGTGTCGCCACAGCTAACCTCAAAAATATATATTTCTTAAGATTTACAAGTATTACGTAGCTATTATTAAAATTTCTGCCTGGTTCCTGTACTTTCAACCAAAATCTAGTTCAACGTAATGTGTATGAAGTTTTAAATAGTTTGTCACAATAAAATAAGACACTTTTTGCAGGTTAGGAGTCTAATCTATAATTAGCAATATTGAAAAATTATTTGCGTGAATTTTTAAATATTTGCTTGGAGCCATTATGGCTCCAAGCTAAAAATGCCTATACAAACATTAAAAATGAGAATAAACGAAAAAACCTTAAAATTTGAGGTTATGTTAGTTCTACGATGCACATGCCCAGGTAATTGTAGGACCTTATTGCTCGTGCCATCTACTAAAGTAAATAGAAGCCATTATTATAATAGGAAAATGCCGTACGTCGGACCACCTATTTAATACACCGTGACCACTTCTAACCATTTTTTGTAACATATTTGAACTTCTGAATATTCCGTTCTATTTATTCCAAGTGGTTAATGATACACTCATTTTACACAGAGTTGTATATGTAACAAAAAAGAGATGGATAAAAACCGGGCTTTTATTTTTTGGGGTTTTTACCTGGGAAGAAACCCTGTTTTTTCTCCGGAAAAATATTTTTTTTATCAAAATGAATTGGTCATTAAAAGACCATCATTTTGATACCAAATATGTTATGTATATTTGATTGTATTCATAACCTAAGAGCTTTAATGCTATTTTTCTTTGATTTAGTTCTAACCTACCTTTTGGTCTAAAAGTTAGGTTAAAATTAGGTTAATTCAAAAATTGTAAAAAACGGTTTTTTTTTCATTTCAACTCTCCCAGGAAAAAAGCTTATTTTTGGGTAAATTTCCAACCTAACCTAACTTAATCTAAGTCAGGTTAAATTGGCGGTCAATTCAAAAATGGGAAAAAAACGTTTTTTTCATTTTAACCCTCCCAGGAAAGAAAACCATTTTGGGGGAAATTTTTAACCTAACCTAACTTTTAATCTAAGTTAGGTTAAAATTGGTGGCAAATTCAAAAATGGGAAAAACCGTTTTTTTAATTTTAACCCTCCCAGGAAGAAACCCATTTTTGGGAAAATTTCTAACCTAACCTAACTTTTAGTATAAAATTTACTTTAAAATTTGGTGGCAAATTCAAACATGGGCAAAAAACGGTTTTTTTTCATTTTAACCTTCCCAGGAAAAAACCCATTTTTGAGAAAATTTCCGATAGGGGAAAAAACCCATTGCCATCTCTGCAAAAAAGTATATAAAAACTTGATGTAACTTTTACTCTTCCCACTTAAGTGAAACTACTAAAATGTATCTTTCAAAAGTGTCATTTTTTAAAGCACCTATATTGTTAAAAAAATTTGAATTTTTTCATTTTATACATAAACTAGCTTTTCTATCAAATGAAATATGAGCATCTGATTTTTTCCTGTTCAGGTACTTTATTAATTTTTTTTTTCAATATCTACATGCATTTTAGAGAAATTACATTTAAAGGAGGGGGTACACTTTCTATAGAAGAACGGCCCAATTATGAGCAAAAGCTAGAAGCAATTTAGTTTTGCGATATTTTGTGAATTTCTAACACAATAATAACATAATAAAAAAGTGCTACTATCCTTCGCCGTATATAAAAATCGCACATTTTTTAATCATATTTTATGATTTTTAGGATAGTAGCACTTTTTTATTATGTTATTATTGTATTAGAAAGTAAAATTCACAAAATATCGCAAAACTAAATTGCTTCTAGCTTTTACTCATAATTGGGCTGTTCTTCTATAGAAAGTGTACCCCCTCCTTTGGTGATGATAAACTATTGTCGAATTTACTTGCTCTTGGTTGCAGGCTGTTCATTATAAATGAATGCCGATTGGTTGGGTACAAATTTCCTTCCACCTGACTGGCTATCTAAGTAAACTGGTTGCTTATGATTGAAGCATTCAAAATTGCAGCAAAGAATCATGTAATATTAAAAGACGTTTTGTTTTTCGAATATATTTAAATCTGATATTCAAGGTCACAATGTTCACGTTCCACTATGCTTTGCTATAATTTTTCCTTCAGTTACTCGATGAAAAAGACAAGGAAAATTATATAACTGAAATTTGTACATTTTTATAAGAATTGTAAAAAAATGCTAAAAAATAACTGCATTTCCATGTTTTGCATTTAAATTTCTCAAATTATTTAACGTTATTTTATATATTGCTGTACATACATGGCCAAAAGGGTTGTGGTTTTCTTTTCATCCCCCAAAACAGGTTTTTTCCTTTTTGGTTTCATTTAATCACAAAAGCATCCTTTTCATTTCTATGCAATATACATATGCAGTTCAAACACGGTATTAGAAATTAGTTTTGCCATTTGTATAAACGCTTTTCAATTTGCTTTGTCAAACAGTTGGAAATTTTAGTCATAATATCACTGTGCTAAGAAGATCTTCGTCTTCAGTGTACAAGAATTGGATCTGTAGTTGTAGTTGTTAATATTTTGTGATCATTTCAATAATAAAACATATAAAAAAGAGTTTTTTTGTAGTTCATTGTTTCAGAGCGAAATGTGAGGTGGGGGTTAATGCGTGAGTTCGATATAGCTCAGGCTACTACTCTTATATCACCCTAAAGTCTGAACCACACCCAACTATTAAGTAAAATGAGACGCTATCGATCTAGTATGTAGTGTAGTAACAAAAAACATTAGCACATGTCCTATAGTCCAGATAGCAGACTGCCATTGTATTGACGTACTTTTTAGGTAATAGGCTCATTTAACATTTTTTTATTATTACATATTCTGAAAGAGCTTGGTGAGTACAGTAAGTATGCCAAAAATTAGAATTTTCTGACGTCGCCTTCATGTATAAAAAAATTATTAAAGTCGGCACACTTAAAAACGCTCGGGATAACATGTAGTCGAGTTGTGACGTCAGATGGCTGAACCGCCCAGTGAACATGGCTGCGAATGCAAGTTAGAGTAAAATCTGGAAGTAAAGTCGCTTAGTTTTCGAGAAAAAAACCGGCGTAGAACCAAACCAGACTTAGTGGCATTCTTTAGTAAGATAATCGTGTACACAAAATCATTTTTTACATTTTTTGGTGGTCGAGAACTTTTTTATTTCGGAAAAACTCAAAAAAATAGATTTTTGATGAAATATGTTTTTTAACGTCTCCACCGCTATATCTCTGAATATATTCGTGCTATCAAGCTATTTTTTTTTTAGATTAAAGTAGACACAATAGCGCTTCGAACAACGTTCCACGTGAACCCGATTTATTTTTTTTAAGTTGGAAGAATAATAGGAAACTCAAACTTGTTATTTTCAGTAGCGTAATTTTAGACAATCGAGAAAAAAATTTATTTATGAAAATTTGTATATACATGCTGCGTACAAATTGAAGCCAATAGTTGAAAAAAGTTTTTAGGATAAACATTTTTCATGTCCCGTTCATAGTATTGAGTCAGCGATTTTTTTTAACGGGCTAAAGTCATATTTTTGCGCGCTCGGCTATAGCAAGCCTGCCGATTGCAACGATCTGACGGTCCCGGTCGGGGTGTATGTAGTAGTTTAACTTATATCAATAGATACAAAACCAGTAGTGATCAAAAGCATCTAGGGGATCAATATTATTGTTCAATATTTCATGTATTGTACAGTAGTATTGATCATATGTTGTTAATATTAAGAAATTGTACAATAAATATAAAATAGTCTCCTTTTAATAATGAAAAGACAGGTAGGTAGATATAAATACCTAATCTATAAATATCAATCAGTGTTACTAACTACCCACCGAATTAGTAAGTTTATTAGATATTTTTAAATGAATGAAAGTAAAAACGTACGCATAAAATGAGTTTTATTGTTGAAAGAAATTTTCCATTTGGATAGATAAATATGTAGTATGTAGTTTATGTAGGCCCTACATTAATAGCATTCTAATTCGTTCATATCTGCCTCGAAATCTTTAATAATGTTGTTACAGGAACGACATTTGCACTCGTTGCAACATTTTAGGCCTTCCTTAAAACAAGCACATTTTTGATTGTCACAATTTTTATCCGAACAATGAATACTTAATGATTTTCGACAACCGCCACTTCTACGCGACTAATCTGACCAATGTCGCATTTAGCGCTGATAAAAAAAATCGCTGTTGCCACACGGTACATTTTAGGAAAAAATATATTGTTTCAAAAACTTTTGTGATTATTAGGCTTTATTTTCTTCGCTGCATGTATGTAAATATTTTCAAAAATAAAAAAGTTTATCGATTGGTGGAGATTTCAATACATAAAATATATATTTTTAGTTTATCTGATTTTTAGAGAAATGAAAGTGCGAATTGTGCCCAAACCGTTTGTATTGGTAAAAGCGCTACAGTGTGTGCTTTAATTTGACACAAAACAAATTTCGGTACCTTTAATAGTTTTAAAAATATGGCGGTGGAAACAAAAAAAAACAATTTTGTTTAAAAATACGTTTTTTTCACTTTTTATTGATTTAAAAAGTTTGAGACCACAAAAAAAATGTCGTAAAATATGATTTCATATGCCCGGTGACATACTCAAAGGAACCTAACATGTTTGACCTGTTTTTACGCCAAAAAAAACGACACGATAGACTTACGAAATCGCTGCTCTAATATAGGTATCGGCGCACGCCAAGTGACGTCACTCTACGGACTGTTGGCCAGCCGAGCGTGTTTCTATTCAAATGCGAATATCTCTGTGGCTATTGATTCAATTGAGCTGAAATTTTTTTCTGAGGCTATTGGTTTGTTATACTTTAAAATGAGGAAGAAAAAGTAAGAAACTGCCATATCACTAAATGACCCTATTGTTGGTCAATGACTTTGTAGAAGAACCATAACACTTCTTCTGAAGGACATGACAATGATTTATTTGTTAAGGCGCCAGCCACGCTCTCCTCTTTGACTGTGTGTAGCTACTTCCACTCGCAAGCGAGTTCTATATATTTTTGAGATGTTTGATAGATGAGAAAGGCACTTACCGAGGATTGCTAACTGCTCTCTCTCTCTCTAAGACTGGTTTCTCTTTCGATGCACTTTAGCTTATATTTAACACTGTATTGGACCTTTGTTTAAAGATTTCTTAAACATTTATAGAATTCCTCCGTCGAGCTTTCGCGATCTGATCGGTATTCTGAATTTCAGACGTACGGGTCCAAGAGAATCCCGTTTATTCAGTGCCGACCCATGATACTATGAAATATAAGATACGCTCAGTACGAGTACCAGCTTTCGACCTACTGTGCGCATAGCGTCACCCTCTAATCAACTTCAAATCGAGCTCGCGCCGGCGACCATCTACCTAAAAATACATCAAAAATCGTAATATAAGACCTAGAAAGCTGATTGCAGGCAATTTTACTTTTTAATATCATAGAATTCTATAACTGCTTTTGTCAGCACTTTTCATTTCGCATAAGGCCGTTGTGGGTTTAAATGTTTGTGAAAACACCTTGGTGCAAGCACATATGAGCTTTTGCACCGTTGATTTTTCAACGTGTAAGTAAGCTATTTATTTTGTTTTTATTTAATATCAAATTTTAATTCATTTAATTAAACACAATAAATAGTATAGTAGTAGTAAATAATATACTACTTTAATTAGTTTAATTATGAAACAGTGCATTTATCTAACGCTATTCAGGAAAATAGACAAACAGTCAAGAATGAGAAATATTTATTCTGTTATTTAGAGATAAACTGCCGGATTCTTTAATGTTTTTATTATGAAAAATATTTTGCATTTGCAAAATAGCGTTTTCGCAGTATGACTTAATTCAATAGCGTGGGATATATCAATGTGTTCTCTCATGGTAATTATTACAAATATTTAATAACCTCCATTGATTTGCTGAAACATCTCAAGAAAATCTGAATTCGATTTCATTAAACAACACTAACATACATTTGTTTTCACACCGCATTCTCTGCGCTGTATCGTTCGCGAGGGGGTTCCGTATACTTAATTGCAATTTTCTCGAAAATTGTTAATCCTAGAAAAAAAAGTTCCAAATAAAAAAGTTAGCTCCATCCTTTATCTTCATATGCCCTCGATATACTTGGTATCTATTTCGAAAGACAAAAAAGTTTCTCGTTTGTTGTATTCCCACCTGTAAATTTTCACAGTTTATCGACAGAGCCTTAGAAAAAAAATCATATTTTCTACACTTATTAAAACTTGACCTTCATATTAACACATTTTGTTAACAAATATAGATTCATCACACGGTAAAAATTTGAGATTAACTCGTCCCGTTTTTTAGTTAGAGCGAGTTAAACAAAAAAGTAATTGTATCTATTATTTTACAATTTTCTCACATTTTTAGCTCTATCTTTTGTCTCAAACAACCAAAAGAGTCGTAAATTGTTATTTTATCGAAGGATAAGCTTCTAAACACCTCGGTTAAGGTAATTTTAGTTTACATCTAAACTAAAAATTGACCACTGAACTAGTTGACTTTTACGTGGCGGGAACTGCAGTAAGATTGGTTTGATCCAAAATTATACAGGAAATGTGTATGCAATAACCTATCTAAAATATTTAATACTTTGAAAGAATCGCCTCCCCAAACAGGGCAAGGAAGATCTTCTTCTTTAGAGAACTTTATCTCAACCACTATGCAATGGAGAGCGTGCAGTAACAATCGACTTGGCATAAAAGATTCACACAACTTTCTTAGAAGCGTTATGAAGCACTTTGGTTTTGGGACTGATGGAAATAATGATATCACTATCAACACTTTTAACCCTAATCTGTTCATAAGCCATTGTTACTGTTTTCGAGATAAATGTCTGCAAATTATAATATTAATTTTTTTTCAGTTTGTTTTATTTTTTATGTTAATAGTATAAAGTTATAATATACGTCTTACAATAATTGTCAAAGTTATTTCCTCTAATATAAATGATTTACCGATATATGAATTTCCATGCTTTCTCATTTATCTAGAAAATGGTAACTCCTATCAAAATGTTGTATAGGAACAAAATTGTAGAAAATTTTATGCACGTTGTTTTTTGTGAAAAAAGTTTTTGACCATCTTTTTTAGTTTTTCTGTTAAATGACAAAACAACATTGGCAACAGTTTTTTTAACATATAGTCGCCATTTTGAAAGTGCAGCCAGTTTTTTTTGGGACATGTCTAAAATTTTTTCTTAGGCTTTAATTTTTTTGAAAAACATTGTCCCCAAGGATCAGGGTGGGGGGGGGGGGGCATGCACGTACAGCTAGGGTGGGCTCCCAACTATATATAAGTTGGATGTATTGGCTTATTGAAATCTAGAATATGGTTGATGTATATTTTTCCATGTTTCGTAGGCAATAGAGGTAGAGAATTGGTACCATGAGGATATTAAAAGATTTAAATAAATATTGACTTACTGTGAAAAAGTGGACTAGCATTATTCATGCATCTTAAGATTTCCTTTTGTACTATAAATACTTTATTGGGGTAAGGGGAAGAGTTCCAACATATCAGTCCAGATTGTAACAGAGACTGTAAAGACTAAAGACCATAAAGAGCAGTTTTAGTGCCTTTTGACATCCTTATTATGTTATATATACTACTTAATTTTGAAGAGATTGTATTTACATGATCTTCCCAGGTGAGTTTCTGGTCTATCATTATTCCATCTTTCTTTTTTTTGGGGGTAAGTAAAATTCACTTTACAACGTAACATAAACACATCACACTATCTATGCACCGCCACATAGTAGACAACCCCCAAATCCAAAGTCAAGGAATTAATCAGATCAAACTTCTGGTGTTCTGATGCCTACTACAGTTCTTATAAGGCAAATGCATGACAGAGTAAGTATTTTTGTTGTCAATAAAATAATTTCCACAGGATTAATGATTTTGTAATTGATCTTATAGATTTCTTTTACAATGTAAAGATACGAAACACATCTGGAGAATTAGTTCAGAAGACAATTTCGTATCTAATTCTGAATTATATATATGGAGGGCAATTTAAAATAAGGAAAAATGACATTTCCCGAAAATTTCAACAAGGCATATTTTTAAAAGAAACAAGAATGTTTTATCCATTATATTTATTAAAAAAGTAACAACTACTAAATATGTTTCATAACCACATTCTTAACTTATTCGATAAAAACATACACTACAAAAATAAATAGGTACACTAATTATTACTTACACCTAGGATAATAAATTAGTATAAAATAAGCGCTAAACCGCAATGTTAAATGTCAATAAAAGATGTTGATTGTTTTATTATATTTAGAATCTAATCTGGAACCCTTTGTAATCTGGTCGAGCTAAATTTTGCCAATTTGTAAGTTCACAGTGATCTATTTGACTTCCAGGTGAACCTGTATTAGATAGCCATACAACCCTGAAATAAAAACATATTATAATTTATTGTTCTAGATGTGTTTATTTATAAACCACCATTGAAAAATTATTTATAGTTTGATTTTGGCAGCCTTTCAACATACACTTTCAATTTCTTGCTTGTGTTGTGATATCAAATATAGATCAAATTCTAACAATGCTACGTATACAGGTATATTTATTGTGTACATAATATAAAATGTAAAAAAGATGAAATGTTGTCAGAAAAAGAATACAGATAATTTGGGGATCAGTCATTGCTCCAAAAAAAATAAACAAAAATACGTCAAGTGTTTTTCATCGCAACTAATTTTGTAGCGTTTGGAGGTGATTGAAACTAAGCTTTATTTAAAAAATTGAAGCAGTATATTCGATGAACCGTGGCTTGTTTAAATAACACATTTCTACTTGTTGGTGGGTTCGATGAACTGCAATTTACTAATTGATAAAGTGCACTATTTGGGATGTCCTTTGTCACAATTACTATATTATGTATTTATACATTTTACACGTGTATATTATTTATTATTTGTTACATTACTAATTCTCTTTTAAGCTATTAGTATTTATTCAATGATTATTCTAAACACACAATATTATATTTGAAATTAGTATTATATTTCTTAAATCTAGTTAAAATTGACCATTCCGTTTGTCCAACATACTTTAAACTACAAAATTAAATTATTTTTAATCAAATTCAGATGATGCAAAATATAGTTGGTAAAACGTGTGTTGCATATATTCGAGTGTAATGTTTTGATGCAGGCAGAAATTACTGTATAAGAAGTTTCACATCAAAACCAGATAGCACAATCTAATTCCTAGAATAATCATAGATTATATGTTTGGAAGATTTTATTAATCCTAAAATAATTTTTAAACATTCCAGATATTACAGGAATATTCTTTAGGCAAATGGGACAGTCTATAGATATTCTACGATTATCCAAAATGCATATTACAGGAATAATCAATTTACTCTAGGAATGTTTTAAAAATATAATATTTTCCCTTCAATTGAATATTCCTAGATCATTATTCCACTCTCACGAATATTATGGTTGTAAGCTTATATTATTTTTACATACAGATTAATTCCTATTTTATTGGATTTTTGATGTTGCATTACATAAAATGTAACGATAAATCAATGAATAATAACCAATTTTAAACTGAAATGACATTTACCAGTTAAATGATTATCTTCTTGAATTATCATTGCTGCTTAATATACAAGAACGATACCAGAATGGAATGAAACTACAACAAGAGACACGATACCTATCGATTTTTAACTGTCGGTTATTGTTAGAATCATCAGTGCAGCTCATATTGCAGGTAAGTTTCTGTTTCAAGGTATACACCGGAGAATTTATGTTAGATTGCCGATACGAATTATCAGGTGAATACTCAAAGACCAGTAGTAAGACTGATTCAGCGACTTATAACCAATTTTATCTCCCAAAATCTATTGCATATTTGGAAAGGCTTCGAAATGAGTCAAATACCAATAATAAATACGCGATTAATTCTAGATAAATGTGACTTATAACAGTTAGTTGCCTTCGCTGTAGCATTTAATGCCATCTCTATAGTTCCAATCGACATTTGTGTGTTTAATGGGAATATTCCCGTATTTTTTCCTGGAATATTGTTTTCTTCTCAAAAATCATATATCTTCTAAGATTAGACTATTGTTCAAAAAGAATGTTCTTTCATTATTCTTATGAAATATTCCAAGATCAACATGTTAAATTGTATATATTCTTTCTCAGAATAATAGAATAATATTTCGAATATATACATTCCTCGGAGGACATTCACAAATCGTTCTTAGAATATCTTGTGCTATCTGGGTAGGTTCCAATCGAAAATGAATTTGTAGTCAAATAAGTAAAATAAAAACTTGAAATGGCACAAATATTTATAGAAAATAGTTATAAAGCTGCTTACATTTGTTGTAGATTAGATCTTTGCCCTTGTAATTTTCCCTGGATAGTTCCTTTCTTTGTATTTTTCACCCAGCCATTTATGTTTAGTTCTTCACACATTTCTTTGCAGTATTTTGTGAAATAAACACCTACAATACATTCATATTAAAGCCATGGTAAAATTATGTGTTTATGACTAAAAAATGTCATGAAGTATATAGGGTGTCCCCAGATGGGGAATAAAGGACCTAAATTTAAATTTTTTTACAAAAAAGTCACTATGTATTAAAAATGTAGCTTGTTAAAAAGTACACGATTTGTGTTAAGAAAATTATTTTTTTTGTACAGGTCGCTAAAAAAATTTCAAAAATATGAATTTTGAGTAAACTACCTTTAAAATTCCGTAAATTCCATCTAAAAAAGTTGCTTATAATTACTCTCCTAGTCATAATCCAAAATTTTAGAAAAGAAATTTCATTTTTTAAAAACCAAAAATTCTGAATATTTGAATAAAAAATATTTTATCTAACCCCGTTATGAAATGTCAAATTTTAGATGCGTTTCTGACATTACGAAACGTCACATTTTTTATAACTGTCAGTTTCATAATATAACTAGTTATGTAATGAATTTTTACATAACTAATTATTAAACCCATTTGTTGACACCAATTTTCAAATTTCTTAAATACTTCTTCATTCCTGCTTTTTGATTTACCAAGTATTATTGAATTTACTGCTAAATTAGCCCATTGTTCTATATCAGATGGAATATACATATCTGAATCAACCATTTTCGACTTGATTTGCTTCAAAAAATTCAGCAGATTGACAAGTAAAGTTTGTTTATACTTATATAAATGTCAATCCACAGTAATGCTTAGGTAAAGCGATAAACACAGAATTTATTTGTACGGCTACAAGCGTATAGCTATGTTTGGAACACAAAAGAATTCAAAATAAATTGCCACTTCTATTTTAAAGTGGGATTAGATAAAATTTTGTACTTAACACGTTATGAAAACATAATTTTATAACTGGTTACTTAAATAACTATTAGTTAACAACTAAATGTTTCAATTAACTAAGTTTTTATTCAACATGAAAACCATCAACTTCTACGCACTTTTGTAAGTCTTTTTTAATTACTTCTGCAATAGCTTCAATTATTCCTTCTCTTAAAATTTGAACATCATGCGGTAAATGATCTTTATAAATTTTTTCTTTTAAAAATTCCCAAAGATCAGGGGACCCAGAGGGGACTTTTTGTCAAAATATTAAAATTTAGGCACAGTTCAATCTGCGATTTAGATTGATATGTGGTATAGTAACCCCATCCGGGGACACCCTGTATATTAAAAGAACAAATAAAAAGTTTCTTGGAAATACAAATAAATATGCCACAAGGTAACATACCAATCAACTGTGCTTCTTCTTGTACATGAATTGTATTATTGTTTAATAAATTTGATACTAAATAAAATAAAAATAAACCTGACTTTTAACATGGTGGAGAAAGAAAAATTTGAACATAACGAATATATGTCTGTAGAATTTTACCATCCCTTGCAATATATAATTAAAGTTAATCAAATTTCTACAAATACAATATGTTTATTCTAGACTGATTTCTTTGCTTCAAAAAAAAATTCTAAGAATAAGTTAAAAATTCACTCTCATTATAGAGTTTACATAAAAAAAAATAACTTGCATGTTACTTACATCCAATAACGTAACAATCTTCTACATAAAAGAAAAACAAAGCATCACACAAAATATATCTTGTTTATACACTTTTGTTTAGTATATTTGATGTATTTTATGTTTACATGAATCAAAATTAATATATTTCAAGTAAATATAGACTTGAATAACTTAAGGTTTTTCTACTTTGTTACTTTTAGAAGGAAATCAAAATTCATATTAATGTTGCAAACAAAATATAAAACAAAATTAATAAATACCTTGTACTTTCCCAAATACCTCAAATTCAACGGATACAAGAGGATCCACAATATTATTCATATTTTTTATGCTAGCGAGAGCCTATAAACATCATAAAAATAAACTAAAACCAATCAATCACTGCACCTCGCGATCTAAATTGCTAATGCGCGATTTACTTGCAATTAAGATATATTTTTAGCTACAAAAAAACATACTGATTTGTTGTGTAACACATATTTTACTCATCACTTAATTATTTTTGTTTGTCACTTATTTTTTTTTGTGGATAAACAGTAAACACACTACAAAAGTTATTTTAGTGATGCATGAAACCTCTATAAATTTCTAAGATTAAGAAAATTCCGAAAAATATTAATTATTTTCCCATGTATTAAAAATTTTAGTTGAAACATAAAAGTCCAAAAATAGATGTAAATATATACATATTACTATTTACTTAAAAAGTAGTATAATGTGCATATAAATAGAACTTACTGGAAAATCAATTAATTGGATTATATTTAATATAAGTTTCTCGACTAAAATTAAAAGCTATGTCCCTAAAACATTAAAAAAACTCTTACTTTAACATTTTTTATGTATGCATCTTTTTTGAATTCGGAATTTTTAATTTCCCACTCCTGCAAACTCATTTAATTCATAACTTTTATAACTAGCAACATTTATTAACAGACTCAATCTGTATGTATGTTTTTTTTAAATATCTGTTCAATGATTACTCTGACGTAGCTTAAAGTGATTTCTGTCAAACCTGTTTCAAACTGTAGGCTACCCTAGTAGCACCAAATATGAAATAATTATTTATTATATGTTTATATCTCTGTTAAATATTTGAGAGGGGAAAAATCATATTTTTCAAATATTCAAAAACAAATATTACTTTACCAATATTTACACATCATAACATAAATATTAGTAAAATAAGTGTTTTTTCGGCCCACTCTAATACTTATACCTTATCATTTAATACACCATAAATATATTAATGATACTCGGATTGAGTTTGCGATAGGTGTAATATACAAAAAAAAAAATGAATATCAAGCTTGACGTAAAATAGATTTTTACCAAATTTCAGTTAAAATGGGATCTAACTCGCGGAGTTAAAGAAAATAAATCATTGTAGGTAAACTGGTCTTTCTGTTAATTTTGCGGAAAAGTTTTATTTGGATAAAATATTTTGCATTGAAAGTTAGAGCCATATGCCAACTTTCATTGCATTTGAACAAAAAAAAAAATAGTATAATAATACTACTTAACATAAATAGCAACATTTATTAACAGACTCAATCTGTATGTATGTTTTTTTTAAATATCTGTTCAATGATTACTCTGACGTAGCTTAAAGTGATTTCTGTCAAACCTGTTTCAAACTGTAGGCTACCCTAGTAGCACCAAATATGAAATAATTATTTATTATATGTTTATATCTCTGTTAAATATTTGAGAGGGGAAAAATCATATTTTTCAAATATTCAAAAACAAATATTACTTTACCAATATTTACACATCATAACATAAATATTAGTAAAATAATATTTATTTAATATATTTAAATACACATCGAGAAAATATATAAATTTCATACGTACATTATATTAATTGAATATTCGTGGTGGTATATTTATTCGTATTTATTACTATTTCCTGCAAGTAAACGTAACCTTTGAAATAATTTGATTTTCAGTCTTTTTAAACACTAACATTTTTTTTGCTCCCTTCAGAGATCAATTTTTGCCACTTATTAGATAATTTCCTAGAAATTGGCAAATTTTATATGAAAATAGATAAATATAATTTCGCATAAATTCCCTCCGGCCCCAACTGACATACGCCTCCGTAGCCCGGGCCTACCAAGCAGATACCGACCTCCCAGCAGATCCAGAGAGTGGAGAACGTCGCCCTCCAGACAGCGGTGAACGCACCATGAAACGTACGCAACAGACATTTTCAGGGACTTGGAGTACACCCTCAAAACCACCCGGGAGAGAACCACCAAGAAGATATACACTCTTGCCGAGGAGCATGGGAACACGTTGATCAGGGAGGTCACTGACTACCGACGCTACGAGGCGCAAGAGGCCGAAGATGCAAATCATGGATAACGTGTGGATATGACAACCATTCCTCCGCCGATGAAGACAACCCACAGAAGAGACATGCCAATCACCCACCCACTACCCTGCGGGTACTGGACAAGCCACCATCCAGTAATTGCCTAGTTCCGTGCAGACCGAAAGTGCTACCAAAAAAACTTAACACCACTCACATTTGTGAGGTGTGGAAGCCGGTCCAGGTCTACAATGATGTACTAGGGTAAAGAACAATAGTCCTGCCCAACCCTTGACATCCGAGATCATAAACAATGCCAAAGGATATTGGTATAAATTCCCAAGCAACAGACATTAGTATATTTATGGTTAGTTCGGTGTAATTAGGTTTATACCTTGGAACCCAGCTATAGTGAATGGATTTGAATGATTTTTTTTTATTGGATTTCTAATGCAATAAACTAAAAAGTTTACGCACTGAAAATTACCGCAATTTCGAAAATCCATAAGTTAAAAAAAAAATAAAATTTTTTGAAATCTCAACGAAAAAAAAATTATCGGAATTTCAAATATTTATTTTAAAAAAATAATGATTGTTATAGTTTTCTAGATTGTTTAAAAAGAATTTGTAAAAAAATGAAACTTTTAAAATTAATTTGAAGATGGCAGAAGCTCCAAAAAGCGAAATAAATGAAAGAAATGCTAAATAATAAAAATTCATCGATTTTTTTGTAGAAAATAATTTATTAACGACTTTTTATTTATTTATTTTTTTAATTAAAGGTAAAGAGCCCACCTTTCGATTAAAATCGGTCCGAAACATAAAAAATGCGCTAGCAGTGGAAACGCCGTCAACGACAATTTCGCGGTAAATTTCTATATTAGATATACTGGGGACTTATTTTTTTTTAAATTAAAGCTAAAGAACCCAGCCTTCTATTAAAAGTGGTCTAAAATGGGCCAGGCTATTCAATTTTTTTTTTAGTAACATATTACTTGAGAAATTACGCTCTTGCAGTGAAAACGCTGTCTTCTGTTTTGCGGTTAATTTCTATGTTAGGTGCATTAATAATAATTATTTAAAATTTCCGATAATTTTTTTTCGCTGAGATTCCAAAAAAATTTATTTTTTTTTATTTACGGATTTTCGAAATTGCAGTAATTTTCAATGGGTAAACTTTTTAGTTTATGGCATTAGAAATCCAATAAAAAAAAATCATTCAAATCCATTCACTATAGCTGGGTTCCGTCATTTTTCATATATAATATGACTAATTGCACTGCACTAGGTGTATTATATTCAATGATTGTTTTTGGTATAAGTATACTTATACCAAAAACATAATCAATATAATATACTAATGTGTGTAATTAGTACATTTATGGTGTATTATACTTATTTACTTATATTGATTATGTTTTTGGTATAAGTATACTTATTAGAGTGGGCCGAAAAAACACTTTTAAAATTTTATATCACTATACCTCAAAAAAGTTGCCTATCGCCTAGCTAAGCAAAATGAAAAAAAAAAAAATCAAATAAAAAAAACCGCTGCCCAAGGAATCACTACTTCCATATCCGGATTTTCTATCAGTCACACAACGAAAAAATTTTGTATCTGAAAATAATTGTTTATGGAACTTTAATAATATAATATTTGAAATCCTCTACCCCAAAAACCCATAAAACGATACCCCACATCGGTAGTGGGGTGGGGGTGGTGACATGGGGTGGGAGTAGGGGGTGGATAAAGTAAAAAAATATTTTGAGGTTTCTGGTTCTTGTACACACACTAAATCACATTTTTTTTCATCCCCTTTAATAATTGTGGGGGTGGTAATGGGGGTGGCTAACGCCAAAATTTTTTTTGAGACCTTAGCTTCTCTTGTCTATACTAAATATAAATTTTATGAACTCTTACCTGCTTGATTTACCTATTTACTCCAAATTTACCCCAATTTACCCCCCAACCCTTCGACGGAACAAGATGAAAATATAATCTAGTTCTAGAACTCGTTAAAGTACATATGTGTACCAAATTTCAAGTCAATATCTCAAACGGTTCCAGAGTAAACGTGCGCACAAAAAAAGTTACAGACCGACAGAAAGACAGAAATTTTTTTTCGCTCAAACTTGAAATCTCGACGTTTCATGACATTCTAAGCCTATTTGAACAATAAAAATTTTTAAAAATTTCTTTGTCGTTGCTATACTTCCACTGGATGTGGAAGTAATATCTTCCGTTCGCGCATGGCGCTCAAAGTTTTAAAAAACGTCGAAATTTCGCTTTTTTTAATTAATTTTTTATAATTGCTAAACTTAATACTAACTAAGCGCTATAGGTCCTAATGTGAAGTTTGGTATAGAGAATACGAAAAAAAATTAAAACCCCTAAATTGAAAATATTTAGTGTTTGCACAAAATGCTCAAAAAACTGGATTTTCTCTAAAAACGGCTATATTTCGTAGCTTATCAATTTTATGTTCAGTCTATATAAATAATAAACATATTTTTATTTTCAACTTCTTTATTCAATAATCATTAATCAATCACTTTAAAGTTTGATTTTTGGGAAAATTCTGGCATAATACTTCATGACAAGAGGGTAGTTCGTATTAATCCGTCTCTTGCGTCAGCGCCACACACTTTTTGAGATACTTCAGTCACAAGTTTGACACAGCGTTCAACCACCTGGGTATGACAAGGGAAACTTTGGAAATCTGGTTGCGGCGATGTGTCTGTCTTTATCATTTTTATGATGCCCTCATCCGTGATTTTTCTTAGTAGTGGATAAGGAAAGATTTTCAAACTATCCCACCAAGTCATATCGACGTAGTCTGTTGCTTCAAAATTTAGTTTTGGCGTGGTGAAATTTCGAATGGTCCTTCCCTTGGAAAGTGATCGAGCTTTCAGTAATCTGCGTAGTCCCAGTTCTCTGATAGGTCTTCTTTCATCCACTGTCATGGTAAGAATCGAATTTTCGGGATGAGAGAAGAAAGCGTTTCGCTCAAACACTGGGTTGATAACTTGCAATAAATTTTTATTTAGGTACCGTGATGTTCTGATAGCTTCAAAAAGTATCTTTGGACCATCTGTGAAATGTTTGCTGGTTTTGATTTTGAAATTTGTCATTTGATATATTTTATTTTAATATGTTACATGCCTGTATGGTACAGGCTACGTGAGTTTAGAAAAACCTAATGATGAAATTTGTCATTTGATATATTTTATTTTAAAATGCTACATGCCTCTATGGTTCAAAATCAAAACCAGCAAACATTTCAACTTTTTTGAGGTATAGCGATACAAAATTAAAAAAAAGTGTTTTTTCGGCCCACTCTAATACTTATACCTTATCATTTAATACACCATAAATATATTAATGATACTCGGATTGAGTTTGCGATAGGTGTAATATACAAAAAAAAAAATGAATATCAAGCTTGACGTAAAATAGATTTTTACCAGATTTCAGTTAAAATGGGATCTAACTCGCGGAGTTAAAGAAAATAAATCATTGTAGGTAAACTGGTCTTTCTGTTAATTTTGCGGAAAAGTTTTATTTGGATAAAATATTTTGCATTGAAAGTTAGAGCCATATGCCAACTTTCATTGCATTTGAACAAAAAAAAAAATAGTATAATAATACTACTTAACATAAATAGCTTTTTATTTTTTAACACAATTAACAATTTCAAAGAATTCAACTAGTACCCCACTTAAAATAACTACATAATTCTACCCTTCTTCTAATTTTTTGTAATTTCTTCAAGAGGTATTATTATTGTTATTATTTGTTCAAATGACAAATTAACAGAAAGACCAGTTTACCTACAATGATTTATTTTCTTCTTAGATTAACTGTACGAGTCAGATCCCATTTTAACTGAAATTTGGTAAACATCCATTTTACGTCAAGCAAATATGTTTAATATACGTTATATTGGATATTTAAAAAAACCGTATGTATATTCAATGTTATAATGTAACTAATATTTCAAATATAATTTTTATACGCTTTTAATAACTTTCTATGCCAAATCAATTTTTTTAATTGATTTTCGCAGTTTTGGTTTTTAAATTTTTTTAACAGTTTATCATATATCGGCAGTATACATTTATCACGTGGACATTTTCACATACAAATAACGTATATTCAGAAAACGGGAACAATTTTAATATATTTAGTTTATGAAAGTGTGTTGCTTGGGTTATTCCTAGTATGAAGAAACATTTTCGTGGGGTGGGCCGCAAAAAAAAAAATAAAAAAAGTTAACCACCCTAATGTATGTTGTACATATTTGTGCACTTTGCACATTTGAAATAAATCTTTCTAGTTTTGAAAAAAACTAACGATCATCAACGAAACGCTGTAATATTGTCCATTTCTAAATAAATCACATTTGAAAGACATAAATATTTCCTTAGAATCAATTAACCCTAGTACATACACAAAATACCTACTTAAAGGATGTAAAAAAAAGAAACATCTATTTTGTAAAAAGTGTTTATTTTCATCAAAACATATACAGTATATTAAGTTTATATAAATTTAAAAAATATATCATCTAAAAGCACCATTTACAATAATCATAGTAGCACTGCAACTTAAGTACATTCCATAACTACATAGTTTCCCCTTAAAGCTTTCAAAGGCTCACAAATGCTATGATTAAAATTTTTCTATTAAAAGTGAAATACTATAAGTTTTATGCCTCACACATAAAAATATATGTACCTGCAATGAAATTGAGCTTTATGTAGATGAGTTATGTAGACCATTCAACGTGATGCTACCTAGACAAGAAATATGTCACACATAGAAAATTTGGAAAATCGTGGTTTTGAATAGGCGTGAGATGGGATAGATAGATAGATAGATACATTATATTTATTAGTTCTAGAAAAAAAATCCCTTATGGTGTAGTAGTAGATGTCAAACAGTTACAAAGAATGAATGCATAAAATGTATTTGAATATAGATGACAAACTGCATGGTTAGATATGTAAAATAAACATACATTAAAATTAGATATATAGTAGTATAAAAAACAACATTATTGATTATCGAAACAGACATAATAATATATCAGTCGTTCTTGTTATAGTCCAGAGAAATTAGCATTTGACCTGGACAGAAAAAAATCTGAATTTTTACACAGACGTTCTTTGAGGTGTCCCAAACCCGAATCCACAAACATTACAAAAATCCCAACATGGCTACCCAAGATATTGAAGGTCAAAGTTTTTTGCAAATATCTCGCGTCCTACACATCGGATGCCCATGAAATCAATGTGAAAGTTGTAGAGAATTAAATTATTTACAAGTTGTCTTTTTTATTTTTTACTTTTACTTTTTTTATCATTAGAAAAAAAAAAATGTTCTTATTGAATTTCCATAAACCATTCTCAAGTAATTTATGTTTACACATTAATGTGCATTTACATTTTATTAATAATAATTAATTTGCAATATACATTTTTTTGTCTACACGAACGCTATTATAAGTAGAGGACCATACCGCCACAAGTTTAGTTAGAGGAAGGTTTCTCTTTATTATTTTAATATTTCGCACAAAACGAATTGCCATTTATTTATTCTATTTATTTATTTATTTTTTTTTTAACTGTTTAACGTTGGCCTATTTCCGCTACCAGGGCCTATCACCGACGCCAGGAGACGAGCTACCCCCAACCTGGAAATTTTGCCGAACCTCTTCCCTTAAGAAGAGTAGGGATCTTTTACTTGCCTAACATTTAATAGACAAGGGACCGCCTGCTTTACATCCCCTCCGAAGGATGGTATGTCCACTACGTAATCCTCGTCTGAAATTATGTAACTTCCGAGTATACACTGATATACAAGCCTCTAGAAGGTGGGACGAGAACGCTGTATTTCCCAAGATGGGAGCCCATCCAAGTACTAACCGCGCTCGACGTTGCTTCAACGGAATATCGACTGATATTCACATTGAAGTCGCCTCTACGCTCGCCCCTTCTATTTATTTATAAACAGTAAATTATCTACAATGAAATACAATGGTATGTTGATATAACAATTTTCTGAATATTCTGATTTTTTTGTGAATGAATGCCAGCCTTCATTTACGTAAAATCTTTAATGATCGACTCTGTGTCAGTCAATAACAGGACGAGAAGCTTGAGGTATAAGTAGTGAGGTATCTTATAGCTAAACAAAAATGCTTGTGTTACATTTTTGAATTATTTAGGAGGTTTTAATGTTATTCAACTAATCGGCATTATTACCATTTTAGCCGATATAGATACTGATATTATTTGATATAATTTTCCAATAAAAATGGTACATTAAAAAAAATTAAACAATTTTTCTCAGTTTGGCGCCCCTCCGAGCTGGCACCCCGGGTTGCCCAGCCCTTAAGCCGCAGCTGATTGTCTGTTATTCCTTTCACTGCCACCTCGCCTCGAAGAATATTGCCGATAATAATAATACTGCTTCATGTACGTCCGATGCTTAGGAAGCGAGGTATTTGCAAAAAACCGTTTTTTAAACTTCGACCTTGAATATCTCGAAAAGGGCGAAGTTTTGGGAAAAAATGCGAAATACCAATATTGTAGATAATTGAATTCTCTACAACTTTCATGTTAACTTTATTGCTGTCCGATTTTTTTGGAGCGAGATATTCGCGAAGAACCATGTTTTTGAAACTTTGACCTTGAATATCTCGAAAGGGGAGGGGGGGGGGGGGTGGTAAAAATAAAAAAAACAACTTGTAGATAATTTAATTTTCTACAACTTTCACATTGACCTCATAGGACGCGAGATATTTGCAAAAAACTTTGACCTTCAATATCTTGTTGGGATTTTTGGGATTTGGGTTTGGGATACCTCAAGAACGTCAGATTTTTACTAGTTTTGTTCAGGTTTCCTCCTTTTTTTGGCTAATTTCCCTGTATTATTATAGAATATATATTGACTTTACCTTTGAATAGGCATATAGCATGGGATATCAGTCATAGTAGTAGAATTGTACTAAATCCTGACATTGAAAGTTTTATTCAAGACTAACAATGACACGAGACTCAAATTCGAACAAATTCAATACACTTCTCCATCAAAATATACAGTGCCTTCGAGAACAAAAACTTAAAGTATATCTTGAAGATAAAGTCTTTGATTTTATTTTCTTAAATGAACAGTGGTTGAGTACGATTAAAATAGATGCAGTTAAACCACGACACATTGTAATCTATAGCTTCAGCAGATTAATAAAAATACATAGTGGTGAAAGCATACCAGAGAGAGATTGTAAATAGTTCTCCTATATCTGCCCATATTACCAACGTCAGAAAAAGAACTGCGCTGTGAAATAGAGTTAACAGATATAAA
Organism: Rutpela maculata; assembly: GCA_936432065.2. NCBI lineage: Eukaryota > Metazoa > Arthropoda > Insecta > Coleoptera > Cerambycidae > Rutpela > Rutpela maculata. The sequence continues at coordinate 253,323,106 of OW386286.2, forward strand.
ATTATAGTAACAGTTTACAGATCTCCAATAGACCAAATAGTTGCAGTGGAGGGTCTGTTACTATCCCACTCACATATCATCATATCAACCTACAGATCTTCATTAGGAGACATTCAAAATTATACATTCTCAAGTGTGAGGCAACAAAATACGCAAAATCAAAATTCTGCGCATTTCTTTTGGCGCAAAAATGTATGTTAATAATATTATAACACAATAGTTGAAGTGAATATTCGAAAAAAACAAAAAGTAACAAAATATTAGTGATACTAAAAATCTTCTACATATTTTATATAACTCTGTATGTAATCTCAAAAGAACAAATATTTGACATAAAACAGCACAGTGCAAGTATGAATACGCCATCTTTACAGTTTCCACTACACTTAAATAAATATTAAAAATTATGGAGAAGCCAAGCATTGTTTATGACTTGGGCCTGAATTTTTAACTCAAGCCACGATACTTAACAAATAAATATACTTATTTGAGTTGCTTAGCATGGTGGAAACTGTGAATTCTTGCTCTGGACTTCGCTTATTCGATGCACTTACATGGCTACTTTATACATAACTATCTCTTGGGGTAATATAGTGGAATGCCTTTCTAAATCATCTAATTCTTAAGTACCTACTTAAAGTCTTTGGTCAATATTACATTCCTTCATATTAAGTATATATCTGCTCTTAATTTTACACTGAAAGCAAAGTGGCATGAGTAAATCTTTTCCTACATTTCATTTGTACAATTAATGCCTTCAATAAAAGCATAATAAATATGCGTTCGTCATAAGTATTTCATTACAATTTTACAAGCTTACTAGGTACTGTCGTTTAAAATAGGCTTATATACTTTCGAGAGGTTATTCGATATAATTTGTTGATATAGCATATTGTGATTGTTGAACAAGCATTGTAATAAAAATGCATAATCAGTAGGAGTCATGTTCTACTGATAGCAGAAAATCATAATATCCTAGATGACCTCGGAACAATAATCAGTTTTACACAATCACATAAGATAGAACAAACAAGTACCTTAACAAATTCACTACGGTGAATTTCAGCTTTAAATGGGGACTTATGATTTTATCCACTTAATTACTATATTTGTTCTGAAATACACTGGAATATAGTGTGAAATGTTATTACAATGTGAGTGTGACATTTGCAATCACGAGTATTGTAACGACACATTTCTGCACACTTATTACATGGTATTTTTTCTATGGCCGTGAATTTTTTGTACAGAAAAAAAGCTTAATTTCTGTTTCCTTTTGATATTACATTAGGCATGTCAGTTTGACTTGTTATAAGTTCCATTTGCACGTTTAATTTTGTCATATCTATATTAAGTCGTTACTCACATTAGTTTCATAATTCTTGTCTGTTATAGAAACAAAATAATTCGTTAATTTTCCTGTAGGCGGCCTGCGAAAAGATACATGGGGTACTATAAAAGGCCATTTTCTATACTGTTTCACACAGGCGCGCGGCCAGGGGGGGTAGAAGTAACAGGAATTTATTTAATTGATAGATATTAAAGCTAGCTAATCACTGTAAGGGGTTAAAATTATATTAGTTTATTCTGTTATATTATTCCATGTAAAGGTACTTCTGGGTAAGCTATAAAACTTCATTTGTTGAAAAAAAAAAGGGTAAATATGCAAATGGATACTTGCAAAGGAAGATCATTTGGCCACTTATTGTGTTTTCCAGCACGCACAACAAGGAGGCGATCCCTTTTACATTCCGAGTTTTTTTAATCACCTTGGTACCTATTTTTTTACTATTAGGCGGTGTTATGGCGTTCCACCCCCTGAATAGGGTGCGAATAGGAGTAGTTTTTACCCGCTTGAATCGATACCTAATAGTTATCATTTAATAAATATAATTTTCACATTCAATATAAATTATATTATTCAAATCAATTTTTTGGGTTGCTTTTATGTTTTTAGGAGTGAAATAGAATTTTCCCCAGCCCTTTGATACCACGAAGACATATTTTTATTAATTTTGAGCTTTTCCAACCATTTTCTTCGAGTCTTATGCATTCCGCGATGGGGGCAAAAAATCAGCTATTTTTAACATTGTGTTTTCTCTAGCCATGCGGCAGCCTGAACATATAAGCCAAAAATATCAAAACTTACTTGAATTGATGCAATAAACGTTGTGTTCGATTTTTGACAATACCTTTTTAATTATTGGGAGAAACTGCCGACACAGTAAAACAAAAATTAGAAAAACCAATCCTGGATTTACAATGATAGGTGCAATAGACCTTTTAGAAGGCGTAAATGTGGCGACTTTGCGAGAGTTCAGATGTCAGTTACATCTGTAGACGTTTCTCACAATATTAACGGGTATTCATTGAAAGGGGTTTATTCCAAAACATATCTCGAGTGAATGTTTATAATAATTTTACCTTATTAACATTGGATGTTATGAAATTCGCAAGATATTGTGTCATTTTTTTGTGGAACTTTTTACGTGCTACCACATTACCTAGATCCAACCCTGGGAGTAGAAAAAAATTATTTGTCTGATTGTTTACCTTACTTTTTCTTTTAAAATAACAAGGGAAATTGATGTTTTTCTATAAACTTTAGAACATTAGAATAATAAAGTAAAAAAATAAATATTTAACCATCAAACAAGGAAAACAAACAATAAATATTTAATTTCAGAGTTCTGTTTGTCCAGACATTGGCGGGTATTACATTCAATATAGAAGATTCAAAATACAGTTCATTTTTCAACTAAATTTATAAGAAACATTTATCTAGGGACCAAATTTGCTCTTATTAAAGATTAATCGATAATTAAAATTTGCTGAATAAGGTATGCAGTGTATGCTATTTTGGAACACGTTGGATTTAATTTTTTTTTTTTGAGATAAAGTGCTCCAGGAGCTTTATTTGACTGTTTTGAAAAATTTGTAATTTTCATATTCTCAAGGCCTCCCAAGATCCTCTAAATGGGTCGAAATTTCGAGATCACCATTAGGCAATCTTTTATAGGCAAATTGGATAGCGTATTCAATTGCAGTTGTCTCAAATACCTTTACACAAAATTTTAGCTCAATACCTCATATAGCGTGTTTGTTATTCAATAGCCAAATTCAAAACTTCTCACTTTTCGACTGACCCTGTCGAACCGAAAATTTGGCTATTGAATAACAAACATCCTACATGAGGTATCGAGCTAAAATTTTGTATAGACTGAGACAATTGCTAATTGAATACATTATCCAATTTGCCGATAAAAAATTGCCTAATAGTCGATCTCGAAATTTCAACCCATTTAGAGGAGCTTAGTAGGCTTCGAAAATATGAAAAATGCAAATTTTTCGAAACAATCAAATAAGTTCATTGAGCGCTATATCTCAAAATTTTTTTAAAAATCAGCCAATGCATTTCAAAATAATGAAGTGTTGCGGTACTAAATAGCACACACTTTTACTGTTAGAGTAGTATAGAAGTTGTGTTACCGATGTCCCTAGATGCTCCGGTATCACTAGAAAAATGGTAAAAACATGATCGTAAGACCTTTTACTGATGTCTGTCCATGTTGATGTTAAGATATGATCTTGCCTTTAAAAGTATAACCAAATAATTGTTTCACTCGCTGTCTGATAGGGTACATTGTACAAATTACAACAGCACTGATCACTTCGCGATATAATTCATATAACCCTGTACATATACAGCTTAGCCAAATCTAGAAAATCAAGTTTTGCAAATCATTAGACAATAGTGTGGTTTCTGTTTTATTGGGAGGATGATGTAATCCCATTAGTCCGCTATTTCTATTTAACAATTTACTGTGGAGTGCAAATGCACTCTTCACATGTAATCTGATAAAGAAAATGCATTTTATTTTTTTAATCGCAACCCACGTATTGTGCTACGCCTGAAGTAAGAATCATATTATGTGATTTTCTTGGTTTTTTGGAGTAGCTCAAATTCTTAATGACTTAAATTAATGATTCCTTTAAGAGGAAGTACTTCGTAGACTTTTAAGTCAAACATTAGTAAGTACTTAGTAAATGCTCAATCTCAATCAAAAAAACACCCATCTTAAAAAATTCTTAAAATTAATCGAGTTAGTATATAACCACAAGTATAAATGCTTCACAAAAAACGATTAGTAATAAATAACAAAAAACTAACAAATAAACTGCCTATGAGAAGTTAACCCAATACAAGGTGTTCACCAAATTCACTCCCAGGATGAATTCCTCTTATGGGAATAAGCCAAAAAGTTCATACAAATGTCAATCCAGAAATGTACCACTGCTGAGACACAGGGAGTTACAAAAAAAAATTCTTAAAAAGTACTTCTAACTCTGTTGCGGTGCCACTAATTTCTTAATAATAATTTGAACACTAGAGGGTCATTGCCTCTCAAAAGAAATGAACAGGGCCTAAATTTCATTTAAATATCTTAAGGCATTTTCGCAACATCCTTAAAAAACGGAATACAATTTTTTTCGGATTCATATTTATATAAACTTTTTGCCTTATGTTGATGAGAGGAATTCATCAAGAGAGTGATGCTTAGGAATTAATTAACACCATACTATGTATTAGCGAATGATTCCAAGTTATTGTCTTTATAAAATTTGATAAGTCTCCGTACACACCCCATCATCTTCTGTGTATAAGCTTGCATGTCTCTGATAACATTGTCATCACGGTTGTGTCTTTCTAAGGCCAACATGTAAATCAAATTTGTCCTGTTTGGAGTAAATCTAGAGAGTACCTAAAACGTTATTTTTTATTGTCTTAACATATAAGTATAATTGTATATAATACAATGTGTTTCCCTTCTCATCTTCACACCTCTATAAAATTTTATTTGATTTACTTGAATCCAAATCGTAATTTGGATGATAACTAGGTGCCTCTAAGATGTACAGGATGATCGCGCGAACGTTAGAACCTCATTTAACTTCGTTATTTTAGGAGTTACGTGAAAAAATTCAAAAATAATAGTTATAGAAAATCACATGTATTTTCCAAAAATCGTTTCAGAAAAACAATTGGAAGTCACATTTTGGAGATATGAATTTTACTTTGGTTTTTCTAAGCGGAACACCCCGTATATTTTTACACCATTTGAAAGGCCATAAAAAAACTTTTCAATGATATATAGACATAAGTAGTGTTTATCTTAAAAAATTCTAATTTACTATAAACGACAAGAGTAGATAAGGGTCTTTTCTTCGCCCATCGGCCATGTCATATGACACATTATACGTCTTGACAAGTAATAAAAAACAGTTCTTTGGAAAAATACTTTCATTCAATGCACACGTTTTAAGCGCTAACACGTTTAGGTTCGCATGCAACGTCGACAACACTACGACTCCCGCGGAAACGATCTTGTTTTTCGTACATTAAAACGCTCGATGAACCAACATAAATTGACCATTATTTAAAAGGTTAAATACTCAACTATGAAATGAGGTATATATTTTTTTGGTTCATAGAGCTCATCTATAACTGAAATATGCATTAAAAGTTCGGAAAAACGTCAAAAATGACAAAAAAAACTGCAAACATACTTACTTTGAAACGTTATTATTACAACTTACATTTCTTTTCAAATTTCTTGTCCTTTACATTTATCAAATTAGCCGAGGGGCAAACCGCGAAGGAAATCTGGTGTACACTCAGAAGGAAATCCGAGGAAATCTTAGGAAATCTGAGATGAGGAAATCCCATGAAATCTTAGGATAGCGAGATATGAGGAAAATAAATGTTGTTGAGGTCAACGTAACCTTGGAGTCAATTTCAAGATAATTTGAAGGTAAACTTTCGTTTTTACCCCGGATTCTGAAAAAGCGAAAAATTTTGCATTAGAGTTGTAAGGGGTCAAATTGACCCCAGTCTGGTGATTGAGGGCAGGCAATGGTGATTGTGATGACTTTACAGATAGATTTGAAGGTCAAATTGAGGTCATTTCATGAGCTCATCTATGACTGAAATATGCATTAAAAGTTCGGAAAAACGTCAAAAATTACAAAAAAACTGCAAACATGCTTACTTTGAAACGTTATTATTACTAATTACATTTCTTTTCAAATGTAAAACATATAGAAACATAAAGATCATATATATGTTCAACTATAAATAAATAACGTACAATGATTTTAAAGAGAACTTTCTATTTTTATGAAATTAGTGGGCAAAAATATGTATGGTAGCTTATCTGCCCTTGTCCTTTACAATTTATCAAATTAGCCGAGGAGCAAACCGCGAAGGAAATCTGGTGTACACTCAGAAGGAAATCCGAGGAAATCTTCGGCGACTAGGGGGGGGGGTTCTGAAATTATTTTTGGAAAATACATATTTTCTATAAATTTTATTTTTGAACTTTTTTACGTAACTCCAAAAACAACAAAGTTAAATTAAGTTCTAACGTTCGCATGACCACCCTGTATTTGACAACTGGTTACCACTCCATGGCCTGTTGTGTTTTTTCTATGAGATTTTTTGGGAATTCATATTAGCGATTTTTTTATAAAAAAATCTGGCAAAGTAGCATTGTTCAGCGCCCTCTAAAACTCGTTTCGAGTTTCGTGGAATTTTGAGATTAAGTTACTTTTATACAGAGCATTAATTTTACAAAAATTGGAAATTATTATTTTACTGTGAACGTCTAAAAGGCTTTTCAAATAAATAAAAACTGTAAAATTAATGCAAAAGTATACATTAAAAGAACATTACAATTGAAAAATGTCAATAACAATAAAACGCGTTTTTTGATTATTTGAAAATTAAAAAAAACTTTTACCTGTTTGATTAATATCTCATTTTCTTAATTCATTCCATCAAGTTTTTTGCACTTTTCTATTAGTCATATCGTCTAATGTTTATAAAACAACTGATTATGCCCCACTATTCATTTTCTGCTATTAATGACAACTTTCTGTAATTCTTCTGCGGTTATTTTGAAACATGCTTGCTGAATCTTGTTACAGAGTCTCCTCTGTTTTGAATATGATTTTTATAAATTTCTTGCTTTAGTAAACCCGAGAAATAAAAGTCTATTGGCATGGCAGCAGGATGACTAAGAGGCAAGCACACTTGACACATGACCCTTGCCACCGCCCACATAATACAGTTTGTACTTAGTATGTGCTTGTACATAATTACAAACTGTGTTATGTGGGCACGTATTATGACCGGTGGAGACGATAACAACGAAAGTTATGACTAGGGTTTGGAAAATATTTGATGGATAAACATAATATTTGACAGGTAGTTCACGCTATTGCCAAGAAAGAGAAGAAGAAGAATTGCTGGGATACATCCACACACATCGAATTTCGACAGGGTTATTCTAATTTAAATTATTATTAAAGAAAAATCGGCCAATAATTTGTTGAAATTTACTTTTTCAGAATACCGACTTCTACAGTTAAATATCTGCAATTTTGTGATGAGACAATGCAGTTTGTTGTAAACGTCTCTTCGTAGATGAAAATTATTTATTTTATAAAATATCTCAATTAAAAAATTATTGTGCCCACAAACAGTATTTCAAACAGTTGATTTCATCTTCATTTTTAAGTGTGTGTAAAAATGTTGGTTTAAACGCCTTCATTCTATGACGTTTAAGAAAGACAATGCCATACACTTTGCTTTATGATACTTCCAATTGTAATTTGTTTTTCACCGAGGGGTCAATCGAGCCCAAAATTTTGTACACCAGATTTCCTCTTTGACGAAGATTACACAGATTTCCTAAGATTTCCTCGGATTTACTCAGATTTCTTTAAGATATCCTAGAATTTTTTTTTTTAAATTTTTGACGAGCAGGGGGAGAAGAGAAATCCGAAAAGCAAAAGATTTCCTAAGATAGATTTTCTCGGATTTCCTTAAGATTCCCTTGGATTTTTTAAAAAAGAAAGAAAGAAAGAAAGAATGATTTATTGGTGCTAAAAAAACAGAGATTACACAAGTCAAGAAAAGTTTACAGTACACATTACTTAATGCAACGAATCACACTACTTGTAAAACAAATTAATTATGACTAGATCATAAATATTTATCAAAATTATAAAAATTGTATTAAAACCTATCTTATGATGAAAAAGTCTGATGTATGTATAAAATTGCTATTCTACAATTTTGGAATAAAAATTATGTAATTAAAATTGACTAATCGGAAGATCCACTTTTACAACAAATATGACAATAATTAACTTAGTTATACATATAAGATCACAACAAACACGATATGCTGTAGATACATATTAATACTTTAAATGGTTACAAATAATTGCCAACAAATAAAATCCTTGTTTTCAATCCTTTAAGTGTATATCTTTAATTGACAAAGGGAAATTAAAAAACAAACATGTGCATGTATGTGCTAAGGTACCAGATTTACCATATCTGTAAAATCATTATTACAAAAATCTTCCATAGAGTAAAAAACACTTAGATATAAGATATTTTTTTACTACATTTTTAAAACTTTTAGAAGGCAACAGTTTCACGGGGGATGGTAGCAGGTTAAACAACTTAGGACCAAAGTAAGATATTCCCGATTTAGATTTGTTTATTCTGTGAAAGTCGATATAAATGTTTGTCTTATGTCTTGTGTCATACGAGTGAATTTCATCATGGGTAACATAACTTGGTAGATTATCTCTAACGAAAAATGTTGGAATTTCCTAAGATTTCCTGGGATTGCCTAAGATTTCCTCGGATTTCCTTCTGAGTGTACACCAGATTTCCTTCGCGGTTTGCCCCTCGTTTTTCAGGGATGCTTTGTTTAAAATATTTTGAATTTAATTATCAACTTGTTATGAATATTTGTTTCGATTATTATGGAGTTTACTAAAAGTAAAAGTGAACCTACAACTTAAGATCATTTTTATTGTCATAACTCATTAATAAAACGAAATGTCAACCAAACAAGTAAATACGTATTTTTTTGTATTTTCATGCAATCAAGACACATTTTTCAATTGTAATATTATTTAATGTATTCTTTTCCATTGAATTTTAGTTTTTATTTATTTTAAAAGCTTTCTGGACATTTACCGTAAAATAATATTTTACAATTTTCGTAAATTGACACCTCTGTGTAAAAGTTATTTAATCTGAGAATGTCACGAAATTGGGATATTTGGAGTTTAGAGGCCGCTGAGAAATGTTATGTTGCCAGGTTTCATATAAAAAAAATTGCTAATATGAATGGGGTCATTTAGTCAAATTTCATATTTCACTTTTTAGTGCGTTTATGAGAAGCAATCGTCAAATAAATATAACACTGAAAATTTGAGGTCGGTCTGATAAGTAGTTTCAGAAATTTTCTGCTTCTAACATGAACCGTCGCGCCCAAAATGCTGACGTCATTGAATCCGAAAGCTGTCCCGATGGTACGTTTACTTTGTTAGAACCTGGGTATTTGTCTAATCTAATGGTGATTTGGGGACTATTGAAGTGTTTTAACAGTATTTGCAGTATATAAGTGCCGAAAAGAGGGGAATGAAAACGCAACTAGGATTGAATGATGTCACACAGCGTCCATGTTCTTGATTAATTTTAAAGCCTATGGAGATTCTAGAATATCTGGCTTTTTGCATTTTGCTCTAAAATTAAGAAATCTTTTGGAAAACGCAATAAAAAAAAGATGCTAAATATTGGCTCATTCCTGAAAAAGAGAAAAAAACATAGCAGGCCCTGGAGTGGTAACCTGAAAGTCACAATAGACCATTTTAGGATGACGTCACGATAAGTCGGCCATATTGCCTGAGGAAAAACCAAACTTTTTATTTCATTGTAAACAAAAAAGTAATCTCAGTTTTAAACGTGAAATAAAAATAAAATGCCATCCTTTTGTGCGATAAGGTGCGATTGTGCGATAAGGAGAAAGGTAAAGAAATCACTTTCTGGCAAAGTTTATTGAATACTACATACGCATAATATAACATGCTTATCACTGAAATCTAGGACTTAGTTATTTAAATGTAAACTTGCCTTGCCCATAACAATGAATACATTTGAGTTTATCTTTCTTGCACAAATCCAGCCTCATAATATTTATATGCTTGTAAAGATTTGTATGCCTTTAACTGCTGGCCCGTGTAGAAGCTGTGAGTCAACACTAAGTAATTTACCATATTAATTATGGATACACAAGGTAAAATAGACAAATCTGCAGAAAGGTCTCCACTCCAAGGGTGTATGGATCAATATTGTCTATTATTTTGATTTTCTCATCATAGTGACACTTTACATCACCCATAAGGGTTGAATAATATTCACTACATGACATTATTACGAAAACACACACAGTTTATCAAGAAAAACTAGAAAAAAATATATAAAACCACGCAAATTGCGTTTGGTTGTCCCTCAAGCAAAATGTCAAAATTGTCAAAACCACGTGACCTAAAATGGTTTATAGATTGTATGAGTACATCTTAAGGGCATCTAGTTACAAAAAAAATGATCGTTTAAATCGTGAGACTAAGTAAAATTTTGCAGGGGTGTCAAGAAGAGAAGCGTATATAATAATAAAAAAATATTACTGTTCAAATATTTTAGTTGTTAAAGTTCATATACAAGATTTAAAGTTGACAATTCCTATTTCTTTTCTCTCTTTCATAGTTACTGAGTAAATGTTTAGAATATAATATAGCACATATAGTTGTTCTTGGAATTAATTAAGCCTAACGCTAATGCTGGTCGAATATGAACATCCTGCCGTCAGTCATGCCGCATCATTGATTAGATATCCTTTAACAGTTGCAGCAGCAGGTAAAATCAACTGAACGACTGAACAAAATAATTTTCTCCCTTCAATGACTATTTTAAACCGATCGCCTACCCAATTGACTGAAGATCTTCTCATTTTTTGGGAAAAGGTTTGTACACCATTTTTCATACTTCAAGTGCCTATTTAATTTCTAATTCACATGTTTTTTCTTCTTCATAAGTACTTCAAGTACTTTATATTAATTATTTGTACACCATATATTATACAATTTACTTGTTTAGACAAGTGGTCCACAAACTGAATGTAATATTATAGTAATACTTTCAGTTTGCGGACCACCAATTTAAAGTAAGAAAAGTTTCTTGTAGAAATGAATATAAAACTGTGTTATATTTAAAACAATAAATTGATCTTTCTTACGTTAAATAACTGCGTCCCCAGCCAACCGTGATGTGGTTCCAGAGTTTCACTATACGCACTTTTAATGAATGGGGTTAGATCTGCGGAGCACTGTTCATTATGAGTATCATCTACCACAGATTGAAAAAACGAAGACAGGAAATGCAGAGCTCTAAAATAATTTAATATTTTTAAAAGGACAGTATTAATAGCCATTTCTTATAGCTACCTCCTTAACCACATTAAGGCATCCGTGGCAACTATTTTGCCGGCTTGTTTTTCATTTAAAATCATCTCTTCTAGGTATTCATGTTTTTCTTTATCTTCTTCATATTTACTAGTTAATTTCTAAAAAAGTATGATTTTTGACAAGGGCTCCTGAGTAAATGAAATACTTTTGTAAACTAGCAAGGTCAGTTTTGTTACTGTTCTAATACTCCAGTATCACATCCAATATAAACATAATAGTGCTTACCTTTATGTTGCCATTCATATCATAAATAACTGGTGAAAAAACTTTACCAAATTTTTCTAAAATAGAAATTAATTACATTAAAAGAATTAGTGGTTGTTAAAGTGAGGTTATGTTAATATTTACCAACTAAAGTGACTGTCCCGGAAGAAGCCTCCAGGAATTCTTTGGTTTTGATTCTTTCGTCGTCGCTGGGAAACTGTACAGGTAGGATTGAAAAAGCTGTTTTCGTTTCTTCCGAAAGAATCGCTCCATTTGGCGCAGTCATTTTTTCCCCAGCGCTTGCCGCGTGCAGCACCCAGCTACCGATATTTTGTGATAAATTCTGGGAAAATTTTATATATTATAGAATTTTTATTGCTCTATGGTTAGCGATTACTAATATATGAAATATGAAATCTGTTTGTTCCTAATAAGTATATATACAGCGATAATAAAACTACTCAATTTGTTTACTTAAATGAACCGTTCGGTTGTTTACAATATTTTCATTATTAATGGATCATTAACTGTTTTAATTATATATGCATATGATTTTATGGAGGTCAATGGCGACATTATAGGTATGAGTAGGTACTGAGATAATCACTAAAACGCATTACCTAAGTGCAGAAGGTACTTTTTTTTATTATGCCCAAGACACGGTGTCCAAGCCAAAAGAACACGTTAGCAATTTACGATAGGTATCTATTTAGAAACAAACCTATGCGGATATTTTTATTACTTATATGTATTTAGGTACCTATATATATAATTATAATTAGTAAATTTCTTAAGACTTTTTTACAAGGTGTATTTCAGTAAAAATAGGTATAAGTACCTACGTATTTTTGCATCTTTGCAAAGTAAGTACCTAGATACCTATTTATGCAATATGCAAATGTGGCCTTTTATTTTTTTTACTCGAAATATTTTACCATTTTGAAGGTAAAACAAATTATGCGTTGACCGTTGACGAGGCGGAGGATAAGCATAATAAATATTTTTTACGTTACGTTACGTTGGCACGTACCGCAAAAACGTTAGTCCAGTAGTCGCAACGTTGCTAGGTCGCAACGGAAAGGGTGAACGTAAACTAATGTAGATAAATTAAGTTTTAGGGCTGATATACCATGCAAGAATATAAAATATTAAAATATACAGTATGAATATGAAATATAATTTCCATCCTGCATCTATCCCTACTGCAAAGTTAAAATAAGATATTATAATTAATTAATAATGATTTCCGGCATGTCGAAATTTTAAAATTCGGAGTTTTAGTAATTGACTACAGAGCCAGCTACTGACGAATAGCTCTTTAAGAATGTATTGTTTGAGCATGCCCGCTAGATGGCTCTGGATGATCAGATGATTGTAAGGCTAACCACGCACAGTCGATTTTAAACCGACTAAACTGTAGTTGAAATATAGTTTAAGTTGGCTTGATGTTCCAATTTCTGACCAACTAAACCGTCGGGAAGAAATCGGCTACCTGCGCACACAGACGATTTTGGTAGCTAGGTTTCTAGGTCCTAGTGTTTTTATGAAAATTGCGAAAACATAAAACTCTTTGTGTTCTGTTATATACAGTGTGTGCTATTTAATACCGCAACACCCCGTTATTTTGGCCGATTTTAAATATATTTTTTTGAGATATAGTGCTCGATGAACTTTATTTGACTGTTTAGAAAAATTTGTAATTTTCATATTTTCACGCCTTACTCCTCCAGGCCTGTAGCTAGGGGGGGGGGGCAGGACGGGCGACGCCCGACCTACGGTGATCGTAATGGGGGCAATTTCAACTGTCTTTTCAATATTTTGAGAGATTGGGTAAAAAATTTTTCGGACTAAAAAAAATTTTTTTGGATTTCTCCCCTTCTCCCCCCGCTCATCAAAAAATTTCTCGGACTAAAAATATTTTTTTTGAAAATTTTTTGGATTAAAAAAAGTTTTTTTTACGGCCCCCCCTGAAAAATTGTTTGCCCGCCCTGAAAGCACTTTCTAGCTGCAGGCCTGTACTCCTCTAAATGGGTCGAAATTTCGAGATCGACTATTAGGCATTTTTTATCGGCAAATTGGATAGCGTATATTCGATTCGCAGTAGTCTCAAATACCTCTACACAAAATTTTAGCTCATATAGGGTGTTTGTTATTCAAGAGCCAAATTTAAAATTTCTCACTTTTATACAGGGCCAGTCGAAAAGAGAAAAATTTTAAATTTTACTATTGAATAACAAGCGCCCTCCCTATATGAGGTATCGAGCTAAAATTTAGTATAGAGGTATTTGAGACAACTGCGAATCGAATACGGTATCCAATTTGCAGATAAAAAATTGCATAATAGTCGATCTCGAAATTTCGAGCCATTTATATGGGCTTAGTAGGTCTTGAAAATATGAAAAGTACAAATTTTTCAAAATAGTCAAATAAAGCACTAGGTACCTATATCTCAAGAAAAAGAAATTTTAAAATCGGCCAACGTGTTCCAAAATAATGGGGTGTTGCGGTATTAAATAGCACACACTGTATATACGGAGGAAAAAACAACTTCATAAAATAAATAGAAAAATTTGGGTACACCCCGTGTATAGTAGTAGGTTACGAATGGGCCAGTTTCATGTATTACATGCGGAACTACTGAAATATCCTGAAAATTTCTTTTCTTTTTACCAAATGAGTGTAACAAAGGAGGGGGTACACTTTCTATAGAAGAACGGCCCAATTATGAGCAAAAGCTAGAAGCAATTTAGTTTTGAGATATTTTGTGAATTTTACTTTCTAATACAATATACGGCGAAGGATAGAGATAATCACTATTATTGTATTAGAAAGTAAAATTCACAAAGTATCGCAAAACTAAATTGCATCTAGCTTTTGCTCATAATTGGGCCGTTCTTCTATAGAAAGTGTACCCCCTCCTTTTACTAAATTGTTGAATTTAATTGGCGCTGGAAAACCTTGTATGGAAAAATACATTGTGGCCATATGGGAGGTTCCCCTCTATCCTCTTTGAGAACGACTAAACAGTTGGCTGTCTGCTCATTGTCATATGCTGCCATAGAATGATAGTGTAAATAATCAAAAGGGTCGGCCGACTGCTTTTGACTAAATAATTGGGTTGGTTTCTAGTTGGACTGTGTGCGTTTTCGTATTCGTCATCTTTTCCTAATTTCTCTGTTTTCTTTCTTGCACTCGCTTACCTCACCCTCACACCTCAGGATATATAAAACTACATTTGCCGAATCTGTATGCCAAGGCGTATCTATTTCGCTCACCAAATTAACATCATAATGAGATGGTTAAAGACTCTCCCGATGACGCCAACTTAATCCCTAATAGCACATGGATGTCCAGTGGACGTCCCCACGGGACATTCGGGACGTCCTATGGACATTCATTTTTTGTACAGTTGGACGTCCTATGGACGTCCCAGGGACGCCCAAATGTCACAACTTTGGATAATTTATGGAAGTCCAATGTTGGACCTTAAACGGTGGTCCATGATTGACATTATTTGGACCAATTAAACTAACATACATTTTCTGTACAAATACCCTCCAGTGTTGGACCTTAAATGATGATGGTCCATGCATGGTGGACATTATTTGGACCAATAAAAATTGTCCTTATTTGGACCAATAATGGGTGTCTCTCAAGCCATTTTGGAAGAAAAATATGTTAATGAACAAACACGAAATCTATAAAACCATTTAATATAAATAAACTTATCTTGGAAACCGTGACATTCTAGGAATCAATATTTAGTTTGCTGTAACATCGATGCAATGGCCCTAATGTTCACGCGACAATATTGCATTGCAATGTCACATATCGCAAGGAACAAATAATTTGTATTCATGTAATGTTCAATTATTTACTTACTGAAATATTCTAATGAAGCTTATTTTCGAGTTACAAATATAACGCATACAGTGTCTGCCAAAAAATCTGTATGGGAAACTCTGCTGTTATTGACTTTCTGAAGATTTTTATTTTTAATAAAAGTTAGTGCATGTCCTCAAGTGAAAGTGAAGTGAAATTGGCCCAAGAGTACACCAAACAGTTATTTATAATGTGTACATTGGATTCTTCTAGTTTAAAAATAAAAAATTGTTCACTCTTTTATGATTAATTTCTGAAAAAGTTAAAATTGGAACAGAGAAAACAACTCCGCAAAATACAGCGTTTTTTTCCAAAATATCTATTTGGTAAAAAAGTACTCTTAAAATTTCTTTAAAGATGATTTTAATCCATTACTTAATCCGAAACTATTAAAGAGAGAATTATTGATAACAAAAAAATATCAAAATATATAGTTCAGAAATTATGCGTAAAAAAGTAGAACATTTTTATTTTTAAAATAGAACAGCCAAATTTGATATTTAGCTATAACTTCGTATTGTAAGAAACTTCTTGAAATAACATTTTTCGATATCTTCAAAAATATAGGTAGTTTAATCTTGGGCCAATTTGCAAAAAATTAATTTTCCGACATAAGCGCCAGGACTAACACAAATTTTTGCATCCACTTTTTCGTTTGAGAATATTCACTAACTTCTATCAAAAGTGAAATTTTTCAGAAAGTCAACAACAACAGAGTTTCTCATATGATGCAGACTTAGTGCACTGTATAAACCTCGTAAATTCTCTATAAGTTTATTATAAGATGATCTTTGAAAAAAATATGCGAAACGATCTTCACTAGTGCCATCACCGTTTTACCATATGTACAGATCGAAACAGTTATATTATTATGTATGTCACTTCATGAGATAGAAAAAAGTCTTTACTGTCTCCGGCGTGTTTAACATGAAAGAACTTAGGACATTAATAGTTCTATTGGCTGTCCCCTTTTTTATTTCAAAGTATTATATAGGTATTGTTTCTTATTTGTATATATGGAGAAATGGCGATTGGCCTATAGTGGAGACCTTATCGACAATTATTTTTAAAAACAGTTTTATAGCAAACTCCTAGTACTGTATATTTAAATTTTTACCTATTGATATTAAGTTTAATGTAGTAAACGTAGCATATCTAATTTACAAAATAAAATACGAACGCTTTATGTATTAAAAAATATTTATTTATCAAATAATAATAAAATAGAAGGCTATTTTATTAACTTATTAGAACTACTTATTTAATAATAAAAAATATCATTTGGTAATTAGGTATCTTCTATTTTTCAACCAAAAATCAATGTTTGCCTCTCATATGCCTGGTTTTGACGTACTGGAACTAATTCATAGAAAATCCCTCGAAATGATCATCAGACTTTGAAAGAGACGCCTGTGCTGCGGCTAAATATTTTTACCATTATTACACTAACTCTGTCGTGCACTAAGTATTTTAAAACTGTGTGTTTGAAATTCTATTTTAATTTTTTGGAATGAGTGAAATAATATACTATATACAATAATTCAAATTTTCAAAATAGATCACACATAAAAAAAACTACATGCAATAGAACACCTTTATTCCTGAATGCTTAAAGTGACTTTGTGCGGGAGAGGGCTATGTTTAAAAGCAAAAGACATGCACTTGGTGTCCGGGTATACTATAGGATTAACTAGAGAAATATTTAGTAGTAATTACAGGTAATAAACATACTTTAAGTTTTTCATTAGAGTCCTCGAAAATATATAACCTAACCTCAAACTTACCGTTTTGTTCAGTTTCTCATTTTTCATATTTAAAAATCCACCACAAAGACATCATACAAATAAAGACATATGTGGATAATTTGGCGGTAGCTATATATAGATATTTTACACTTCACTTCGCACTTTTGTCTTCAGCTCTAAAAATTATTAAACATCTTCTTTACTATGCCATGAAAGAAAGTCGAAAGAGAAGCGCGTGCGCACAACATGGTTTAAGTTAAAATAGACAGGGCTTTGGATTTTGCAGAGTCAAATTTGCCAGCATCTTCCAAATGAAAAACATATAAAGCCAATGGATATCATACGGTCCACGTCCACGTAGGAACAAATAAAACATACACAGATGATATCAAAATAAAATGGACAATTATGCGACATAAAATGGACAATTAGGCGACATCCATTTATCTTCGGTGCATATTTGTACAATAGATGGACTTTAACGAGACATATTTACTGGTGGTTCAAATAGGAACATAAAATGTGCTTTCTTTTATGTAGATTATAAATAGACGTCCATAGAAGATGTCCTTTATGTACATAAAAGGGATAATTATGGAACGTTAATTTATTCACCATGAACGTTTGTACAATAAATGGGCTTTAACGGGACATCCATTAGTTGTACCAGCAGGAACATAAAGTATTTGTACATTCATGTACAGTAAATGGACGTCCCTAGAATGTCCATTCAATACGCCATAGAGGACGTCCATGTACGTACATAAAATGAGCATCCATAGGACGTCCATCCAATGTCCGTATACATTTGTACAGTAATTGGATCTTAATCGGACATCCACTGGATGTCCGGTGCTATTAGTGATTGTCGTATTTGTAGTGGAAATAAAAGTAAAGTTTTCTGCCAGTATAGAAAATCTTTCGAACTTTAAAACTTGGTATGGCATCGAGTTTCTTTTCAAACTAAACTCCAATTAAACTTATACGACTTCTGACAACATTCTGAATATAATATTTTCCGAGATAGTTGTCAACTTTTTGAAAATTTTTAAAACTCTGACAAATCTTTTTTCTCTTGGATTATACACATTACTCTAAAAATAGAAAATACCGGTCATTTTTTAAATAATACATCTACAAGCACTTTAAAAAAGTTGCTCGTATATTTGTCAATTTTTTTAAAGCAATGTAAAAGATTAAAATACGTTTGCCACGTTAGTCATCCAGATTTGTTAAACATTCAGGGAAATATCGATTTCCGGGTCAATTCCTGTAAACACTTAAAAACTATAAGTGATAAAATATTAGAAACCATTGATAGTTTAATATATAAACGAAACAGAGTTAATGTAAAATATGTGACTCCACAAGATTTTCTCAACGATGCGAGCAAATGACCTTCTAAAATCCTGGTCGCTTGCAAAATTTATATGACACATTTTGATTTTCTTCAGTATATTTTCTCCTCTTCCCTATTTGATTTTCACACATTTGAGTTGAACTCTGGATTAAAGACTAAAGCCTAGTCTTCATTAGTAGAATTAGCG
Organism: Rutpela maculata; assembly: GCA_936432065.2. Taxonomy (NCBI): domain Eukaryota; kingdom Metazoa; phylum Arthropoda; class Insecta; order Coleoptera; family Cerambycidae; genus Rutpela; species Rutpela maculata. The sequence goes on from OW386286.2 coordinate 253,341,875, forward strand.
GTAGAGTATACTGGCATACCTTTTAACCAAACTACTCTACTCTACCGGATTTGGGAGAATACCCATTTTCACACACAAATTAAAATAGTGGCCGAGTCGTACAGTGGAACTAAGCAAATGCGATCTTTGCATAAATAGTACACACTCGAGTAGAGTAGAAGTTCACCTTGATCAAAATCCATTGTAGCAATCTTAACCTTGGCTTTTGATCTTGGATCAAGCTGAACTTGGCTTGAACTTGGTTGGTACAACTCTCCTTTAGGTACACAAATAGCCCTGCCTTTGTTAATATAATTAACGGAGTTAATAAATTCAAAAACATGTTCATTTTCGTTTATTTTGCTATTATTTGTAAATAGAAAATAGAGTGGCATATATTGAAATCCATCTCATTCTTTTATAATAAGTAATACATGACCTATATTCTGAAGCATATTTCTGTAGTTCATAAAAGCTTCAGCCTCAGAGAGTCACATCATAAGATCAATCCCAAGTAGCATAGAATTCTTTAAGATATCTTTAAGAAGTTCTATTTACTGCCCGCGAGGATATCTTGTATTTAAGTCCTTCCGAAATCAAAATGAGAAATCTTTATATGTGCTCAACTTTTATGCACTGGGGAAATGTAAACTGGGCATTATATAGGAATTTCAACTTTTGTTAACCCACAGACATCTACTAGAAGTTCTAAAAGGGAATTACCATACAGCTCAATTTTCTAAGTATTATAGAAATCAAATAAAGTATTAAAAGGGAAATAGTATTATTATCCTTAACAGAATACTTATAGACATCTTCTAGAAGTTCTAAAAGGGAATTACCATACAGCTCAATTTTCTATGTATTACAGAGCTCAAATAAAGTATTAAAATGGAAATATTATTATTATCGCTAATAGAACACCTATAAAAATCGCAATAAGAAATTCTTTTAATGCATAAAATTTGTTTGCTTACCACGTAGTTTGTTACAGAAATTATTCCTAGATGACGCCACGTACAAACCACTGACGATAATCAGTCATGCATTATCTTATAGTCATGAATTTATAAAACATTAATAACATTATTGCAACGTTCAAATCCTCTCAGGGATCATCGATTTATTTGAATGAATCTTATAACGATCTCTAATCTTTGGTTTGGTTTGGGCCTGATGTCTCATACTGAGATTTTGATTAACCAACATTTCACCAGCTGCCGCTGGCAATTCTATAAGAAGTGTGTGTTGGTACATCTAATAGAAATCCTATAAAGATGTTTTCAGTACCGTTTATATTGGTAAGCGATAAAATACCCGAAATATTACTACAGGAATTAAATTTGTTTGCAGGATCGATGCGGTACATCTAACAGAAATCCTATAAAGATGTCCTCGGGACCATTTATATTGGCAAGCGATAAGATATCCTAAAGATTACTATGGGAATTCTATAGGTATGCAAAAGGCTGCTCACGGGATTCTATACTAATAGCTTTTCGATTACCATGGGAAGTACTATTTAATACTGATATGCTGACATTTGCCCATCTTGGGGAACTCTTACAGACCTCTAGAAGATATTTACTAATTCCTAAATTTTTATCCTCGGGATATCTTGAGGAATTAATTGTGCTACTTGGGATACAACACTTCATAAAAAGAAAAGCATAGTAAATTTATTTTTTTATTAAATAAATATATGAACTGTGTCTTCTATTCTCCATAACAGTCAGAAGTCGAGGTGGAAGCGGTCTTAAATAATTCATCGTTTACGTAAATACTTTAAAAAAAACCTCATACTTAAAGAAAGTTGTTAATTATAATTATAAACTACACGACAATTTCCATTGCCATCCCTCTTACTTCCCGGGGTACAACGACTAGGCATACTGAGCAGGGATAAACGATCGGTTCCTTTTAGACACTCCACTACCAAGGTGGTTGCGTTTACGTCAAAGATGCCACCACCCTCTAGAACTGGACGACAAGGGCCGTTTGGTTTTCCCATCTCGTAACATTTCCCTTTATATCTGAAACCAATTAAGCAATTAGGGAACAGCTTCGATGACAGTACATGAACTACATTTTATATTATAAGTAAATACCCAATAAGCACACTAACGTGAATAACACGTGAAAAATTATACCAGAAACAGTGTTAAATCAACGTTCAAATTTCGCCGGGTTCAATTGTAATTTCAACGTTTCACGTTACTTAAACGTTAATTAACATTGAAAAAACGTGTAGTTGAATATTCAACCAATTATTACGCGAGTAAAAATCAACCTACTAACGTGTATTACACCAAATTACGTTATATACGTGTGAAATACAAGTGTGTGTGTGTGTTTATTGGGTAGAGACCGCAGAAGCTCAGTTATTAGAGCGCGATACGTAGCACTGAAATTATTCATTGCCTATTGTGCCCGGTTTCCAACCACATCTACCAGATGGCAATACTGGGGTAGTTAATGGTTACGTGTCAACGTTGTTTTCAAGTATAGATATACATATTAATTTGACTATCTTACATATATAATCCCAGCAAACACACATAATTGGCCCATCATTAATAAACTGCGTACATACCTTCACTTCATCATTAGGAAAGTACTGGCAAGGAGCGCAAAGTTATTGAATAAAGTGCAACACTGGCCAACGCTCGGCCATCACATACTTTGCCAATAATAATGGGGCATACTGGATTTTTAGCATTAATTTATTTTTCACTTGCCGTTAATGGAAAGTATGATTATTTTACTATTGCCTTGATATATATGTATAGTAACATACTGATGTGCGGGGATTGCAGATATAGTTCGAGAGAGATAGATGCAGAGAATGACGAATGTATCCACTATATAATACCGTAATGTACTATTTTAGAAAATTGTATCAACATAATTTATGCATCTTCGTAGACTTGAAATATGTTTGCACATTCAGTTTTACTGTAAACTTATGTAAAATAGTCACAGAAAACAAAGGAATCTTAATATTTATTTTTTTGCAAAATCTCAAGATGATAGGATCATCAATATTAACCATTAGTAATACATTGATTTGGTGAGTTAAAATGTGACTTTGGACAAGCATTTAAGAAAATACTATACATTTTATTAGATCTCCTTTTCGATCGAATGGAAACATGGATGCCTCTCATCTTGTCCTAAAAGTCTGAAGGAGGTTATAATGATTATAGACAAGTGATTTGTATTCGCTTTTCAGGTATTGGCAAAAAAGTGCTTTTATATGTTTAATATACCAGTGATAGTTAAATATTTCCAAATACACAAAAAAAAAGGGCGCCTTTAAGCACACAGAGCCATCAATTTACCATTACAACACGGGAACTATGATTAGACAGTAATTTGTATTAGCTTTTTTGGTATTGACAAAAGAGTGCTTTTATATATTTAACCTACCAACGATGGTGAAATAATTCCAAGTATGCAATAACAAAAGTGCGTATTAAACACATAGGGCCATCAACTTACCATTACAGGACAGATGATATAATGTTAAACAGTACCTTCCCATACAGCACACCAAATAATGATTACGATGTGTTCGCATTGTGACGATGTATCTAGATGCAGACACAAGGTTACACAATTCTACGATGTAAATGTGCTACATTTACACATTGTAGGCACACACGTATGCACAAAGGTTAAACGTCCGCCTCACAATGTAGCTACAGTATACCATTTACATATACACAAATAATTTGATCCACAGTGTGTTATCGGATGCACAGTGATTGACTTCCTAATGTTTCAGACGAATGACGTCTTATGCTAGACGTTAATTTGACGTCTTTTTCAGGTTATATTTGGTAATCCCCCCACAGGTTTTTAGCAATGGGAACATATAAAACTACATACTAGTTAGTAAGTCTACTTAAAATAAAAATAAAGTAATTAATGCATAAATGCGTTTTGTCCTATGAATTTATTTGTTAGTCATCGGTATATTTTGTTTACATTAACTATCTAATATTGTTTACCATCACTCCAATTTCGTCTCACAAGGGTTGCCTGTAAATTATAATGTTTATTAAGTTATTAAATTCATTTTTACTTACCTTTGCCAATTGCGGTGGGTAGGAGTCGAACCTACATGTCTCTGTTGTCCGTATTACAGTACTGACGCTTCTACCAACTGAGCTATCGTGGTGACTGTTATTTCGGATGTTAAAAGCAGTATTTATGATGTGTATGAAGTCTTTATTATGTGTGAAATTGAATTTCTAGCCTTATTTAAAATATATGAAAATCTTTCAAGTTCTCTTTTTTTTTCTATTTTTTACGTGTTCCCAAACCTGAATTTTTCGAGTTGCTAGTATTTTTATTTATTTATAATTATTAAGAAAAACTTATTTAAGTTAATTAAACCGTCACCAGTGTCACCTGAGTTAAGAATTAATGTTTTAAGTTGAAGTACTTATTCAAACCTGGGAAACGTGTTGGAGAAAAAACGGTCAGGTATAATATATCATCTACAACATAAATAGAATATTAATGGTCTAAAACAGACATAAAATTAAAAAGAAGTATATTCGTACATCGGTTTTATAAGCAATTATTACCTTGAAAAAAACAACTAAAAGTTTTTTTGCAATTATTTTAACAAAAAAAAAAAAAAGACAGAGTGAGCACGGATCGAACCGCGTACCTCTTGACTCGCCGCTTAATGTTTAACTCACTCAACCACTGACTTCTGTTCGAATACCTGCTTAAAGACTTTATAGGTAGTAGAATACGCAACGGTTAGATTTTGCTTTTTAACGCATTTTAATCTAATTTTATTATTAAAAGAACTCGATATCTTTAAAACTACCGAATCTTTGCAAACTCTTTCGAATATAAATTATTTTGGATATTGTTAAAAAACAAAAATGCCTGCTATATGTGTGGCTATGACCTTTCTTATAGAGGAAAGAGGACACGAGATACACATGGCCGGTATGCTCACGCTGACGCTTTGCGCGCGCACACTGTTCCATGCTGAATAGTCGAATGTAGACACGACAAGACACAACTAAAAAGTGTATATAGTTATTTGTATCATGTGTATATATATCGCACTTTTATGTGGTGTATGCAGTAGGCACAAGTATTATATAAAGCATCACACATACATGTGACTTAAACCTTGTAGGCATCTTCTACGGACGTCAAATTTCAACAGTCTAATAATCCTTCTTTACGTTATATAAAAATGTTTAGAATCTTGAGTGCATACGGTATACCATTATTAAACATTGTATCACATAATTCTGTCAATATAAACATAAGTGTATCTCATATGGTACGTCAGTACTAGTTTAACAATTAGATCCACCTTAACATATTTTGTTTCTCATGTGTATATCTTGTAGAGACGTAATTACAATTGGACGTGCTGTTTGGGTTGTATTCGTTTTCCAGGTATTGGTAAACCTTGCCAACACTGTACCAGTCATAAATCTAATGGCCCATTGCTTTACCACCTATAGTGTGTTTGCTGGGACGTCATGAAAATATGGAGTTTAATAAAAAAACAGTATACAAATAAATATAAATGCTTATCACAATTTTTGGCAAATATAACTAGGTAGTCAGAAGAGATATATTTAAGTAAAATACTATGCGTATTTCAGAAAAAGAATTTAAAAATTCAGGACTAAGAAGGGAAGAGGGGTGAGAGGGAGAGGTGATAGGGAGAAACGGAAAATGGTGGTAGGGAGGGGAGATGGGAGGAGAAGGCAGAGATATAGAGAGAACGAAATTAAGCAAAGTTAAACATATTATGAAACTATAAATAACACATAAGACACACCGACAATATGATAGAGTTTCTACATAAATTCTCACGAAAACTGAAAATAAAAGGAGTTATTCTTATATTTGATATATTATATTCGATATTAACAATTCCTCCAGAATAATAACTGAACAAAAAAACCCATACATACGGGTCGAATTGAGAAAGGAGTTTTTCTTATATTCGGTATTAACCACTACTCCAAAGCAATGACTGAACACAAAAAAACCCATACATACGGGTTGAATTGAGAACCTCTTCCTTTTTAAAATTTCATATTCAAGATAAAAATAGTGGAAGGCAATGTTCCCTATAGTTCGCGTTTACTAAAATTCTAATTGCTTTCTTTTGGTATATAAAAAAGTTTGGTGACACCCCATAGCAGAACTGAAATGAGTATGAAACAATGAAAATCTGTTCATATATTAAAATATAATTTGTTTTTCAACTGACTTAATAAGAAAGTGGCACCTAGTCATTCAACAGTAAGTAATTGCGGTGGCAAGAGTTCTGTTCTGAAGAAATAATCAGTTTCTGAGACTTATTCGGATTCACTTTAAGACTTTTTGACACCGACCACTTTTCGGCCTGATTTTCAGCATATAAATATTCGGCTAATAGGTTCTAGTTCTATTTTAATAGATTAATGTGGTATTATCTGCTAATAAGATATTATTTTTGGAAGTTACAAAATTGCACAAATCGTTAATATAAATAAGTAACGACAATGGCCCCAGAAGAGAGCTCAGAGGTACACCACTTTAAATATTTAAAGCAGTTGAGGTTATGATATTTAGATATCTAATTTCTTCTTTAAGTGTCAGCCAAAAAGACGTGTTATATATATGATTCAAGTGAGTTCTAACTCAGACGTAGGCAATTGTCACTTGTCCTACAGGGTTTTTAAAAACCATGTGTACAAAATAGAGTCAACCAATTTTATCTTGTGAGTAACCAAAAATGTTTCCTTATTTTTTATGATATTATTTTTAGTTTTCATGGATCCAAATATGCAAAGTGATAAAATTAGTGTTATCCCAATAATATTATAACGTAAGTTGTCATGTTATTTTGAATGTTAAGGAAACAGAAGGATACATTTTTCGGGATTAAAGAACAAAACGCAATATGGACTTTCCGACAAAGTCAATTCGACCACGGTGTGGCGCCACGAATAACTAAGCTAAAATGTATTTGTCCCTCCCTGTATTATCTTTCTCACCCATCTTCAGCTGTCAGTTTTTTATTTTCGTGTACTGTAATGGTCGGCTACGGAATACTCGCCGGAAAATGGTTGAAAATAAACGAAAATACATTTCATCACCGAAGATTCATAATCTTTTAAAGACGTATTCGTCAATGAAAAAGAAAAGGTGACGCAACGATGTAAATACATTCCTAAATATGAGTTATCACTAAACGTCCCAACAAATAGGGAAATGGAGGACGTAGCTAGTCCCTAGTCACAGTAAGTTGAAAGCAAAATTCAGAATTTAATTTCAGGTTTTGGTTGAGAATAGGAAATATTATACATAGTGGATTGGATAAAGTGCACTAGAAGGTCGTGAATAAAGCAGACTGGTTATATAAATTATAAACCTAGTTGACTTCGTTATAAGTCGTCTAGAAGGTCATGTATATGACAAGCAGCAGACCCCCTTGTAAAAATTAGAAACCTAGTTAACTTATGTAAGTTTTCTAGAAGGTCATGTGTATGGCAAGCTGCAGACCCTTATAAAAATTATAAGCCTATTTGACTTGACTACGTCTCTAGGTCATGGTATGACAAATTGTTGGTTGGCCAGGAAAGAGAAATTTAAAAACAGGTATGTATTTAACATTTTAGGTAGTATATATCGACATAATAAAAATACAGGTGCAAAAGAAATAAGCCCATCAAACTTGGACAAAGCCAACGGGCAATTCAGAAAGAAGAAGGGGGGGGGACAAGCTCTCGCATGTAATTGCCAATCAGTAAATGATGCAGTTAGAGGTTGTTGGCAGATCAGATATATACCATGAGCAGTCTCTGTTCAGCCAACGTGGTTGTTGGTAGCCTCGACAAATTTGTCAGGGGAGTTACTGCAGAACACACCCTTGAATGGTTGGTTATTTGGGGGCAATTTATCAGAAAGATTTGAATTTAAAAACGCCCCGTATGAATTTACAGGAATTCCTTGGTCTCTGTAATACTCTCTTAGACTTTAACAAACTCTTAATAAGGGTAATAATAAAACATCTTTATTAAAAAAATGAAAAAAAAATAATAATAATAATAAATATACAGAGTAAAGTTTAGACCCCAAAGGATTACTCTTACACTTAAATGGTAAGGATTACAGGATTTGGAGAAGTAGGTAAAGAATTATGTTTTTATTGCATTTTAAGAGAACGATTTTAAATAAGGATGTTCTAAATCTGGTATATTGAACATTATCTCATGGAATAAGCAAAGGATAAGAGGTGTAATTTTGTCCTATTATTTACATTTAATCAATTTAATATTTATTCTGGCAGATCTTGGCTTGTCATGTTTACGGAGCCCATATATAAGTCTACAACATGAATTTCTGTAATCTGCTTCAGTTTGTTGTGTTCAAACAGAGTTCATAGGTATATGAAACTACAATAATTTAAGTGTGTTACTTAACACCAACACTTCACAGAGATTTTTAGACGTATTGAAATTTAATATATGTCTGTGGAATGTAAAGGTTTTAAATTCATGTAGATTTTTTGAATTACCTTGTTTACTTGTGAATTGAATTTTAAGGGTTGTCAAATATTACGCCCAAAACTTTCTGCTGATTTAATATGGAAAGAATTTCTCCATTTATTTTATTTGCATCAAACTATTACATCTCTACTTCATTTATGCCGCGGAACATCAGTAGCGTATTTGTATGTTTTTTCTGTTGGTCAGTAACCCATGGGGAACGGCTTAATAACGTAAAACAATATTACATGTTATGCTTAAGTTTATCGCAAATTTAAGAAAAGTAACAATATAAGTTTCTAGAAATGTATACAATACTGATTTTATGATGTTGGAAGTTTCCCAGAGAAGCACCTTGAGATACATAATTGACTACGTGTCATTCAAAGATATAAGAACTGGCAAATATTTACTATAGATTGTAGAGAAAATAACTAAAATATGCCCCATCACTGAGTCTAGGTGGCTTTATGTAAAACAATTTTAACAGGCTAAATACTTGACTTAAAAGCCTATGGGTCATACAAAAATAATATCATAATTGCATGGTATATGTGCACGTGTGGAATAATTTTTTGACCAGAGATGTAAATATGGTAAATCATTTGAAAATTTATAAAAGATGTAAGTATATAAACATAAAAGTACTTAACAACAACATAAGCAAACTTTTGTTGTTTTTAAGTTAAACTAAAATTTAAAATGATTTTATCATAAACATTCTCAATTAAATGATTATTTATGTCTGACTTGTACCTAATTAGCATTAGCACATTTTGTAAACAAGTTAAAAGATTGCGATGTTTTATTCAGACTTCAAAGGAATAGTGAGTAAGCTTTCCCTGGTCGCAGGACTATTATGGGACAAATCTTGAGTAATAACAGCAATAATATTTATTGGTGTATATAATATACATTTTTTATATTTTACTTTGAAAATAGGATGTTAGAAAATTTAATGCCATGTCATATAAATAATTAAAATATTTACAATCATTGTAAAAGAAATTGTTTAGCAATGCTTATGCTTATTCTTGTAAACGTAGGCGTGTCAAATATATATAAATATATAAATTAATTACAGTTAAAATTCTAAATGTACCATGACAATTCATCTCACAAACACCTAAGTGCTGCAAAAATTCCAAGGCATATTTTGCAAATGAATATACGGTTAATGTGTGCACTGTTTCCCCAATTTATGATGCCATATCTCAAATGGCAGTGAAAATTTACAATGCCTAGACATAAACCTTAACCCATAGGAGCTAAACTTTAATCTAAAGGGCCTTCCATAGGAGACAATACACATAGTGACGGCATCCAGAAGTGACATCAATGAAAAATAACACAGTGGTTGTTTAAAATTATGGTGGAGATATTGCATATAATAATAATAATAAATATTTTATTGCTTCAGGCTGAAATATACAAACAATAAGATAACAACATACGAAATAATTATGCCTGAATGCAAAAGGCAGAGTTCGCACTTATTCGATGTGAACATCGAAGAAGCAGCGCTCTTACACTCAACCTTAGCCTCGTTGTATATAATATCAACTTATCCCACACACAATTACTTCGTTTATTGAATTCTGCCATTCTTAACAGATTTTTCTGAAAAGGTTTCCTTCCGTAAATTGCTCTCGCTCTGCCTTAGTATTGATGCCTTTTTGATAATTAGAGTATAACAATAAAATTAAGAGATTTTCAAGGTGTACAAACCTTAAGCCTACTGCTTCAAGATATGGTAGTATATTATGGTACCCCACCATAATTGTAAACTACTTAAATACATCTTTGTATACTTTCCTTGAATATTATATGAATTAATCACCCTCATCCTTGTTCTTATAACGATTCGTAAGGCACAAACAATTTCTATGATTGAGCTTAATAACAGTCATCAAATGAAAACAAGTTCTGAGATTTTATCAGCCAGTTTCACAATCGTTATTTAACTAATTGTTATGATTTGACCAATAGTTTTATTATAAAAATCTGTTACATTAACAGCCAGTTTTATAATTGTTGGTTGATTAATAGTTAGGATTTGACCAATGATTTATTACTATAAAGGCAAGGATGTCTGGTAAAGTTGTGTTTACTAATAATTATAACTTTCATAGTACAGGATCCGTAACTATCTTAGACTATCAGGTTCTGGTTTTAGTCAACCAAAAAGATAGCCAGTGATTGTGAGGCTGGCTGTATGACTGATAGGATTTAAAATTTAAGGGCATTATAATGAAATATTTAAACGCTCAACAGGGCAGTACAAATGTTCGGAATAATTTGCAAGGGTTACAACAGGCATATTGCAAAAAATTCAAATATGCTCACATTAAACGAAATACAGAACATGTTTAGCGGAACCTTTAAATTAATACTCTTGTTTATGGAAAAGACTTTAATGCAATCTCTCGAAGATCTCAAATCGCTCTGAACATCTACAATTGTGATCATGAGAGCAAGGCGTGAATATAATTATAAGATTAAACGAACTTACCTTAAGTGAAGTTCGATCTTAATTATATGAACGCCTTGCTCGAAATGACCAAACCCTCCCCGCCCACTCAGAGTTACCTTTTGCGGTACTGAACTTAGAGTTGTTAAGATTGCTATTCAAAATAAAACGATTTTATTTTCAAGATCGAATTGTCAACTGCGTTATTTAAATTACCTATTCGTTTTACATGGAAATATCTACAATTTGTTATGCAATCCCAAATATTCCGTAGGTAGTATGTATTTGGCAGATCAAATAATAATACAAAAAATTATTTATTTTGGTAAAGATTAGATTGAATCGAATCTGAATTTTCAAAGACCAAACTTAACAGCTCTAGCTACTCTAAATAAACCCTTGATCATTTGATTTGAGATCATATTAGGTCCGTTCCTTTGCACGGGAAGTGTGACACTAATTTTGAGTGACAGAGATGGCATCAATGTGGATATCATAAGTTAAAGAGAGACAATCTTACACCAGTGCAGCTAAGCGCTACACTTGTAGTGCAAAGGAATGAACCTATCTTGCTCTAAAGAAACTGACAGCTGAAGATGGGTGAGAAAGGTAATACAGGGAGGGACAAATACATTTTAGCTTTGTTATTCGTGGCGCCACACAGTGGACGATAGTAGAACTACAATTGTGATCATTTCGAGCAAGGCGTTCATATAATTAAGATCGAACTTCACTTGAGGTAAGTTCGTTTAATCTTATAATTATGTATGAGATATAAGGGTATTCAAATAGACACCATTTTGATTACCCACTTTTGCAGTTTTTGCAAAATTAAATAATGAAACGCTGTAAAGAACGTAATAAAGGTTATCTTGCTTGATAGAGTTTAATAACCATCTATCTACTAGTCTGTGCTAGGGACGTGAATTATTCCTTACCTGGCAAAGCCTTCTTCGCAAGGATTTGGAGCACAAACAGGTACAACCTCGCCTGGCTTTATTATTAAATGTTCTCCCTGTTTGCAAGGACCCTGTCTGTAAGCTGGAAAACATCCATCTTTAACTGGATAGTAGATGTAACCTAAAAGGATGGGAAACAACTATAAATATTTGTCTACTATAATTACGCTATCATTACTGTCAGAAAAAATGGCCGAAATCGAGTTTTATAGAAATATTCGTTGTTTATTTAACATTGAGAATCAAAACGAAAATGGAAAAGCCATCCAGATTTACCACCGGATGAGTCAGAAATATGATACTGTATCATGATGCTAAAAAAGAGAGATACGCTCTCACGCATACCTCCGCTTACCGCAATCTCCACTGTTACGTCACATAAGAGTTAACTAGTTCAGCGGTCAATTTTTATTTTAGATGTAAACTAAAATTACCATAACCGAAGTGTTTAGCTTATCCTTCGATGAAATAAAAAATTACCACTTTTGGTTAGTCGATACAAAGGATAGAGCCAAAAATGTGAGAAAGTTGTAAAATAATAGGTGCAATTATTTTTTCGTTTAACTCGCTTTAACTCAAAAACGACACAACGAATTAATTGCAAATTTTTACCGTGTTATGACTCCATATTTATTAACAAAATGTGTGAATATAAAGGTCAAAATATAATAAGTGTAGAAAATAAATAAATTTTTTTCTAAAAAACTGTGAGAATTTACAGGTGCGAATATAACAAGCGAGAAACTTTTTTATTTTTCGAAATAGATACCAAGTATATGGAGGGCATATGAAGATAAAGGACATACATATAAAAATGAATTAACTGTAAGTGTCAAAATTTTCTCTTCACATTTTTAGTAATTTTCGAACTGTAGGATGCAGCTTTCGAAATCGAGTTGATACTCGATTGCGAAATTCTTTTGCATTCTCGAATGATTTTTTTTGCTCGCTATCTAGCGTCAAAAATAACTATTATAATTGAAGTGGTAAGAAGCAAGAGGGTACAAGTGTATTTTTTCCGATAATGAGTTAGCTACAGATTTGGATAACCAAAAGTCGAAATTGTTTGGTAGCAAAAAGACACAAGTAGTTTTCTATGCATTAACGCCATCTGTGAAGTGGTGAAATTCCTGTAAAATTGAAATGGATTAAATGGAAGAAGTAATTTTTTCTATTTTTCAATTTGGATCGGTACAAGTGCATTAAAAAAATATACTGCAAGGCTTTCTTTCATCTCGAAATGGTATATGGCATGATATAAAGTTATAATAATGCTCTGTTGTTTTTGAAAAATTATCATTATTATAAATCGAGAACTAAATTTTTCATTGATAGCACCGGCGACTCCGCCAAATCTTCGAATTTTCTCGTAATATAAAAAATTGTTTCGAATTATTGTTCATCTTACACTAGATGTGGTGTAGCATTTTAAAGTGCTACAACTCTAATTTCTAGTAATTTAGTATTTAAAATTGATTTAAAGATTCACTATTTACTTTCAGGGACCAAGTTACAGGTTACAGGTAGGCAACCAACTTGCATCTTGACAGTATGGTGTGTTGCATACAGAGCTGGGCAAATATGTACTTACAAATACCTCATAAGTATTTAAAAACTAGGAAGTATTTAAATACCGAGTATTTAAATACTTCTTGCAACAAGTATTTGTATTTATACTTGTAAATACTTTATCTGAAATATTTACTACTTAGTATTTGTGAAAATGATCCTAAAGTATTTATAAATACTTAAACTATTTAAATAACTGGGAAGTATTTAAATACTTCTAAAAAAGTATTTAAATCCTTTTCTGGCAGTATTTAAATACTTTCAGAAGTATCTGAATCTCAAAAGTATTTAAATAAATATAACAAATACAATCAAATACACCAGGGAGACAGGCAGGTACTCGTTAAGAATCAAGACCTGTACTATACTATCTCGTCAAGAATCAAGACATGTAGGTACTATACTATGTGGTTAATAAATACATTGCATCATTCAGTCTTCAGTCGTTCACGTCTTAATTCCCATAAAGTTGGTTGAGAGTAGACATAGATAGTAAGTGTTAACTATTAATGTATGTTTTGTGATTGAGAACAGTTGAACTAGTGCCATAGTCTCTGTGCTTCATTTGGGTATTTGCAGAAGACGCAAAGGTCTAGCTCTACGGATAAGTAAAAGTCCAATACCCAACTAGAACTGATTAAGTATAGAGGTATTAAAATAGTGTTGTAGAAGTTCATGGAAGTCATGAAACCTAAAATTTTGACACCTCAAATAGACAATTAAATAGTATTTAATATAATAATGATAATGATACTAATAAGTCTCTATTATTGATTTCTACAAAAATAGAAAATACAATAGAAGTAGCCCAGACGACAGAGCAGGCCCCTCGTATGGGGGTCTATTGGGTACTGACCGGGCTTTCGTGGGGCCCGTAGCGGGGGTCCCGCAGAGATCTTGACAAAAATCTTCTTTCAAATGTCTCCCCTCCGGTCTTCAATTATTAAGCGCGGAGTACCGTTGGCTTCCAAGAAGCCCACCAGAGATTTTGACAACAAATTTTTTTCCCGCTCATCAATTATTAGGCGCGGGGGCCCGCCAGTGAATTTGGTACCGGGGCCCATGATTTAATGAGGGGGGCCTGCGACAGAGAACATTTTATAGTGAAACCCACAAAAATTTGCAAACTAAATAATTTTTTTTTATAAGTTCGTGAAAGTAAATAGAATAATATTCTGAAAAGTTTACATTCTACTTGGATGCAAAACATAAAAAAAAAAGTGAAAGAAAATTTTTTTAAATTAAGTCAGGGTAGAAAAAAATGCATACTACGAAACCTCTAAAAATTCTTAGCAGTTCTAACGAGTAAAACAAAGCTTTCTTCTCACGTTTTTAACATTTTTCTTAGTGAATAGGAGGATAAATAGTGAGTCTGGAGGGAAAATATATAATTATCAACGCATACACAGACACCACACATAGCCGCTGAATCGCTCGCATGAATTTTTACGTGCCTTTACTGTATTGTATTTATTACAGGTACACCTATCCACATTTCAGCTATACCCAATGGAATCCTTATACATTTATTAATGTATTAGAAAAGTTCCAGAATTTATATTCAAAACAATCAAAGATATTTTCATAGTTATAAGGATAAGATTGTGAAAATCGCAATTTCTTATCATGATCTGATTGATCATATTTTCGAAAAAATGCATACAAGTAAACGAATTTGTGTTTGAACATTCGAAAAATATACATTTTTTCCGAAATAGTGATGTTTTATTTTTTCCAATGGGTCAAGTTCTCGGCAAGTTACAGCCTTCAATATATATATTTATCAAAAAAATCATCAAGCAATGCAATTAAAATGATCTGAAATGTACTTTTTTTTAATCCACGTTACTACAATTTAATAAACCATAATAATCATGAAGTGTACATACTTTTTAACAGATCTCAATGAAGAAAGAATTTTTTTGGAGGACTTTTACTTTTTCTAGATTTTTTATTGCGATGATTGAGTTCGGGCGTGATAATATATATAAGTATATTTTTTCCATCCATCCTTTGCTTGTATTGTTTAACACAAAAAAGCATCAGAAAGCTGCAATTTCAATCTTTTAAATGAACCAACACTCATGTAGATTGAACAAATTTTGATTTAGTAACATGTAATTCAGTGCGTCGGTGTCACGAGCATGCGTATTCAAGCGCGCACACGAATGTCTCTCGCTCCGAGTTATAACGTTATAGTTGATTATTTTCTTCCGGGAAAACCGTGGCTTTAGCGGTAAATTTTGTTAGGACATTTTTTTTTCATAAATACGTGATCTAACCATTTGTATTTATTATTTTTTCCTAGCTTGACTTAATTTCAAAATTTTGAAAAATTGGATGAACATTTTTTTTTCACATTTTTTTTATATTCTGCATCCGAGCGAAATGTTAACTTTTCAGGATATTATTCTATACACTTTCACGAACTTATTAAAAAAAATTATTCAGTTTGCAAATATTTGTAGGTAAATGCCTACATCGACTATGCTAAAGTTTAGCCATTTCCACTTAACTATGCTTCAAAATATTTCAGTGTTATCAAAGTATTTAAATATTCGGAAAGTATTTAAATACTAAATTTGAACTATTTAATTACTTTTGTTATTTATTATTTAAATACTTTTATCTTTTGAAAATACTTAATATTTAAATACTTTCAATTTTCTGAAAGTATTTAGTATTTAATATTTAAATACTTTTTCCAAGTATTTGCCCAGCTCTGGTTGCATACTCTAAAACTCTTGGTCCGGTAATTTGATGATGTCATTTTAAAGGTGTATAACTGGATTAGGTTTATTTATTCATTTATTAGGGTTTAATAGTTTCAGTCTATGAAGTTTACTCTTCTTATGTTCTTAAAATTGGGTATAACATGTTTTGTTGCTCAAGGTAGTAGATAATTTTTTTTTGTAACTAGTTTTATGTTGGTAATGCTGGGGGAACGGTCGAAAGACGTCCTTCTTGCGAAAACTGCGAAGCCTTGCGGACACGCTCTTCTTTTGGAGGAATTTTGGTGGCATCGTAGCTAAAGTGATATTTTCATGGATTTTCATGATGTCCTAGGTGTCCTCTCGTACTATTCTTGCTGCGAATGTTCAGAGTGTTCAGAAAGCTGTATTTAGCTGAACCTTTATGTTGGTGGTTTTTTTGTTGGGTAATGCTCTCTATGGAGGTAAGCTTTTTATTTAGAATTTGCATAATGGAATTTTTATTTGAGTTGTGCATTGCAGAGTGTTTGGAATGTTTGGATCCAGTGATTTGTTCTATTAATGTTCTGGAAAAAAACACGTGGTTTTATTATTGGTTATGTTGATCCTCTTGGAAGCGCCTCGTGCTGGCTTGTTTAATTAGTCTTGGTCCGCGCCATCCTGTTACTCACTGTGATGAAATTTATTCATCTTAATCCGGGGACACCTATGCTGGAGTAGCAGCTGTTCACTGGAATTTTGTGGGGAGATGTCGCACGGAGTCACTGAAGCGCTGGGAGATGTGCTCTAGGTATCAAGGAGGACGACTCAGAATCTTGCCGGACTGCCGAAATTTACAAGCTAAAATTGTGTTTCTTGGCTGACAGAATTTCAATTTCTAAATTAACTATTGGCCAAGAGGCGCCCTCTATTGTTTGTCTGTGTTTACTCTATTACTCACTACTCTTTTTGCTCTCCGAAACAAACTAGCTGCCGTATGCATGTGAATGTTTTTTATGCATTAAGCATAAAAAGCGTTGCAGTTGCTTGATAAATTTAATGTGGGACCACCACCGGAGTATAGCCTACAGTTTGCAGCAAGTTTGACAGAAATCGGTTAAGCTACGCCAGAGTAATCATTGAATATAAAAGAAAAAAAACACTTTGCCTTCAATTGTTGAAGAAATACTCAATTAAGTGTGCTTCCAGATTTTTAGAAAATATAAAAACCGAGATAAAAACTTTAAAGCTAGTTTTCTCCACATTCAATTTTTTGTACTTATATCCTTTTGCTTGTTACCCCTTCAATTGTCTGTTTAAGGACCGGTTTTATACGTTCAGATTAATCTAGAGTTTAACTTGAAGTTTCACCTTGAGGTTTAAATTGTAGATTTTAGGGTTTTGTAAAATACCGTTTTATAATCTTTGTCAAGATCGTCAGCGTTATTGTTATAGAACCTCCCAGAATTGACCTAAGTCGAAGAATAAATAAAAATTTCGACTTAGGAAAAAAATTATCAAAAGACAATTAATTTAGAGTATAACATATTTAAGGCATCAGCGCCGAAGACTGGCACAAAAGGACTCATACACGCTCACAGAAAAGTAAGGCACAACAAGGCGCACAATTCAAAAGTATGCCAAAGAGGTGAAAAGGTGAAAAGGTGAAACTTCTGAACCAATAAAACCGGCCTAAAACAACTTACAATTATAATAACTGTCAGTTTGAAGTTACAATTATGCATAATGTGGTGTTTTCACTGTATGCAAATTTTCTTTTTTGATATTATTAAAATGAAGTATTCCATACATTAAAGCACTTACCAACATTTAAATACCATTCTTTCATCTATCAATTTAAAATTTCAACAAATAAATATCAAAACTGAATAACTGAACGGGTATTATACAAAACGAGCTGTGACGTCATCGGTTGCATTAACATAACCTCAACTTTTAGATTTTTTAAGTTTATTGTAATTTTTAATGATTATATCCGCACTTCTCATTTGAAACCAGTACGATTCCAAGCAAACATTTAAAAATTGACGCATATGATGTCTCAATATTGTTGATTACTAAAAATGGGCTGGTAATTATAGGTTGGATTTCCAACCTACAAAAATCGCCTTATTTTATTGGGAGAAGATATTTAAAACTTTATGAACATTACATTGAACAAGATTTTATTTGAAAATACGAGAACCAAGCGGAAATTTTCATAATAGTGACATATTGGAAATTTTTAAAAGATATGTATTTTTGAGGTTAGGTGCTTATGACCGATGACGTCAACAATATAGCTTAGTGTTTAATTCAAATTTAAAAATACTTTTTCTTGGATATTACTCAACTGGTTGTGGAAATTCAAATGTTATTAGTTATAATTAAGTATTTACCTTCACAGTCAATGAGATTTTAAAATTTGTGAAAACACCGAATTGTAAGTTTAAAGTGACAATTGTGTATAATAGACTAGTTCACAAGTTCAAAGCCTTGTTAATTCTTGATAAAACTCGTAAAAATATAAGTGAGCTCATTGAATTCGGAATGACGTCTAGAAAAATATGCAAAAGTTTCAAACCCGCACATAAACAATTGCAAAAGTTATAAACAAATGAAGATTGAACAAATAACGAGTTTCATTTTTTGCAAATAACTCGAAAACTATTAATATAATATAAGAAATTTTAAAGAAAGCTTCTTAAAGAGGAAGAAATTTCCAATAAAGAAGTCTTCCGAAACTCTATCTCTATCATTAATAAATTTAATTTAACGTTGAAAATAGAGCTCCGCTCGGCGAACACTAAGCCGTTACGATGCTCTGAAACCGGCCGTAATAAGTAAAAATATTTTTTGTTATTAAATATTAATATAAATATTAAAAAACATTATGGTATTATTTAGACACCTAAAGGAACAATATCCCGTTGGAAAAAAATTGTTTAACCGATTTTTCATAAAATGAGGCTATTGTTAATTAACAAATTTTTATTAATTATTAACCTAATAAAAAATTTAAAAATGAAAAATTTTTTTTATTCATTTTAATTATTATTATTGTTTTTATATTCAAAAATACTATAAGATTTCATAAACTTTAAATTTTTATTACTATTTGTTTAAACAAATTTTTATAAACAAATAGATAAATTGCGTATTTCTGAAAAAAAATTTTGTGCCATTATATTTGTTATAAAATATGATCAAAAAATAATTTTTTTTCTTAAGACATTTTTTTTTAATTGTTTATAATCATTTTTTTTCTCGTTTTTTGTTATTTAAACAAATTATTAAGAAAAAATTTTATTCTCTAAATTTAATATTTGCAATTCTCTACAAGATAGAAAAAAGAAAAAAAAATTTGTGGTTAATTTATTTGTTTATTTAATAACCAATTTGTTATTAACAATCGCCGAATGTGTTTATATTCTTTTTAGATAGAAAAAAAATAACAAAAACAACCGTATACATAAACATGTCAAAAAAAAAATTAAATTTAAAATTCTATAAAAAAATATAATCTTTTTTTTTGCATGTTTATGTATATGGTTGTTTTTGTTATTTTTTTTTCTATCTAAAAAAAAAATATAAACACATTCGACGATTGTTAATAACAAATTGTTTATTAAATAAACAAATAAATTAACAAGAACAAAATTTTTTTAATCATATTTTATACAAATATAATGGCAAAAAAAATTTAATTTTTTAGTTTTTTATTAGGTTTAATAATTAATTACTAATAGACTATAACAGTTAAAAACATAGCAATGTCATAATCCCATAAAGTATAGTTGATACACGGTCTCCACGAAGCGAAATAATTTTAGTGACTTTTGTTTAACAGTTATCCGACTTGAAATATAAATGTAAACTCGATATTGTTCCTTTATGTGTCTAAATAATACCATAATTTTTAAAAAAATTTAAATTAATATTTAATAACATAAAAGAATATTTTCACTTATTACGGCTTTCAGAGCATCGTAACGGTGCCGCGCGGAGTTCTATTTTCAACATTAAATTAAAATTATTAATAATGGAGATAGAGTTTCTGGAGTTGGGGCCTCTTTATTGTAAATTTCTTCCTCTTTAAGAATCTCCCTTTAAAATTTCTTAAATATTAATAGTTTTAGAGTTATTTGCAAAAAACAAAACTCGTTATTTTTTCAATCTTCATTTGTTTATAACTTTTGCAATTGTTTATGTGCTGATTTGAAACGTTTGCACATTTTTCTAGACGTCATTCCGAATCCAATGAGCCCTCACTCATATTTTTACGAGCTTTATCAAGCATTAACATGGCTTTGAACTTGTGAACTAGTCTATAATTAATTGTAAGTTTAAAGTTGCAATTATACATAATTGTAAGTTTAAACTGACAATTGTAAAATATTTTCTACTATGTCCATTCTACGCTTTCGTAGGAAACAACTTACCCATCCCGCAGTCACAAATCCAATCATCTTTTTGATCTCCTGGGTACAGAAGTTCATTTTCGGGGCATTTATCCGGCGCATATAAGGGAACTCTTTCCTGAAAGAAATATGTTATAGTTACTTATAAACAAGAAATACAGGTAGATTTTTGTTGACCATAGCAAAGATGAATTATGTAATCCTGTTTTAAATTTAGTTTCCATGGTTGTTTTGCTATTTTTCAATTATCTTTGAGGTAAATATGCTATTTCCAGAAATTCTTCTAGATTTATTAGCGTAGCAAATTATTACTTACTTCTGTTTGGTCGCTGTCTAGCCTTTGTGTGGGTAATTCGGGAAACTCAATTTGGCAGTATACTAGACTTAGAACCACCGAAAGTATTGCTAAATTCTTCATGTTCCACCAAATTTGTAACCTAAATAAAAGAAATTTGTATTAAAAATAATATAATATCAATTTTATGGTTCTTAATTAGACCCGCATGTTTGTGTAAGGTGAACAAAAATTGGAGAAAACTTTCTTTAATCGCAAATTTGGTGAATACCCTAGTAATCTTAAGAGTCCATAAAATTGAGATTTAGTGTATGTACGCGAAGCCAAGGTCTCAAAATTTGTTTGGCATTAGCCACTCCCAGTATCACTCTCATTACCACCATTATTAAAGAGTGTAAAAAAACAGAATTGTGGTTTAGTGTGTATACAAGAACCAAAGGCCTCAAACGTTTTTTGGCATCAGCCACCCCCACCATTGAGATTCGGTTAGAAATTGTTTTGCAATTATTTATTAAAAATTATTTATTGAACACTCAATTTTTTTCTTTTCCCTTTTGACTTTGAATGAAACATCAGCCAGTAGCTCTTAGTTTATACACCCAATTAAAAGAAAAATTTGTTAAATTCAATGAAGATGCTGATAATGTAAACTTATTAAATTATTAAACTGCCAAAATCTGTCAAAACCTCATGACACGAGGGATAACTATTCAGGTAACTAATGGGTTAATGTCATTTTGATTGGTTATTTTCTCACACGTGATTAGAGGCGGATATAATCTGTAAAATGGATGTCATCCTCTATTTATTTATTTATTTATTTAAGGAAGAGGTCACCCAACAGACAGTCGAGCTGTCCAATGACGGTGACACAATAGTATATTACGTAATGAGTGATGTAAGAAGCATATTACGCACGAATGGAAAAGTTACGCACGATGCCGCGTAGCGGCGAGTGCGTATTTCCATGAGTGCGTAATTGCCTTACAACTCGAATTATGTACTATACTTTACCTACGATCATATTTATTTAGTTATTTAGTAAAATCTGGATTTAGTTTACTAGTCAACAATATTATTCAGCAAATATTATGTCAGTTTTGACAGCGTTTGAAAATTAAGTAGGCGCATTTGTTTTTTTAAACCCCGCGTCAGCGATATAAGCCACCTATAATTGCGGGTCCCGTGCGTTTTGTTTACCGTGCGATTTGTTTACAGTGCGTTTTGTTTACAATATGTAAAATTCAACTTACATAGATGGCAGGTAGTGTGTTTTTTACTATTTACAGTAGTGATCGTAGGTAAAGTACAAAAAAAAGAAAATAATTACAAATTGCAGAATGCATGTTCTATAAATAGTCCAGTCAATGAAAGAGTTGTGGAGAACATTTTGGAGGGGAGAATTTTTCTCTTTAGGAATGTGTTGGGGGTAGTCAGGAGGTAAACATACTAAAAGTCCCCGCCCCTAGCCCCGCCGCTTCAGTAGGAGAGGGGGGTGGAAAGGTTCCTTTTTTCGATTCTTCGCTTATAACTCGGAAACGATGCGTCGTACGAAAAAAGGTAATCTATGCAAAATTAAACGTAATTAAATTTCCCACAAGAATGTTTATAATCATTTTCTTCCTATGTGTTATATTTTACGAGATATTCGCTAGCGAAAATAGATAATTAATAAAAAATAATCAATTGTGTACCTTGAATATTTCTATCAAAGCGGTTTACCGTGGTCTGCTAATAAATCACAGTCACAAAACAATCTTTATTTTACAACACTCGACGTATTTACTAACGTAATATTTTGTCGAAGTCTAGACATTTCCTTAAATATACAGTGTGACTCACTTAAAATGAAGATACCTTTGAATCAAGTATAGAACAAATTAGGATCTACTTATGACCAGAAAATCATTCACCTGCTATAAAGGCAAAGCTACCTGCGGTACCAAAATATGAGGAAAAAGATTGAAAATCATATTGATTTTTAATCTTACCAACGATGAATTTTACGTAGCCACCACAAATTGCGGAAGCTGAGGACCCCCTTTGCCAGATGAGTTTATGTACGAAATATCCCCCATCAATAATCAAATCAAATTTTGGTGTATGTACGTTTGTGGCGCCGATTGGATGCATTTTTTAGAATTTCTAATATTCAAAATGTTTTATTTTTTTCAGCAAATTTTGGTACCGCAGGTGGCTTTGCCTTCATAGCAAGTGAATGATTTTCTGGTCATAAGTAGATCCTAATTTGTTCTATACTTAAGGAAAATTTGATTCAAATCGGAAACAAAATGAAAAAGTTATAAGGGTATCTTCATTTTAAGTGAGTCACATTGTATATTTAAGGAAATGTCTAGACTTCGACAAAATATTACGTTAGTAAATACGTCGAGTGTTGTAAAATAAGGATTGTTTTTTGACTGTGATTTATTAGCAGACCACGGTAAACCGCTTTGATAGAAATATTCAAGGTACACAATTGATTTTTTTTTATTAATTATCGATATTCGCTGGCGAACATCTCGTAAACTATAACACATAGGAAGAAAATGAATATAAACATTCTTGTGGGAAATTTAATTACGTTTAATTTTGCACAGATTACCTTTTCCCATACGACGCATCGTTTCCGAGTTATAAGCGAAGAATCGAAAAAAGGAACCTTTCCACCCCCCTCCCCCTTGAAGCGGCGGGGCTAGGGGCGGGGACTTTTAGTATGTTTACCTCCTGACTACCCCCAACACATCCCTGAAGAGAAAAATTCTCCCCTCCAAAATGTTCTCTACAATCCCCTTTTGGGCATTCATTGATTGGACTAAAAGCCTAAATATGGGTACCTAAACCCTAACCTATCATAACATCTGATCTAAAACTAAAAAAAGAAACTATATAAGTAAAATCACAGTAATCAAAACATATTACATTTGAAAAGAAGAAATTTACATGAACGCAATTTTGAAATTAAACAACTACAACACTATCGACTTAAGTAATTTTTCAGACGTGATTTAAAAGACCTAAAACTTATACCTAATTCGTAATTATTATGAGAAGATATATTATAGTACGCACAGGAACATCGTATAAGTGAAGAATTGGAAAGGAAATTTGTATTATAACGCCTAGTTATTAACGTGTTTCTAATCCTACATAAATATGGATTGCAATTGATTGATTGATTTGATTGATTTACCAGCGTGCGGTAGGCATTGCTGCCACACCCAGGGTTATACAGCTATGCCTGCTACGTCCACGCTGGGTTGGTCTAAGGTCATGCTTGTTGCCAGCAGCGAGAACCACATGGCGCATGGTAAAGGAACATGGGATGGGAGGTGTAGGTATTTATGAGATGCGTTACCGCATTGTGTCGTGAGGGAGCGTTTAAGCTCCCTTTTTTGTGTTTCTGGTTCTGGGCATCTGCCTCTTCTGAATCTTCGTGTGAAATATGTGCTGTGTCTTGATATGGAGTGTTTATGCTCCTCTTTTTGTGTTTCTGCTTCTTCAAATCTTCTTTTGCTGAGTCTTCTGATTCCTCAGTTTCCGATGCTGGGTTGGATTTGGGTCATGCTTGTTGTCAGCAGCGAGCACCACATGACGCCTGTTTTTTCCTCGCTTTTCTTTCCTAGTTTTTTTTTATCCTCTCGATTGTTGTTTTCCACGTGTAACATGGTCTCCCTATTTTTAGTTTGCTGCTGTTCAGTGTTAGCGCTTTCTTCTGCTGTCCTTTTTGCTTTAACTTTCTTGATCCTTGCCCTTATCTCTCTGCTTACCAGGGTATGGTCTGTTTGTGTGATTGAGCTTCCATTACTCCAGGTGTCAATGCAGGTTTGACTTTTGCTGCATGTATTTCCTATTGTTAAGTCAAACATGTGTGCTAGGTTTTTCATCGCGTTTTCATTTTCGTTAGGCCATGAGTGGAGTATATGTGCATTGAAGTCTCCTAATAGTATAATGGACATTTTTCTTGATTTTTCATAGCGTTAGTGTGTGCCGGTTTTCTTTTTCTAATTGATGGCTTAGTGCTCCATATAGACAGTCCTCTCTTCGGTTATTACTGATTTCTTTCTCCTCTTTGCCGCCTGGCACGATTTCACTGCACTATATATACCATTATTTACTGCGTTAGAGGGGAAGCACTGTGTAAAGTTTTGGTTTGTATACCTAATTAAACATTAACTAATATTTCTTATCAATTACTGAAAATGTTCCGAGATATGTATTATTTTACAAACACATCCACTTATACTTTTTTTAACTATATTTTTTACACGTTGTCACTATTTTACTTTTATAAACTTTCCATTAGTGACAGAGCATTATAAAGCAGGTATGGTCGCCTCGACAGCAAGATGACAAGTCCAATGTGTTGTCGCATTGTGTTCGTTATTTAATATTTATGCTCCTCTTTTTGTGTTTCTGTTTCTACAAACTTTCTTCTTCTCCTTCTGAGATTTTGGTAGGGTATATCGCTGCGATTTCTTTGTGGAGTTCATTTTTTCCACTCGCTTTCTTTTCCAGTATGTTTGGTCGCTTCTTAGTTTGTTCATGATCCTCTTAGTTGTTGTTTTCCACGTGTAACCTGGTTTCCCCATTTTTTTCTTTTTTCGTTTTTTCTGATTTGATCAATGATCAATCTTGATCATTTTGTATGATTGCCGTGGCTATGTTTTCGTTTATATTTTCCGTCCTTATTTCGATGGAGCTCTCTCGTCTGGTTACCTATGCAACTCCTCTACTGGTCTTTTCATAGTGTTGGCGTGTGCCGGGGTTGTTATGTTTTCTCCTTCTAACTGATGGCTCAGTGCTCGATTTTTGTACCAGTAGCTGATGTGTCTTTGTTGTTACGTTTTGTAGTGGATACATTATTTTTGTGTTCTCTGCAGAGTTATTATTTCTTGCTTACTTTTTGCGTATTCTTACGGACCTAAACGTTTTAAATAAAATTCCTTAACCTTACCAGAGCCGTACCAGATGTGAAGTGTAGACATTCAGTATGTTCTTATAGCATGCGTGAGATTTTTTAAATTTTAATGGCACTGAAACCAAGCTAATAATGGGCAACAATTTTATCCAAGTTTTTATTATTTTTGAATTGATTTAATTTGGCGCGGTGTACTGTTACTCTAATGGTACGCCCCTGGTAGTATTTGCTGGAAGAGAATTGTTTATTAACTTATTTCTAATTTATTGCATTTCAGGTCTGTTTATGAAATTCTTTAAGGTGCCTATGAGTACTTAAGACATAAATATTTTAAGGGTAAAGTGGACTTATCTTGATTGATTTATGGCCTTTCCTTCCTTCGGGTCGAGTACCTACTCGATATTTGTCGACTGTTTTCACTTTTTTACGCTGCACTGAAAGACTTAATCACTCGTATTAATTAAATATTAGCACTTATCACTTAATTGTTGCTATTCGGACACTACCACCGCATGCACAATTTTTCACTTCACAACGAATGTACTTTTGACCTATTTGGGCCAGCTTATTACCGGTTTTTCTTCCGATTTAAAAGGAACGTTATCTAATAGGCGTCTATTCACCGTAACGTCTCTAGAGGGACCCTACATAAATATAGATTGCAATTTAAGTTAAAATAGTTTACACAAAAAGGAGAATCAATCATATTATTAAAAAAATTATAAACAAAACAAATATAAACTCTTCTAGATGACAAGGAATGTAAATTATAAAAAGTTAAATTATTTTCATACGAGAGGTAGTACTTGTGTCTATTAAACCTATAATTCAATGCATTAACAAGTTTCTTTTGAACTTTTTCTATTCTCGAAACGTATTTGTGGTACATTGGATTCCATACGGTTGAAGTATATTCTATGATTGGTGGAACCTGTGCTCTAAATAAAAGGAAATATGGATGATGTCTTTTTGAAGCCCCTTGTTGCTCTTAACATAAATCCTAGATAACGCAATGCCTTTTTTACGATGTGATCGATATGATTTTCAAATCATAATTTCGAATCTAACAATAACCCCAAGTCTTTAACTACATTAACTGACTTAATTTGATTGTTGTTTAAGCATAAAGTAAAAATTGGAGGATTCAAACACCTTGAAAATAAAATACTCTTAGTAATAATTTCCGAGCACCTGTTTATAGGAACATTTCTTGCTACTTTTGAGGTTTGAGTCATTTTCTGAAAGGACGAGTGGGAGTAGTATTAGTATATGATCCTTTTCATTTAAACTGTGAAGCTCTAAGATTTTGCAGTTAAACTTCCACTTTTATTTTACCTATAGCTATCGGACTATTCTGAATGGCCAGCCTATGTATGCTTGCATAGGAAATATTATTATCTGTTATTAGTCACTTTGATAATGATATGAAAATGTACTTAACCGGCACAGACACTACACGTGCAAGAAAGGTGAGATTATGTAAGCCCAGAAAACCACCTAGAGTGCAAATAGTCCTATAATCTGAAGTTATTGAACTACCCGTGTTGAATTATTTGTAAAAATATCAGCGTCTCTTATCTATCGGATCCTTCTAATATAAGGTAATATATAAAAATGTCCAACATTTGTCTAGATACATAAAACCGCTTAGATTAATCTAGAGTGCTTATGCAAAAAGATGGTTTTGCATAAGCACTTTAAACATTTTCGATTTTTCGTTACCGCGAAAATATATGATGCAAAAGGCTCATTCATTTGCTGTTTAAATATTTTTAATCATCATTTACGTCACAATAACATATTTTGTTATTATATTCTTGCAAATACGAAAACGAAGAGCATATTACATTTGACCGACACTTTTCTAAAATCGAAAATACCTCTCCAAAGAAAAATATTTCATACAGTTGTGTTAATCATCGAATTCCGAACAGTTTTTAAAATGTCTGTCTGTCCATCCGTCGCGTTTCTTGGAAGCATGATAACTTAAGACAGAAAGGACCAATTTGATTGAAATTTGCAAAGTGAGTTAGATAGAGGAAGACTATTGTTTTTGAAAAAAAATCAAGCAGTAAATATAAAAATTATGAACATTTAAAAAAAATACACATGAGGAGTAGCCTTCGATAAAATACCAATCAAGATGGTCATCAGGAGATAGTTACAGTTACAGGCACACCAATTATACCTAAAAAATTAACTTAATTTCAAAGAAGAGTATTCTGCGAAGAGTATACTATATTATGTTCAACAATTATAGACTGTAAAAAATGGATGTAAAAATACTTTATGGATGTAAAAATACTTTGAAAGTTAAGTTAAAATTAGTTCAATTTTCTATGAAATTATAGATAATTTATTTATTTTTACCGCGATTACATGGGATAAACGAAGGTCCATTTGTTGCCCGCGATTATTCTGGTAATGGTACACAAATGTATGAAATCCTTCGTGTTTTCCTGTAAAATTCCATATAATTGTGTAATATACTAATGGGCAGGTTCTGTAATTCACCGGATTAGCTATGTATTTATACATTTTATTATGTAATTTATACATAATTATATGGAAAATTACATTAATTGAAGTAAAGATGCATGAATGTGTGTCAGTGGCGGCTGGTGAAATTTCAATATTTTTTTTCTCGTCTGTGGCGCATGGGACCCATACGAAACTTGGGAAATAACATCTAGAGAAGCACTTCTCTAATGACCCCTAAAAAATTTTGAAAAAGTAGTTTGCGAAAAAATTTTTGAAAATTCGCTAGCCTCCCCTGGGTCTAGGGACCCCCGTTTACTTTTATTTTTTTTTGTCATATGCATTTGACTTTTTATAAAAATGCATCGACAGATTTTGGAGTTTGTGAAAATATTTTCATTACTAACTGAGATACAACGAATTGAAATATTGTAATTTGTTAAATTGTAAATTACAAAATTTCAGTTCATTGTATTTCAGTTAGTAATGAAAATATTTTCACAAACTCTAAAATCTGTCGATGCATTTTTATGAAAAGTCAAATGCATATGACAAAAAAAAATAAAAGTAAACAGGGGTCCCTAGAGCCAGGGGAGGCTAGCAAATTTTCAAAAAATTTTTCGCAAACTGCTTTTTCAAAATTTTTTAGGGGTCATTAGAGAAGTGCTTCTCTAGATGTTATTTCCCAAATTTCGTATGGGTCCCATGCGCCACAGACGAGAAAAAAAATATTGAAATTTCACCAGCCGCCGCTGATGTGTGTAGTTTTAATTTACTTTATGTAATAAACCATAAATATGTTCAACTTTACCCCGAAAGTCAAAGTTTTTTAAAATTGTTCCTGGTAAAAATAAATAAACTGTGTATAATTTCATAGAAAATTGAACTAATTTTAACTTAACTTTCAAAGTATTTTTACATCCATTTTTTACAGTGTATAGACCATTCAATAATCCGTTAAAGTATAAAATGTTTACTCTAATTTGAATTTACGAAAACTAGAAAAAAAAACACTGAAACGTTTGGCAGTGCAGTTTGACTAAAGTATTTTTTGATAATATATTTTTAAGTTCTTTATGTATCATATACCACGTGTAACAGGTTCATGGTACACTCCATGTTTTCCTTTAGTTTTAAAGATAATCGATTGAAATTTGGAAAATCCCAATAAACGTCACTTTTTGACATATAAATGATTTTTTTTCCACTTCTGGTTTCACCGGAAGTTACACTAATTTTTGATTTTCAAATGGAATGGAATGCATATTATTGCGTTGTTGAACTCAATAATTGCATAATTTTCTGAATCCAATGATACCACATATAGTCTAAGATCCTGCATAAGAAATTAATACCCTCATATGTTATTCAGATAAGAAATAGTTTATATAAAAGATACCTGAAATTATAACACACAATCTGCATCCAAGTAATAACAGCTTTAAAGACTACATCCAAATTACTGATAGTTCTAAGGTTACAAATCCACATTTTAAATTCGAGGAAATTAGTATAAATATAGTGCGCGATGGAATAAATAAAATGAAAAATAAAAATAGCAGAGATCATTTTGACGTATCGATAGATATAATCAAATGCATAATAAATATAATAACCGTACCTCTTACTAGTTTACTAAATCAGTGCAATAAGATCTGGTATTTATCCCAATGTCCTAAAAATAGCAAAAGTGATACCGGTTCATAAGAAAGACCACAAATTTATCTAGAACAGGGAAACAGGGAAAACCTGGAAAAGTCAAGAAATTTGATTTTGGTCAGGGAAATCAGGGAAAAGTCAGGGAATTTATAAATTTATAAAAAAAAGTCAGGGAAATTTTATTAAAACTTCTTATATCTAAAGTGTCTCCATCTTGCACCCACCCACTCGTCAAAAAATGTTTTCAATTTTCCCTCCCCCGTTTATCAATTTTCATTTTCGAGTAGAAAAATTTTTTGGAACTTTTATTGAAAAGTGCTGGAAAATCTGGAAAAGTCATGGAATTTCCAAATAGTGAATTGGTATACATCCTGATCTAGCACGGCTAGAGTTTTTACGCAAATACGTAAAAAAATTGAAAAGTAATGACCCCAAAGATGTAGTGTTCTTAACACACACACACACACATGCATCAAAGATGTAGTGTTCTTAGACCAAACTTGGATCTTTAGCGGAGGAGGATTAAAACGTGCTTCCCAAGGAACAATTTAAAAGTCATTTGGACTTGAGGAAGTTTTAAGAAAGGTTTGTCAGGGTTAGGAAATAGTCTTGTGCTTTATTGATGTTGTAGTTAAGGCCTTTTAGGCTTCAAGTATACTTACTCTTATATGGTAAGTTTTAAAGCATTCTGTAAGACCTAATTATAAAGCTAATTTGCTGCTAGGATAATATGTATTTGTAATGGGTTTATCATAATCTACATAAAATTCTCCATAAAGCTAATTAATTTTATGAACGTCTTAAATTCCATTTAGATTTAAAGAGGCTTAAAATTATTCTTTATGGTTTTAACATATTTGCAATAAATGCATTTTAAATCCTTTTTAAAACTAGACATTTTCAATGCCTATTAGTACTTATTAAAGGCCATTACAAAACTAGACTCTTAAAACATCCTTGATAAATGTTGTGACGAAATCGTTATGAAGAAAAAAAGGCCTCTATAAATCTAAAAGGCAAATTTTAATTCCATAAAACACTCTTCAAAACCTCAATAAAACATTTATTATAAAAATAATAAACAATATGTCTGCCTGAAGTGTCGTTGATGCATGTGTGTGTGTGTGTGTGTGTGTGTGTGTGTTAATTAAAAGCATTTCACGACTTACTGATATGTAATTATAAATCTTTTTTGGAAAGGTGGAAGAAAATAAAAAAGAATGGCCATTTTAAAAGGACTGTTAAAACACACACACATACAAATTATTTTGAGGTTAAGTTTTAAGTTTTTTGTATCAAATGTCAACATCCTAAACGTTTTATTACAGCTTTTATCAAGTCCATGTGATCTTCAACAAGTGCATTTTGCATTTTTGTAAAGAAGGGATTATTTGTGATAGTATACAAAAAGACTAAAAGGACTTCATTTAGAGTAAATGTTCTAGGTCATTACCATTATTAGAATGGACTGTACAATGACAATTAGGTCAATCTCACAATTATAATTATCAATAACTGAGAAAAAATAAATGCAATAATAAAATTATTTGGATTCCTTCGTGGACATTCTTATAGCTTCTCAGTTCTAATATAGACTTATAAGAGTTTTAAAAACCAGTTTTAAGGTAGCCTTCTAGGTGTTTTTTAGAAATGCAAGAAGCTAATAAAAAAGCTTCTGAAGCTTTAAAATAGGTGTTAAGAAAGGTTTTAAAACGGCCCGAACAAGGTTTTCAAGAGCAGCACTATGCCTCACTAAGAAGTTTTATGATGGAATTTAAAAAGGCCTTAACAACCTTCATAAGGGTGGGCCCCTTTAGTCTACACGTCGTTTTATGATGGTATTAAGGATATTGTTACAACAAAATAGATTTTTCAAGGCATTTTATAAATAGTTTTATAGCACCCTTGTATATATTTAAGAAATTAAAATTGTTCCTTGGGTTGGCAAGATGATTCCAGTAAATCGAAAAGTGTCGTACAGCTACATAAGGTAAAAGATTTATAGTTGTACATGCAGGATCTATTCATGCTGAAGATGCGAGTTTAGTTTTCTCCACCAAGAATAAGTCAGCAGATTACCATGACAACATGAACTCTGAAAATTTTTAAAAGTGGCTGACAGAGAAATTTTTGCCGGGGTTACAAAATCCAAGCATTATTGTTTTATATAATGCTAAGTACCACTCTCGGGTTGAAGAAAAACAACTAAGCTGATCTTGGACGAAAGAACAAATACAAACCTGGTTAAAGACCAAAAATAGAGATTTCAGTGATACCACATTTAAAGCCGAATTGCTTCGAATAGCTAGAGCTAACAGAACAGAGCAACACTATGTTGTCGACAATTTAATTAGAGAGCATGGACATAAAGTACTGCGGCTTCCACCATATCACTGTCAGTTCAACCCAATAGAACTTGTTTGGGGAATTTGTAAGGAGTATTACGACACACACATCGGGAAAGATGGTTTTAGTGCCGAAGCTGTTCTTGCTATATATGGAATGAGGCTTTATCTCGAGTGTCAATCTCAATTTGGTCCAAGTATAAATCACATAAATAAATAGATTTTAGATACATATGTTCGACAGGTTTATACTGAAGAAGATTATAAGTGTTAATAATGAAAGCGACGATGAGGACTCGGAAGAATTAGACATTGACGAAGAAAACTAAATTTATTTATTTATTTATCTTATACTAGGTACTTGTATTTTACTGCCATAATTGTTTTATATAGGGTTTGGCATAATTAGTATTTATAAGTATATATTTTTATTTTAAGATTACATAAACTTATTTGACAAAATTCTATTAACGAATAAAACGGATTTAGCGACAATTTAAGTGAATTTTGTATATTTGCTATATCATATTTATTTATTTAACTTAAATCACTATAAATTTACAATAGATGTATTATATATGTTTATAATTCAATTTCATTTAAATAAATCTAATTAAATACATCAAGTAAAATATAAAACAAAGCGACGCCACTATGCATTCGAAAACACCAATGAGCCTGGCATCTTAGTTCAGACGTCACACCGGGACTCTATCAGCGAATAGACTTTACGAAGGTGTTACCGTGGAAAGCGGGACACACGGTATTGTACATATATATTTTTTTACTCTAACTTGCTTACTTTTCGAAATATTTAAGAAGACCCGTAAAAATCGCGTTTGTTAATAAACTTTTTATTTCAGATCAAAAATCTGATAGTAGTTTTAATCAGCTGCAGATAATGCCAACATGGTTGACGAAAAAAAAGTGTTCTGATGTTTGTGGAAACGACTTCAGAGGAAAAATACGGTAGACTAGTTTCTCCCAATTGTTGGGCATCAATCCTTGTTTATCCATGATGGTTGCAGCCTGGTGGATCTAATTGCACCCTTATTTGTCTAATATAATAGGCTATACAGAACGTTATAAAAGATAAGTCGCTATCTCAGATTCCAAATCAACCGCGTGATGTTATGTTTGTACAGTTCGGGTCAGTAATAACTATTTGGCCTTAAAAATGGTGTCGTTGTATGACCTTTCATATATTTCTGTACGAAATAGGCCATAGATTTCTTATTATCAGGAATAGGTCAAAATTTTCATAATAAATATTATATAGTTATAGGAATTAGTAGACTATTATAAAACAAAAAAAAAAAATATTTATATTACAAATTAATTATTATTAATATGTTGTAAATGCACATACTTGGGCAGGGCCGTGGAGAGAAAATACAGGCCCGGTGGGAAAACAAATTTTTGAGGAGCGGGGGAAAATCCCAAAAAAATTTTTTTAATGAGCGAAGAGAAAAAATCCAAGAAAAAAATTTCAACATTTCAAAACCGGGCCCTCCAAACACCCCCCCTCTCAACAGGCCTGTACTTTAAAGGGGTATAATTTTGTTATTATCTATTTTGAGTACCTTTATTTTTGGATGTACTATCATCCACATAAATATATCCAGAGACAATTTTGGGCCACCGGTTACCGGATACATGGTTTTGTTATTCCATGTGTTAAGTTAAAAGGTAGGGTGATCGCGGGGTCCTTGCATTTTTGTACGTAGTTAGTACGTCCGTGAAATTTCTATGATTATCTCCGGGAGGGGCGCCAAAAAGTGCTCCCGCCCGGGTGGAAAATTTACATCGACCCGCCCCTGCTTAACCCTCCTTTAACACAAGGTTAAGATTAACCGAGTACAACTCGCCCTTGAAGTCAATTTGATTGATTATGCAAAATAAATAGGTAATGAGTAATAATGACGTCGTAACAACGGGGGCAGACATGTTTCCGAAATTCGAGAATATTTTTCAAAATTTGCTGTAACTTTTAAACAGTTGTCCGTGGAAGAAAATTGACTCAATAAATTGTATGATCTACAATATTGATAATACTAATTACTACGTAAGAGTAACGAAGACGGAGATAATTGCAAGAATCTGCAGCACAGCTCAAATTTTCGCCTTTCTAGTGACTGTAAATTGTAAAGTATTAACAATAAAAAAAATGGTTTAAACAAAAGTTGTGGCTTTTTTTATTTCCTGCAATATTGGTAATACCTAATTTTAGAAAGTAACACAAAAGGAGATAATCCAGAAAATTCTATTTTGACCGTCATTTTACTTCCACATCCAGTGGAAGTATAGTAACGACAAAAAATTTTTTTTTAATTTTTATTGTTCAGATAGGCTTAAAATGTCATGAAACGTCGAGATTTTAAGTTTGAGCGAAAAAAATAATTCTGTCTGTCTGTCGGTCTGTAACTTTTTTTGTGCGAGCGTTTACTCTGGAACCGTTTGAGATATTGATTTGAAATTTGGTACACATATATACTTTAGCGGGATCTAGAACTAGATTATATTTTCATCTTGTTCCGTCGAAGGGTTGGGGGGTAAATTGGGGTAAATTTGGGGTAAATAAGTAAATCAAGCAGGTAAGAGTCCACAAAATTGGTGTTTAGTATATACAACAGAAGCTAAGGTCTCAAAAAAAATTTGGCATTAGCCACCTCCATTACCATCCCCACCCCATTATTAAAGGGGGTGAAAAAAAATTGTGATCTAGTGTGCGTACAAGAACCAGAAACCTCAAAATATTTTTTTACTTCAGTCACCCCCTCTTCCACCCCTCATCACCACCCCCACTCCACTACCGATGTGGGGTATCGTTTTATGGGTTTTTGGGGTAGAAGATTTCAAAAATTATATTACTAAAGTTCTATAAACAATTATTTCCACATACAAAGTTTTTTCGTTGTGAGTGACTTCTATAGAAAATCTGGATGTGAAAGTTAGAGTTCTGAGCATGTGGAAAGAAACCGGAAAATTTGGAAAAAAACCGTAAAATTTGAAAAAAAAACACTGTTTTTTTTCGTTTTTTTCCCAAGGTTCGGAAAAATTGGCTTTTTTGAGAAAAATTCAGTAATTTTATACAGTTTCACATACAATGCAATAAACAATAAAAATATTTAAATGGTTTATTTTCTAAGATGAGCTACTAACGCTAATAAAAATACAAAACTGAAAATGCCAGTGCATTTTCTCGTCTGTGGACTGATTCCAGTGCCCCCCCCCCCCCCCCATGCATCGGATGCAAATGACATCATTTATTTTATCGGTTCTAGGAACTGTACGGCGTAAACCTTAGTCATAAGCTAGTTTCAAAAAAAAATACACCGGGCATTTCGTTTTTTAATAAACGCAAACTTCGCAAACGCATGAATGAGCCGAAATTAATTGTTATCATAAAGTACATTAATAAAAATTACAAAATGTCACCACTAATCATTCTGTATAATGTAGAAACGCAAAAAAAGTTTCAATGAAATTTTCTGAAAATTTACCCATTTTCCCGTTTTTTTCCGGAAATTTTAAAACTCTAGTGGAAGTAGTGATTCCTTGGCAGCGGCTTTTCCAATACGGCTGCAACGATATTTTTGCGGAAAACATTAATTAATGAGTGTGGCAACCCCTACATTATGTATAAAAATCTTAGGAATTATTCAAATGACACATTGACTATTAATAATAAACAAACAAAACATTGACGATTAATAAATCTAATTATACTAACTTATCTAAATAAATCTATGTAAAAGTTGTCTACTGACCTTTTATAGTTTAGCTTGTGCCTGCGTTAAAATTAACTAAAATGAACTCTAGGTGCACAGGAATCACATACAATTAACAACACGGTTTAATTGATGTTTCGCGAAGGTTGTACCGTTGAACCCGATACTGATGCAGAAACTGTTATTGAAATCCCAAGTGTATCAAAACACGTTTTGCCTTGGTTATCTCGCCAACTTTATACGCATTTCTTCTGTGTATACTCTGCCTCGTTTGCCTGTCGCAGGTTTTACCGTTGATGAATAATATGTTTATTAGCAAGAAATGACCTGGAGGTATTCTTATTCGTTGAATAATGTATTCTACCTAAATTCGGTATCAAAACGTTTTGTCAGAATACTATTTTAATAAGACTATTATAAAACTTGTTTCAAAGAATTGAAGGTAATTAAATAGCGATTAAGATTACAACAAATATTAGGTGGTTCAACTGTTATGCCACTGTACAGGGTGAACCAAATTAGATGGGATTTGAGGTTTTCTCTAAAACTGTGGCAGATAGACAAAAACCAATGTAGGTGTCCTGAGCTTGATTCTCGAGAAACAAACAATGGAACAAACCGCGATTGTCTATCTTTTTCGACTACCCAGCTACAGAGCGTTTTTGGAAAATGGCATTTTTGGATGACCTCTATATCTCAATTACCAAGTAGTGTCGAATCGAAAATCGAGTAACACATTCTTAATGCACTTTTTTTAGTAGATCCGTTGCTGATAAGAAAGAAATTATGCATGCCTCAGTTTTCAAGATATAGACATAACTTGTGCTTTTTTGAATGGAACACTCTGTAAATTGTTTCATTAAATTAGCTATCCAACGATATATCAAGTCATATTTATCTCTAGAAAAAGTGGTTAATTCTCGAAAAACTTAATATATTTGTGAGGAGGCCATGGAAAGCTACACTCAAAGAAATAGTATGGGTAAATTCAACAAAAAAAAAATGGTTAACTAACAATATCGTTAATTTTGTTAAACTAAATTATATTGACGGTCTTTTTAAACAAAAAGTGATTGTTATTTTAATTAATGAAAAGTTGTCGTACAACAAAACAACATTAACTTAAAAAATAGATGAATAAGACTATTATTTTTTTCGTCTGAGTATTATTTTGTTGAATTCTGTCAAATTAAACTAGATAATAGTATATTTTATTTTTAACTATTGTCGAATTGTAATTGTAAACCCAGTAGCAGTTTGCTCTACTATTATAGTTGACAGATAAACCAATATTATTGTAGAGTTAACCCGCAGTTCTGTTTACATAAACATAACGTCGTTCTGCCATCCACTTTGATGAATTAAGACGTCGCATCAGCGCTTTTGTTTGCAAATAGTATGGGTTAAATCAATCAAAAAAATAGAATATATATTGTTCATTTTGTTAAATTGATGTATATTTAATAGTATTTTTAAACAAAAGGTGATTGTCACACAACAAAATAAACATTAACTTAAAAAATAGGTGCATAAGACTATAATTTATTCATCTTACTAATAATTTGTTGAATTTTGTCAAATGAAACTAGATAAATAGTAGACTTTATTTTTAAGTATTATCGAATTATAATTCTAACCCAGTATTAGTTCGCTGTATTATTGTACTTGGTAGACAAACCAATATTATTGTCGTCTTCTAGAAGTCCTAAAAGGGAATTACCATAAAATTTGCTGCTTGCTTACCACGTAGTTTATTACAGAAATTATTCCTAGATGACGCCACATACAAATCACTGACAATAATCAATCATGCATTATCTTATACCCTCATGAATTTATAGAAAATTAATAACATGATTGCAATGTTCAAATTCTCTCAGGGATCATCGATATATTTGGATGGATCTTATAAATGATCTCTAATCTTTGATTTGGGTGGTCTGATGTCTCAATACTGAGATTTTGGCTAACCAAAATAAACTTCATCATACAATAAAGTGTAGATCAACCTAAAAATTAGTTGATGAACAAAAAACAAAGTCGTTGTACTATTTAATTGTAGACCAAATTGAAAATGGTTAGTGAACATAAAAAAATGTCATTGTACTATTTAATTTGTTGTTCTACAAGAAGATATGATTATTATTATTAAACTACTATTTGTTTACGAAAACAAATAAAGTTGTTGTATGACCATTCTTTTCTGATTGATTTAACTATGAAACTAGATAGGCGCGATTTCATATGCTGTTTTTGGTTGAATTCACCTCATTTTCTTTGAGTGTATTGACAATAACAACACTTCTTATAATATAAAATAATTTTTCCAAAAATAGGAAAGACTAAACTACAATAAATGTTCGAATTGTCTTCCATTGACATCTATGCATTTTTGACAGCTTCTCCTCTTACAGCATTTGTTGCATTTTCAATCATGACAGGAATTACTGTCCGAAACGTAGCTAATGTTTTGTTTTCCAATTCTTCTATGTGATTAGATCAATATCAATATAGTTATCAATATAATATTTTTTAAATAACCTCAAAGCCAAAAGTCGGGAGATATAGCTGGCCACAATATAGGACCATTATTTCCTAAAAATTAAACAATATCTGAACTACTCTAATGTCCAGTTAGCTAAATTAATTGTTAGTTATTAATTTAATTAACTTAGCTAGACTGGACATTGATAAACTAGCCTTGAGTGATATATACAGAGTGTCCCACTTTGTACTAAGCCTCCCCTATAACTTGGCTAATACCCATAATGGAACTGTTACTCAATCTCTATTTCAAAGCCAACTGTGATGTTTTTAAAATTCAAATTAAATTAAAGTTCAAATATGAATTTTCATTTAAAAATATTGATTTTTTTTTTAAATATTGCAAGTCAGAAGAAAAATTCGAGGTTTGGGTTAGTTTAGAGCATCCAGATTGCTATGAATGTCGATCTACTTACATCAATTATTGTATACACCATAGTTATCAATTTTTACGTCAAAATGCCTTTGAAGTTAACAATTCCAGAAAAAGTGGAAATTATTCGTCTCGTTGGAGATAATGTTCGTTCCTTCAGAAAGGCTGCTAAAATATTTAATCGTAGACATCCCGATCGTCCTCCACTACATCATTGCACCGTAGCTGCCCTTAATAAGAAATTTGATCAAACCGGCACTATTGCAAAGCCAACATTGAAACCTACAAAAAGGCATCCAGATGATGTTATTATACTGGGTTTTGTTAATGGAAACCCACGAACCAGTGTAAGAGACATTGCGCGGGAATTAAATTTATCAAAAAACAAGATTTGGCGTTGCCTTCAAGCCGAAATTTCTTTACACGTTGCAAGTAGGGGACCCAGAACGAAGATTAGAATATTGTTATTGGCTGCAAGGCATTTTTCTAGAGGACCGTCGTTTTATTGATAAAATACTGTTCTCGGACGAAGCCACATTTACCACTAATTGCGTGGTTTCGTCACAAAATTGTAGATATTAGGCTGCGGATTATCCAAATTGGGTAATCACATGCAAAAGTCAGTACTCCCAAAAAGTGAATGTATGGTGTGATTGGTGTGGTATACTGGGAACCCGTCTAATTGGTCTATTTTTTTCAAGGCAATTTAAATGCTGATGTTTACTTGAACTTCCTTAACACAGAATTGTCCGATGCTATAGACGATTTACCGCTTGCATTGCAAAGAGATATCCACTTTCGACAAGATGGCTGTTCAGTACATAATGCCTTGATTGTGAGGGAATGGTTTAATCAAAATTTTCCTCGAAAATGGATAGGACGTAATAGTCCACTTTGCCAGTTTCCGCCCAGATCCTCAGATATTACTCCCCTGGATTTCTATTTATGGGGTACACTTAAAGAAAAAGTTTATAAAAGCAGACCACGCACAAGACAAGAATTGTGTAACAGAATTTTTGAAGTTTGTCGATCAATAACTCCTGAAGAATTAGGAAAAGTGTCGAATCATAATAAAAAAAGAATTATAAAATGCATTGAAATTGAAGGCGATCTAGTTGAAAAATATTTCAGATAATTATTATTTTTGCCATTGTTCATATTGTGTACGTTTTTCTTTTAATTAAATAAATTATCAACATTATGTAAAATGTTTTATTAAATTAAAAATTTCCAACTGTTTTCTGGAATTCATAGAAATCGGGATGCTCTGAACTAACCCAAACCTCGAATTTTTCTGACTTGCAATATTTTTCAAAAAAAAAAATCAATATTTTTAAATGAAAATTCATATTTGAACTTAC
The DNA here is from genome assembly GCA_936432065.2 of Rutpela maculata. NCBI lineage: Eukaryota > Metazoa > Arthropoda > Insecta > Coleoptera > Cerambycidae > Rutpela > Rutpela maculata. Next base: position 253,382,198 of record OW386286.2, read on the forward strand.
TTAATTTTTCTGAACGACTTTTCTAAATACATTTTTCCTCTATCTCAATCGCTAATGTTACTTTTGCAAAATTCCCATTTTAAAAACATCACAGTTGGCTTTGAAATAGAGATTGAGTAACAGTTCTACCTTCCAAAGGTAGTCCATTATGGGTATTATGTGGTATAAAAAATATATACAACTCCAAATACAAATAGTCAAGTTATAGGGGTGGCTTAGTACGAAGTGGGACACACTGTAGATACCTATCCAATCCTCCCCAAATTGAGCATTTAAATAATTTCGTGTTTCATTTGACGTATAACCTGGGGCACCATCGTGTTGGTAAATTAATCTTTAAAATTGTCTTACAGGTATATTGTCTACAAAGGGCTCTATTTATTGTCGTAGAATGTTAATACAATTTTCGGTATTCAAATTACCGTGAAAAAAATGTGGACCTATTATTTGGTATCCAATAAAACTACACCATACATTAAATCCAAATCACCCTCGACGATTAACTGTAGTGGTTACATGCAGATTTACATGAGCCTAATAGTGGTTATTAGGTATGCCGATTAAAAATTCCGGCACTGCTTATATGGGCCTCGTCTGTTCATATAATCGTTCCTTCAAATCCTGGCAATTCATTGCACTGACTCAAAAGCCGACTAGTAGATGGTGACAGAAAATCAAAACTGATAGCCTACCGTCTGCAAGTAATTTAGTCAGTATTATGTATACAATAAAGCTCAATTTTTGGTACTTTCAAGGTTTGCCCGCATGCACGGGATGTAGGAAACGATTTCCGGTTTGCAAAAAAAAAAACAATGTTTTCAACTGATACACTACCGTCTGCAAAGTTCATAATTCGAAATTAAAGGAATAAAAATATGTCGGAAGCGCTTTTGCAGACAGTTCTGTCATGCACCAAACCTTATACAGGGTAGGTACTCCAAAATGTATCAAATTTTAGTAAAAAAAAAATGAAAACAATAAAAAATAATGATTCTGGTTCATGAAGACGAATAGGGGAAAGGTGCAGACGTTTACGATATGCATATCACCATATTGTGCGCATGTCAACTTGTTATTTTTTTTATAACTTTGAACAATTGTTTACCGTTTAATTATAGTTTTATTAGAAAATTTAGGTTGCAAAACTATTGTAAACAATGTTCTCAGACGAATCCAATATGCACGGTTGTCCATTGAATTCTACAAACTTGTAAGAAAATAGAGGTAACTTTTACCGATTATTAACTGTCTGCAACTTGGTACAAAGAAAGGTTATTGATTCGATTACACAATTATTTAATTTGCAGACAATGCGAACATGCAGTAAAACTACAGATATGTACCAAAAACAACTATCTATACCGTCTGCAACTTGGTGCAAAGAAAGGTTACTGGGTTAAATACGCAATTATTCAATTTGCAGATAATGCCCGCATGCACGAGAGCCACAATAGAGTCAAAACTTGGCGAATTCTATTTGATACCTCTTCGTGTGCGATATGCACCAAAAACAACTCTTTACTTTCTGCAACACAAAATTGTGTAAGCTAACTTATGCAAGTATATTTTTTTCGGATGGGCAGACAACATGCAAATGCACACGGACCAGAATTAGTGCTGGTATTTGATAAAGTTTATCGATAATTCGCGTCGTAGTTAAATTAAATTGAAAAAATGTTATTTTATTAAGATTGTAACAAAAATCTTATACATATTATCATAATAATAATTATTATTTATAAAAAATTTTGTTCGCCGTCTGTGTCTTCTTCAACATCATCATTCTCAACCACTGACTCCTGAAACGTTTTCCGATAATCCTCAGTGAAATTATACATATCTTCCTCGCTGTCACTGATATGTTCTAAAAACAAGTTTTCTTCATCTGAATCATTATCAGCATTGTTGTCGGTGAGCATTATTTGTTCGTTATCCTCCTTGACCACACTGTTACTGGTAATTGCGACTGTAATTTTAAAAATTAATCAGCATTTGAAATTCATTGGAATTAACAAGAAAACTACGGTATTTTCGTACCGTTGTCGTTATCAGCTACAAAAATTTCTTTGACGGTTTGTGGCATTTCATCGCTATCAGACAGTCCTCCGATTTGCACCAGTCATACTCCTCAACTTTTAAGCTTGATGCTTAGGCAAAGATGCATTGACACTTTATTGTGACTCTCGTGCATGTGCGCATTGTCTGCAAACTAAATAATTGTATATTTGAATCAATAATCTTTCTTTTTACCAAGTTGCAGACAGTAAATAATTGGTAAACGTTACCCCCATTTTTTTACACAAATACGTTAAGCGGCAAGTGCTTTGTACACATTTAATCTATCTGCAAATAATTCTTTATAGAAGCTTTATTTTTAAATCATGTTTTCTTTTTAGCTGCAGACGGTAAACAATTGTTCAAAGTTGTAAAAAAAAATAACAAGTTGACATGCGCACGATATGGTGACGTGCATATCGTAAACGTCTGAACCTTTCCCCTACTCGTCTTCATGAACCAGAATCATCATTTTGTACTGTTTGCAGACGGTAAATTATGATTTTTTTTTTTACTAAAATTTGATACTTTTGGAGTACCCTGTATAAGGTTTGGTGCATGACAGAACTGTCTGCAAAAGCGCTTCCGACACATTTTTATTCCTTTAATTTCGAATTATGAACTTTGCAGACGGTAGTGTATCAGTTGAAAACATTGTTTTTTTATGCAAATCGGAAATCGTTTCCTACATCCCGTGCATGCGGGCAAACCTTGAAAGTACCAAAAATTGAACTTTATTGTATAGATAATACTGACTAAATAACTTGCAGACGGTAGGCTATCAGTTCTGATTTTCTGTCACCATCTACTAGCCTATTATATGGGCCTCGTCTGTCCATATAATCGTTCCTTCAAATCCTGGCAATTCATTGCACTGACGCAAAAGCCATTGGCAAAAATCGAGACGCCTTTGAAAGTCCTAAATTTTCCTGTATTTCGCGAGACGATACATTAGGATTTTCTCTTACAGTTTCGAAAACAATATTTTCTCTTACAGTTTCGAAAACAATATTTTCTACAGCTTTTCTACCTGCTTTATGATACAATTTTGCTCGAGGTTTTACAAATGATCCAAACTCTTTTAAATTTTGTTGTAGCCTTTGGAATATTTTTATGTTTGGGTGTCGTGTCTCTTTTCTGGATATCTAAAAATATTGGCACTTTTGGCACAAAGTTTTGCTGTGTATAACTTACCTATTAAATTAAAGCTTGGAAGCTAAATTTGAATCTTCTCCGCATTCTATAAACACTTAATCATTTCATATTTTTCACCATCACTAAATTGAACCATTCTTAAAAATGCTCACTCACAATTAACTTCTTTTTTTTACCATGGGCTTCTCAATAAATATTAGAAATGCGGTAAATATGCATAGATGTCAATGGAAGACAATTCGAACATTTATTGTAGTTTAGGTTTTCCTATTTTTGGCAAAATTATTTTATATTATAAGAAGTCTTATTGTTAATAGTTTTCCACGACCTCCTCACGGATATATTAAATTTTTCGAAAATTAACCACTTTTTCTAGAGGTAAATATGACATATTATGATATATCGTTGGATTGCTAATTTAAGTTGTGATTGAATAAATAATTTACAGAGTGTTCCTTTTAAAAAAACATAATTTATGTCTATATCTCGAAAATTGAGGCATGCATAATTTTCTTCTTATCAGTAACGGATTCTACTCAAAAAAGTGCGTTAAGAATGTGTTCCTCGATTTTCGATTCGACACTTGGTAATTGAGATATAGAGGTCTTCCAAAAATGTCAATTTTCCAAAAACGCTCTGTAGCTCGGTAGTCGAAAAATATAGATGATCGCGATTTGTGCCATTGTTTGTGTTTCGAAAATCGAGCTTAGGACTCCTATATCGGTTTTTATCTATCTGCCATAGTTTTAGAAAACATCCCAAATCCCGTCTAATTTAGTACACCCTGTACTGTGTCTTCAAATACAACTCAAAACATGCTGAGAGAGCTTTCTACAGGGTGTCCCAGTTAGAGTAGTCCACCCTGATTAAATTAATGCACGATTCATTTGGTTTTTCTCAACAATAGGCAGATTAAAAAAAATAAGACATGTAAATTTAGTTTAATATCGTAAAATACTAATCGAATAATACGAATATAAAAAAAGCAGCAAAAAATATGATAGTTTTTCGGAAAGATGCAGTAGAAATATATATTCAGCACCGCTGTCAAAACGCGATCTGATTGGATTGACGTCAGTAGTGCGCTTGTAACTCCGCCCATAGTCATTCATTACCTTCGGTGCAGTCTGCGATTATTAAATAATAACGGAGCTGGGTTTTCAAAAAGCTGATATGCACAATTACCTCATGTAGATGTGTAAATTTATTTAAAAATATTAATTTTGCCGACAAAGGAAGCATGGTAAGGATATTTTAATGGATATATTTATAATGGACACCGCAATAACGTATACACGATTTTGGTATTCAAACTTTGCATTAAGTATCTATAGTGCAGGAAAAATAAATTTTGACCTTGAAAAAATTAGTACATGCAAGAAATTTGCCATTCTAATGAATATACTAAAAGTCCCCTGAAATCGAAGCCGTGCTTCGCCTGCCATATTGAAAAATGGCGGCTCATTTTCAGATTTCTGTATATAAATCCTTTACCGTTGCAGATAGGAAAATAAGTTTCAAATAAAAGATGTAGGCAATAATAAAACAAACGATTTCTCATATTAACATTTTTTTCTCTAAATCGAACGGTTTTTGAATTATGAGGTGCAGATTGTTATTGAATTTTCAAATATCACAATTGTGTACAAAATGCACTGTAAAATGCGTGTTTATAGGTTGTAAGTAAAACAAAAAACATTTTTTAGGTATATTGCTATTACAGAAGAAAAATATACTGTAATTATGAAGCCTATAACAAATGGAATAAAATACGAAAATACTTTATAACTAGTTCATTATAAAAAAAAATTCTGTTTCAAGTACTAAACCTATCATGCCTTAAGTATTTTTGTGTGCTGAATCGAAATTTTCGATTAAAAAATTTTTTTACCGCGTAAATTTCGAGTAAATCCCGGTTTTTATCGTATGTAATATCACTAGTGCTTAAAATTTTATCGAAAATTTTTTCGAAAGCGTGTTGCCTGGTAATATAAAGAGTGCAAATTGGCAGTTTATTATCTGATTAAATCCCGACCGCTTTAGCGGGAGGGATTTAATCTTTGATAATAAACTGCCAATTTGCACGAGTTATATTAACTAGGGGCGACTTAGCTTGAGAAAAAATTTTTAGACAAAATTTAAAGCACGAGTGGTATTTGTGGAGAATATTTCACGAATAAATAATTCATTAAGTACATCTTCAATATTATGTTTTCTCATTAACTGCCTTCAGACGTTTTCTTGTCACTTTTTGGAGTTTACTGACCTTTATTTTCAATTTCATCATTAATTTGATATACAGAAATATTTCCAAACCGACTCATATTGTCAAAACAGCAAATCTGAAACAAACGCAGTAGAAACAACGGAGATTCGCTATATTTTAAAATAATCTAGTGACGTTTCCATGGCAACTAGTAAATAAAACTAGTTGAAACCTTAGATATTATAATATATAGACTGGCTTAACACCTTTCAGGCATTTCTGAGGTGCAATACGACGAGGAACGATAGAGAGAGCACTACTTTAGTACCAATGTCTCGCCCAAATAAAATATACACCCATGGTTCCGAGATTGGCATAGAGAGCGCCATCTAGCGCTACAAGTTATATTCCATAATAAATAAATGTTCATCGACTCATATTTACGTATTTAATCCTTACTTTTAACTTACGAAGTTTATGAATTAATTGTGTTGAGGTTTGCTTTGTTAAGCAAAGAGAATTTTAAATACAACAAATTATAATGTTTGATGCACAGCTTTGATTCAACGAGTTACTTTTTGGTAGATTACCATATATGTAAGTACTATACATTTTTAGTTTGTTCCAGAGCGAATGTGTACTTGACATTTATAATAAATGATTTGCTTACCTTTGTAACTACGTTATTGAGCTATTGAAAGCTGTGCTTGACTTGTTCCTGTATTATGAGCTATATTAAGTACAATCTTTGTGTGTAATTGTTACCTGATTGAACACTAGGAAAATTGACATAGTTACAGATAGGCAAAAGTTACAGCCTATATATTTCAGACAAGATTCGCTTTGGAATTGAGGTGTGTTTTTGTTTGCTACTACATAATACAATATTACAATTTACAAGGTAAGTACGTTAACAATTACTTAGTAATAAGCTAGAGAAGATATTTATAGATAAAACTTAAAAGCTCGACAAAAAACCTCAAAAAATTTTCGCATATTTGCCGCTGCAGCGACCTAAAAAATTAGAGCGATAAATTTTGCATGTTGGTCCTGTCAAAAGCCGATCTAGCTTGAATTACCACTAATAATGACGTTTGATTGGTGCAATGTTTTGAAAAAACGGGCTCTCATTGGCTATAGCGTTAATGAGTAAAATAATCGTATGTAATATCACTAGTGCTTAAAATTTTATCGAAAATTTTTTCGAAAGCGTGTTGCCTGGTAATATAACGAGTGCAAATTGGCAGTTTATTATCTGATTAAATCCCGACCGCTTTAGCGGGAGGGATTTAATCTTTGATAATAAACTGCCAATTTGCACGAGTTATATTAACTAAGGGCGACTTAGCTTGAGAAAAAATTTTTAGATAAAATTTAAAGCACGAGTGGTATTTGAGGAGAATATTTCACGAATAAATAATTCATTAAGTACATCTTCAATATTATGTTTTCTCATTAACTGCCTTCAGACGTTTTCTTGTCACTTTTTGGAGTTTACTGACCTTTATTTTCAATTTCATCATTAATTTGATATACAGAAATATTTCCAAACCGACTCATATTGTCAAAACAGCAAATCTGAAACAAACGCAGTAGAAACAACGGAGATTCGCTATATTTTAAAATAATCTAGTGACGTTTCCATGGCAACTAGTAAATAAAACGAGTTGAAACCTTAGATATTATAATATATAGACTGGCTTAACACCTTTCAGGCGTTTCTGAGGTGCAATACGACGAGGAACGATAGAGAGAGCACTACTTTAGTACCGATGTCTCGCCCAAATAAAATATACACCCATGGTTCCGAGATTGACATAGAGAGCGCCATCTAGCGCTACAAGTTATATTCCATAATAAATAAATGTTCATCGACTCATATTTACGTATTTAATCCTCACTTTTAACTTACGAAGTTTATGAATTATGTTGAGGTTTGCTTTGTTAAGCAAAGAGAATTTTAAATACAACAAATTATAATGTTTGATGCACAGCTTTGGTTCAACGAGTTACTTTTTGGTAGATTACCATAATATGTAAGTACTATACATTTTTAGTTTGTTCCAGAGCGAATGTGTACTTGACATTTATAATAAATGATTTGCTTACCTTTGTAACTACGTTATTGAGCTATTGAAAGCTGTGCTTGACTTGTTCCTGTATTATGAGCTAGGTATATTAAGTACAATCTTTGTGTGTAATTGTTACCTGATTTAACACTAGGAAAACTGAAATAGTTACAGATAGGCAAAAGTTACAGCCTATATATTTCAGACAAGATTCGCTTTGGAATTGAGGTGTGTTTTTGTTTGCTACTACATATTACAATATTACAATTTACAAGGTAAGTACGTTAACAATTAATAATAAGCTAGAGAAGATATTTATAGATAAAACTTAAAAGCTCGAGTTGCCCTATTTGCCAAAAATATTTCACGACAAAAACGTCAAAAAATTTTCGCATATTTGCCGCTGCAGCGACCTAAAAAATTAGAGCGATAAATTTTGCATGTTGGTCCTGTCAAAAGCCGATCTAGCTTGAATTACCACTAATAATGACGTTTGATTGGTGCGATGTTTTGAAAAAACGGGCTCTCATTGGCTATAGCGTTAATGAGTGAAATAATCGTCAAAATACGTTTTTTGACAAATTTTGACGTTTACTCGAAATCGCAGTAGAAAATTTTTTAAATTGAAAATTCGGATTCAGCACACAAAAATACTTAAGGCATGATAGGTTTAGTCCTTGGAGCAGATTTTTTTTTGTAGACCTGTGTAATTTAAAAATCGTTCGATTTAAAGAAAAAAATGTTAATATTAAAAATTGTTTGTTTTATTATTTGAAACTTGTTTTCCTATCCGCAACGGTAAAGGATTTATGTACAAGAATCTGAAAATGGGCCGCCATTTTTCAATATGGCGGGCGTAGCACAGCTTAGATTTTAGTATATTCGATAAAATGATAACTGCAACATCTCCACCAAATTTCTTGCTTGTACTAATTTTTTCAAGGTTCACATACTTTTAGACTTATTTTTATTGCACTACTACCTACATAAAATAAAGTTGAAGTTATCAATCACTGTTTTAGGAACAAATTCTGGACCGCTGAAGTATGATATAAATAAATGTTCCTGTTAAGATCATGCGTTTAAACTTTATTTTATTTAAACCTAATCTATTGTGTTTTTACTTCTTTAAAGTATTTTGTTTATAATTTTTTTTCATAGCAAAAAAATTATAGATGTTAAATATGGAATATATAATTCATTTCCAAGAGATTAAGAGTGAAATTGTACCATTATAGGAGAAGATTTGGAAAAAATATATGTTGCATCTTGAAGTTGCAATAAAAATATATAGAAATATGCAGAAATTTGTCAGAACATTATGTGAAAAAAACACGTGGTTATCACTAGAAGAAAGAAGAAAAATTATACTGACATTTTAAAAATAGATGATCCAGAAATATTACATCTAGCGGAAGCTCAGCTCTTAAGATATTGTCATAGAAAAAAATACTAAATATTTAAGGTTAAACATGCTTTGTTTGAAAAAATGCGTTTTTATAAGTCCTGTGACGAATTTGTGGCTATTATTATCACGTTAAATTAATCTACCTTATTGATTAAGAGCGTAATATCCTTATTGAAGGAAATATTTTATTCAAGACAATTCAAGATCTCTTACGGATTCCTACAAAATATTAAAGTATTACATATTATATTTTTCTAAATATAGAAGTTTCATTATTAATTCAAGTTCCCAACACTTATTTATTCACCTCTAAAGGAGAGGAAATTCCAGCGCATTTAAATTTGATGCCAAGAAACTTAATTTTGTAAGAAGTAAATAGAAAACTTGTATAATTATTGTTAATAAAAACCCTGAATTGGCGAAAAAATAACTTCATTTATCATTTTTTAAACATATCTGTCATTAGATTATAGAGAAAATTCCAGTGCAAACTAGGTAGGTACTCCACCAGTAGAATAATTTTGGAAATTTTTTTAGCTGGTATGGAAATAAGATAAAAACTTCCTATTAGATGTAAAATGTAGGTGTGAAATTTAATTAAAAATTGACATGCATATTAATGTTGTTCTTATCTTATTGTATGTAATTTTACCTTGGCTGTTGAACGTTGGTAAGTCAAATTCTGTAACGTTTTTCAAAGACAGCATCCTTTGCATTTGTACCCGTGTGATTTTTTTCAATAACAATAGCCCTACCCCATCGAATAATTGCCGTTTTAATGAAGAATTAACAAATTAATAGAGTCGGCTGCATCCTCAATTCATATTAAATTAATTGACAAAGCACATTAGTGGGTCAGGATGTCAGCACTAATGCAATCAGGTTCAGAGGCTTCTCACTAATTTTATTTATTCATTTTGTTGCGTTTGTTGTGGAATATTTCAGATTTAATAATTTTTTTTAACTATTAAGTTTTTTTGTTCGTCCAAAAATTAAGTAGTTTTTAACTGCGTTTTGATATTTGGCATTTTTATAAATTTTGAGGTGTACTTTTCGAATTTTTACATTGTCACATTTTTGCAGCTGGCGCCGTCATTTTACAAATGGCGCCAAAAGTTTTTCGACAAAATCTCCTAACGGAATCATTTTTAATAAGAACACTTTTGTGATGAATTAAACTAGATGATAGTCCAATCAAATTAGGAAAAAAGCGGAGAAAAATTCTGAACAGCAGTTTCTCTGCATAGAATTCAACTTTTAGAACAAGGTTTTGATTACACACAGAAAAAAGAAATGTTTTTTGAGTTATATACATATATATACGTTTTTTCGTGTTTTTTTTCATTTAGACGTATATATCTCGAAAGTACGCGTTTTTCAAGGCTAAACGACAATAGGTAAACGTGTTCAGAATACGACTTCCTACAAAGAAAGATTCTATACATTTTTCCTATTATCCCATTGGCTTTTCCGGAAAAGTGACTTGAAAAATATATATATATTTTTTTCGTGTTTTTCTTATTTTGAATGCAAATATTTCGATTTTAGGGCCAAATTAACATAAGTGAATTTGTTCAGAATGAGATTTCCTACAAAAAAAGCTCCTATACATTTTTCCGATTATCCCATTAGTTTTTCCGGAAAAGCTTCTTGAAAACTATATATATATTTGCTTTTTCGTGTTTTTTTTTCATTTTGACGTATATATCTCTCAAATATATAGAACCTTTTTTGTAGGAAATCACATTCTGAACAAGTTTACTGTTGTTCATTTAGCCTTAAAAATGCGTATTTTCCGAGATATATATACTTCCTAATGAAAAAAAAAAAAAACACGAAAAAGCAAATATATATATTCTTCAAGAAGCTTTTCCGGAAAAACCAATGGGATAATCGAAAAATGTATAAGAGTTTTTTGTAGAAAATCTCATTCTGAACAAGTTTGTTTATTTTCATTTAAAATCTAAAATCGCGTGCTTTTCGAGATATTTGCAATCAAAATAAAAAAAACACGAAAAAACACATATGTTCGTTTAGCCTTAAAAACGCGTACTTTTCGAAATATAACAGTCCAAATGAAAAAAAACACGAAAAAATGTATATATATGTATATATCTCGAAAATCATGTCTTTTTTTTCTGCGCATAAGCTAAAAATTGTTCTAAAAGTTGAGTACTTACTTTCTATGCAGAGAAACTGCTGTTCAAAATTTTTCTCTAAAACGGCGTTTTTTTCCTAATTTGAGTGCACTATGAGATGCCATATACTCTTCTTATTTGTATTCGCGAAGAGTACAATAACCATACAATATAGGAAACCTATAGAATGCACTGGGGGGTGGGGGGGTGAAGCGGGCGGCTGTCCGGGGCGGCAAATTCTTCAAATGCACAGTTACCAAAAAATATAAAAAAGCTAGGGAACGATTGTTTCACTAATATAGTAATAGTAATGGTAACTTTATATAAATAATTTGTTATTGTTTTTTGTTTTTTATATGAGATTTTATTTCTTGTCTAATTTCTGTGGTGTGGTATTTTTTGTAAGTTTCAATACGGTTAATTTTTTCAATTATTTTATTTTACCCTTTTAAATACAGTAATCATATTGCTGAAAATCCAAAAATTGCTGTAAACCTTATAACTAAAAAACAAACCATCAAGAATATTCAGTAGGTGACTCTTAAAATGTTATAAAAAATAACGGACAGGTAGCGAGGTAAATAAAAGACAAAGTGATTATCCAACCCAGATTGAAATAAATTAAACTTAATTTTTTATTCAAGTTTGTTTTGTACAGTCAGAACTGTTTTATGTTATCCATCAGGTCCTATGCCTACTGTTAATGCGCGAAAAATATTATTCACTAACTCTTTAATTCAATTTTAAAAAATGTTTGAACGCACCTTAGTACTTTTTGGGGATTTTATAGTTTCTCTATTTGCATTGTCTGTATTTGGCAGATGTCAATTAGAAGTGTCATACTTCACATTTTGTGATCAAGTTTATTAATCTGCTAGTTTTAAATCATCAAAAATTTGATTTTAACGAAAAAATTAAAAGCGGGTCAAAAAAGAGACTAAAGAGACCAAATGGGCAGACTGAAGCAGGCACATTTCAGCCAGGCCCCCCGCATAAAATCATGGGCCGCGGTACTAAATTCACTGGCGGGCCCCCGCGCCTAATAATTGATGAGCGGGCAATTTTTGTTTGTCAAATTCTCTGGCGGGCCCTCGCTACGGGCTACTCGAAAGCCAGTGGGCCCCCGCGCTTAATAATTGATGAGCGGCGGGGAGAAATTTGAAAAAAAAAAATTCCAAAATCTCTGGCGGGCCCCCACTACGGGCCCCTCGGAAGCCCGGGCACCTAAACTCAGTACCCAATAGACCCCCCATACGGGGGCCTGATTTCAGCTTCCTAATTTAGGAGAAGCTAGCCCTTCTGCAAGCCCCTTCTTATTTACTAAAAAATCTGAATAAATTACATATAAATGAAAAAACCCTCCTCTGTCTTATTTTTGTACTTCCATTTGTACGACGTCAATGAGAATGGGAATAAATCACGTGTCATTTGCCCTCCACTGTCTTTTTTTACCCCACTTGGAGGGTAAAAATGAATCACTGTTTATTTTTGTTTATCAATTAACGGTACTTTTTGGTAAACAAATACATAGAAATATAGTTTTTTCCTGTCATTTTTACATAAGATACCAATCTTGCATTAAATATGACTCGATTCTAAGCAACCAAAAAATTGAAAGATGACATTTTGTCTCATTTTTGAGACAAGCCTGACCCTAATGTTATTTATATAAGAGAGGGGCGGCAAAATGAAACTGTGCCCGGGGCCGCAAAATACCTGGAGCCAGCTCTGTGAGATTATCATATTTATATATAAAACTCTCCATAAAGCTAATAAATGGTTTTATTATCTTCTTAAATTCCCATTAAGGTTTAAAAAGTCTTTAAATTATTATTCTTTATAGTTTAACAAGTATGCAGTAAATACATTTCAAGTTATTTTTAAAACTAGACATTTTCAATGGCTATTAGTACTTATTAAAGGCTATTACAAAACTAGTATCTTAAAACATCCTTGACAAATGTGTTGATGAAGCCGTTATAAAGAAAAAAGGCATCTATAAATCTAAAAGGCAAATCTTAATTCCATAAAACACTTTCTAAAAACTCAATTCATGACAACAAATGTGTTAGAAGCATTTCACGACTTGTAATATTTTTTTTTGGAATTGTGGACGAAAATATAAAAGAGTGGACATACGTTAAAAGAACTGCTAAAAAGCAGAGAGCTGTCTGCCGTTTTGATGCATTTGTTTATTTGAAAAAAATAAAATCTCGAGTTTCTCTGAACGTGTATTTCTTTATGTGATTAGAGTGAAACAGGCAACCTGTTGAGTTTCAAAATAAAAAACATTTGCTACTAGAAGAGGAACACAAAATGGAAAAAAATTCACTTTTTTTAAGGCATTTGTGATTAATATGTGAAATGAAAAGGTTAAAATGTTGGTTTTGTTAATATAACAATTCGTGCTTTTGAATTTTATCTAGAAATATCTTCTTTAGCTTATTGCTAATTGTTAACGTAAATTGTAAATTGTAGTATTGTATTATATACGCATAGTTCAGTAAAATAACGATTTATATCGGACAAAATTCAGAAAGTGTTGAAAATTGGTGGAAATGTTAAGGATAGCATAAGAATTAGTAAACCGAAAAGTTCCCATCCCTAAATAGTGTGCTTCGTCCCTTAGGAGGTCGTTTCCACCCCCATTTTGAGGTTTTCTAGATTATCTCGGGAACGGTGCACTTTTTGATAAAAATACCTATTACTATTATTCCTTATAAAAATCAAGTTTTTTTCCTAAAATTAATAGTACTGTGGGAAATAAGGCGCACACATAAGGGTTGGTTCCAGTTAACACAATAAATTGTAATCTTTACTATCATCTACTTTAAAGTTCAATTCTTAACGCTAAAGCAGTAGCTATTAAACTTCACTTAAAATTATAATAAATGTAGCGCTTCCACCCTCTCACCCTATAAAATAACGCGACTTTTAAACTAGCCAAAATATTGTATATTGTACTTGTTGCCATGCCATATGGCACGCCACCACAGAGGTAAAGTAATTGGTGCGGTTTTTTTACGTGTTGTCCCCTGTATACCTAATCCGCTAATTATCAGAAGGTTACCTGCATTAATTAATCTTCGTCGTCTTCCATAGATTCGACATTCATAAATGCTTGCCCGTGGCAATGGTAACACATTGTGAAGCAACGTAAGCCTGCTCTTCTGCAACTGCACCTGTTTTCGCACCACAAGAAATTAATTTCAAAACAGATTTGGGAGCTGGTTCTTTAGTTGTCATAGTTGGGGTTAATATACCGCCGACTTTTTTCCATCCCCAATCAGTAGCAGTTTGTACTATTAATAAATCGGTGTCATCCGCAGCAACGAACACCTCGATTCCTTCATTACTAATTTTTTTCACTAGTTCTGCAATCAAACGTTCTTTGTTAAACAAATTACTAAGGAACTTCTGCTGAGTTTCAGATGCAACAGTGTTTTCATCAAATATAATTTCAGGACAGGTTTTTTTGCAATACCCGCCTTTGTCGTTTTAGGCTCTTGCTCTTGCTGTTTGCATTATCTAAATAACCATCGAACACGACAGTTATTCTATTACCATAATGTTTTCTTATGTAACGTAAGCGTTGTAAAGGTTATTAAATTCTCCTTTTTTGGTCATATTACGAGGCGAAGCAAGTATCCTCCGTCAATCACATACTCACTATTTTCGTTCTGGAACAGTATTAATAATCTGGTATAAAGTTCCCTTGTTAGTTTTTCTCATTAGGCCTTTGTCATCGAAAAGGGAAAAAGGCACCGAAGCCAGTTCAAAACTAAAACACATTTTTAACCCCGGACTCGAATGAATTGTGCAAACAATTATTTAAAAATTGCGATATTTTTTAGGGGTGAGAGGGTGGAACCGCTACATTTATTATAATTTTAAGTGGAGTTTAGTAGCTACTGCTTTTGCGTTAAACATTGAACTTTAAAGTAGATTATAGTACAGATTACAACTTGTTGTGCTAACTGGAACCAACCCTTATGTGTACGCCTAATTTCTCACGATACTATTAATTTTAGGAAAAAAAGTGTAGATACATTTTTTATAGAGAATTTTATAAGGAATAATTTTGTATTTTTATCAAAAGTGCGATAATCTAGAAAACCTCAAAATGGGGTTGGAAACGACCTCCTAGGGGACGAAGCACACTATTTGGGGGTGGAAACTTTTCGGTTTACTAATTCTGATGCTATCCTTAACATTTCCACCAATTTTCAAAACTTTCTGAATTTTGTCCGATATATTACAATATTAACTGTTATTTTACTGAACTAGTAGTAATATATGAAAACACCACCATAAGTTGACAACTCCCAATTTCAAAGCCAAGTTGTGTGGAACCTGTATAGGTTCGGGACAAGTTATACTCAGCTTTCAATGGCTTATAATACCTAACGTAATTACAAAATAATTTTCACAACTGAAATTAAATACAAATGCCTACGAAGCAGACAAATCAATTATTTCATGTTAAATACACAAATGTACTTACGTATAGCAATCCATCTAAAGTAGGTAACAACACCTTGTACGGAAAATCAAAACTGCACTAGCACTAGGCATTGTAATTCGTTGGACTTCTCTCTACTTAAACAAGCTAACCTCAACTTAACTATTAAACTCCTTAAATTAAAAATAAGGATTAAATACGTAAATATATATTAATAGAAACTCTAATATAATAATTCTTGAAAAATTCATTTTACACACAGTTAAGTTAAGCTAGCGTTACTAGATGGCGGTACCATTTCATCCGATGTTGGCAACCTTAGAACGTAAAAGCGAGAGATTGGTAAAATGCAATACTGTCTGGCTTTACTCGTAGTATGATTGGTCGAAGCTTGCCCGAGAACTCTTCACACTGAAGACCAGTCTATGAGTTACAATACCTATGGTTTAACGTATATTGTTTTTCTTAATTGTCATTGTCATTACATCATTTATACCTACTTTGTCTTTTATTAGAAATGGAAATGCATTTTTATGTGACGTAAATGATGAAATTAAAAATAAAGGTCAGTAAAATATAAAAATAACAAGTAAACGTCTGAAGGCAATTAATTACAAAACATAATATTGAACATGTATTTAATAAATACTCGTGAAATATTCTCCCGAAATACCACTCGTGCTTTTAAATTTTATCTATAAACTTTTGTTCAAGCTATGTTGCCAAAAGGTAACATAATTCGTGTAAATTGGCAGTTTAGTGTCAAAGATTGAATCCCTTCCGCTGAGGCGGTCGGGATTTAATCAGATAATAAACTGTCAATTTACACTCTTTATATATAAGGCAACGAAGCTTTCGCAAAAATTTTACCTATAAAATTCTAAGCACTAGTGATATTACATACGAAAATTGCACTGGGCTTGACAGCTAAAACGTTAGTTGAATCAATATAAAAATCGAAGATTTTTTTTTCTTCTTTATTTTTCTGTGAAGATAGCAGAGGCTTATAGAAGCAACAGGAAAATAATTAATTACATACTTTTTAAATATTTTGTTTTTTTTTTATAAAAAATAATAATTTTAAATTTAAGCGCCCCACGCTTTTATACTCAAATATTATACTTAATCACAAACACGGCTCACACCACATCCCTTACGGGATAGACAGAGAGAAGAGGTTCGATGATTATTTTTTGCTTTTTAATGCAGTATTTATGAAAGCATGTTTTTTAAGTTTTTTAAACTATTAATTTTTTTATGTTACATTTCTTGATCTGATCCACCGTCCTTTCTATAAATATATACAGGTTGCCCCTACCTGTTGGGTCTCCGGGTACTCGACACCTTAATCTACCCGCCAGACCTATTACTTTGCGTTAAAAATTGCTGTTGTTCCGCTTTTTTTTTCTAAAATCGTATTTCCGGTGGACTATTACTTTGCGTTAAAAATTGCTGTTGTTCCGCTTTTTTTTTCTAAAATCGTATTTCGGTGGACTAATATTTTAACATAAAACGGTTTGTTAGTATGTACTTTGCATCTACTCCACTCGCTGAGGGTGGTTCTGTATGCACTTTGATGTCCAGAAAATCAACCACTTGGATAATGTAGGTAGCATAGTCCTTATCAATTTACACCAGGGTGTCAGCATGGCAGAGTGGGCACAAGCTCAGAATCCACCATTTTCAAAATGGCGGAAATGCGATTGACAAAATTTTACTTTGTGACTTTTACCTCATAAACTGTGCGTTTTATTAACTTTTATATATGAACACTTTTTGTTCTTATAATAAAGCTTCTAAAGTTGACCATTTAGGAGATAATGATACTTTTATGGCCTCGAGAGCCTAATATAAACGTTAGGAATATAAAAAATGCTTATAACTCATAAACAGTCTACTTTTTAATCTTTTCTGTAAAGACGAAAATCGTTCTCTATATCACAAGGAACTGAAGTGTCATTATACACTGACGAAGCTAGGAATCTGAGTTTCTGAGTTAAAAGTCATTCTTTGTAGTATCGACATTTTCCTATGGTTTAGGGTACGTATATGTACACGCACATTTATATTTCAACAAAGGGGAGTGTGGAGATTTTCAAAATTTACGAGAATTGTAAAGGGAAGTGTAAACTTTATTGACTTTTTTTATACAGTACTGTATTTCGTTTGTATTTATGAGTCATACAATCAGACAGAATCCGCAGCAAGTAATTCCGCTCCTGACACGTGCACAACTTTTTTTGCACATTTGAGGCATTTACAACCTTCAACTAGATCGTCCAGGTAGAACCTATATTCACACAGTAGTTCTAGAGAATCTCCACCAACAAATGTCAAGCTGTTTGAAATTTTCTTGGAGAAAATTAATTTGTAAATTCGTGCAGAAAAATGCACGTAGTATTTGTTGTCGTGTGAGTCGACTTGTTGGTGATAAATCTTCAAGTGGTGTGTTTTTGCTGTGGCAATACATCCAGTGTGCCAGTTCATTCATAGTCCTACATGAAGAACCCTCCCTTATGACATTTAATAAATATTATTCAGCTTGAATTAAGGTGTCTTTCAGCTCCACTTCTTCTGATGTTTTTCCAAAGGTCATTAGGAAAGAAATGGGATTGCACTTAAGAGTAGCATTCTTGGTTTCAAATTTGCTAATCACAGCCAGTTAATATGTGTAGTGCCGGAAGTACACAACATAAATCATTGCTGGGACGCTCTGCAATGATGTGTGGGGGAACACGCCTCGTAGTGGTAGCAAAGCCAAGTCGTCGCATCCATAGTTCTTCCGATCTGGCTGAAGAGAATGTGTCAAAGAAGTGAAGTGCCAATACTAATACATCTGGGGCAGATGGCACTATGACACATTGCTTGATGCCTGTTTGAATTACATGATAAACGCGTGGCATAATTCATACATCCGGCTCTTCAATGTTTGAGAAAGAAAGTTGATCATGATGCTGAACTAGTGAGTCCTACTTTTTTGACATACATGCCATTAGCTTTGCTCCTGACGTTGCACTGTAGTAAACTGAAGTACCAGGGCACTTCCTTCCAGCAGTTTTAAAAATATTTACCCTGAGAAACTCCTGAAATTTAATCTTGTTCTCTGAGAAAGGCCAAATAGTTTCCTTCATAAGAAGTGGTGTGTTAACATCTATGTCAAGTATATAAATCGGGCCACCAGAATTTCGACTAATCCTTTCATTAACTTTTCGATGACATGTCAGCGTATGAATCAAATGCAAAGTCAATGCGCTGTGGATCCTTTCCAGCCAGGTGGTAAATATAATCAAAAAATGCATTCGCAAAATCATCAAAAGAAGCAATCCTTTTTGAAGGGAGTTTTCGGGCATATCCCAGGGCATCAATCACAAAAACATTTGGCATTAAACTTGATTTCAAGGCAGACTTGTCGTCTGGTTGCAAAACCTTTTTGAGCTCATCAGCAAGGGTGATCCTTTGTGCTTTTATTATGAACCCTTCATTATCAAAAAGTTTTCTTGGTCTTACTGTATCATAGGTAGGTAGGTAAATAAATCTTTCATACTGAATCCTCTTTCTAGTAGTAAGCCAGTAACATGCTGAACTGTTGCCTGCTACTTTTTAGTCGAAATAGACTTATGATTGGGTTTACTTGCCATTATTGGTCGAAGTTAGAATTGCACTAGTGTCTGTTTGGCATATTACACAAAGTTCTGAATCGCTCAGTACATCCCGTGCCGTGGAAGCCCGCATCAAGCTAATACTTTTTATATCTATTTTCTTATTCAACTTTCTTTGCAAAAGATGCTTATTAATATCGCTATTCCTGAAAACAAATGGTATGGTGTAAATGATGTGTAAAATCACTTCTAACTCGGAAACAGTATCTCCTAGAGCCTGCAAATCTTCTAACGCTTTTTGTTCCCCATAAAACGAGGAAAATTTTTTACATCTACAAAAAAATTGGTTAAATACGTCATTTCTGACTTATAAGCATTGTTTTCTCTTTGAAAACTTTACTTTAGGCATTCGCTGATAAATTAGTCCCAATAATTATGTAACGGTTAAGTTTCTAGGCTTTTATAAAAGGAACAAAATTGTTCCTTATAGTATGTAGAACAAAAAATGTTTATATATAAAAGTTAATAAAACGCACGGTTTACGAGTTAAAAGTCATTTAGTAAAATTATGACAATTGCATTTCCACCATTTGGCAGATTCTGAGCTTGTGCCCGCTCTGCCAGGCTGACACCCTGGTGGAAATTTATAAAGGCCGTGGTGCCCACATGATGGAACTGGTTTCTGGACATCAAAATGCATACAGAACCACGCAACTGGACTAATCCAGTGGAAGTACAGTAACGTAAAAAAAAAATAAAATTTTTTATTGTTCTAATAGGCTTAGAATGTAATGAAACGTCAAGATTTTAAATCTGAGAAAAAATTCTGTCTGTCATTCTGTGTCTGTAACTTTTTTTTGTGGTTTGATTACTCTGGAACTGTTTAAGATATTAACTTCAACGTTGGTGCACGTATGTATTTTAACGAGATCTGGAACTAGATTATACTTTGGTCTTATTCGGTTGAATGGTTGGGGGTAAATTAGTATAAATAGGAATAAGTAGTGGTAAATAGGTAAATCAGACAAGTAAAAGTCCATAAAATTGGTATTTAGTATATATAAGAGAAGCTAGGATCTCAAAATTTTTTTTGGCATTAGCCACCCCCATTACCATTGCCACCCCATTATTAAAGGGGGTGAAAAAATAAAAATGTGATTTAGTGTGTGTACCAGAACCAAAGGCCTCAACATTTTTTCTTAGTTTAAATATTTTGAGGACAACAGTTCACTTCACTTAGATGAATAGACATCCTGAAAACAATCTTCCTCTGTAAAAGCTAAATATAATTTGGTGACTTCATCGGAAAATATGGCGGATTTGTATTTACCTAATTATATTGTAAGTATGCTCGCTGTTATTTTTATCATTATAATAATCTTTTTCTAAGCAACCAATATTTAACTAGTTTTTATGCAATAAAATAACAAGTACCATATATTAATGTAGACGACAAAACGGTAGGTACTTTACTCACTTATCTAACAATATACGTGCCAATTGTGTAAATAGAAGAATAAAAGCGTATTAAAAACATAAATTGAATGAAACTGTAATCTCATTCAATACATACAAAGCGGATAAAAGAAGTAGACACATTTAAGTACGTAACACTAAATAAAAATATTAGTCGAGTAAATAATGTGAATATAACTAAGAGTAAATAAAGTGACATTGCACTGCACATTGTGAAAAACTGCAATTTGCAGAATTCCTGCAATGGGCCTTTCCCACTTTTTTTTTTATTGAATATTTGAGAAGTTCTCTTTAAAAAAAACTCACCCGTATTTTTTCTTTTTTGCGAAATTTGCTTCTTTACTACAGAAAAAATTATTATGTTATATGAATTTAAAATTGGCGGCAATATTTCTACACTGATGACACATTGAGAGGAATGACCAATCAGTTTATTCTAGCACCCTTGGCAGAGGCTACATATGACCAGATTGTCTAGGCTTTTTTTCGCGAGCTTACCACAACTAACTGTGGTAAGGTGTAAAAGAGATGGCTATATATAATTAAGATGTGGATTGGTTATGTACGTATAGCCATCTCTTTTAAACCTTACTATAGTTAGTCGTGGTAAGCTCGCGAAAAAATGCTTGATGTATAAGTGTTTGTCTCTTTCTACCTTTACCGAATTGACAGACATGTTATCAAGCTACACAGTACACACACACACACTTTTAAATAAGAACACAGTTATGAAGTCAAAATACTAGATCTGTACGATCACAACGTAAATCGTAAATAAGAGAGCATAACCTATCTAATCTATTTATTTTATTTCCATCAATGTTGCCAAGTGTCATTTATTTGTTGGGAGCCGACATGTAAGTGTCTTTCGTCTGTTAATTATTATCATTTTTATTATAGTAGGTGGTATTATTCAATGAAAATTCATTATTTTCAAAAGCGGAGATAAAAAGTAGGCATTCTTTAATGAAATAATTAAAGCATATCCTCTAACGTTAAACATTCATATACATTAGGCAACATGGAAATAGTCTCATCGGCAGGTTTCCAGACGAGATGTACAATTCAGAAACGTCAACAGGTTCGTATAGAACATCTGCATCATGTAACCAACATAACCTTAAATTTTAAGTTTTTCAAGTTTATTCTCACGTTTAATATTTGTATACGCATTTTTAGCTTAGAGCCGTACTGGCTCCAAGGATATATTTAAAAATTCACGTAAATAATTTTTCAATATTGTTGGTTAATAAAAATAGACTGCTAACTACAGGTTAGATTTTCAACCTACAAAAAGAGTCCTATTTTATTAGGACAAGGTATTTAGAATTTCATAAACATTACACTGAACTAGATTTTGGTTGAAAATACGGGAACCAGGCAGAAATT
Organism: Rutpela maculata; assembly: GCA_936432065.2. NCBI lineage: Eukaryota > Metazoa > Arthropoda > Insecta > Coleoptera > Cerambycidae > Rutpela > Rutpela maculata. The sequence goes on from OW386286.2 coordinate 253,404,155, forward strand.
TTAATAATAGCTGGGGTAATACTCTTAAATCTTAAGAAATACATATTTTTGAGGTTAGCTGTGACGCCACGTGCAGATGCCCTACGAAGCCAGAAATTGTTTAATTTTGATTGGAGAATCCCTTCATGACGTAATTTGAGCGCGTTACTTGTTTGAAATATGGAGTAAATAAGACAATATTTTTATTTTTAAAATATCCATTTAAAATTAAAATATTATACGATATGACGTGTATGTATAATATTTAATAGGTGTTAATAAATGATTTATGAAAAAACCGCTGCCCAAGGAATCACTACTTCCACATCCAGATTCTCTATCCAAGTCACTCACAACGAAAAAACTTTGTATGTGAAAATAATTGTTTATGGAACTTTAACAATATAATATTCTACCCCAAAAACCCATAAAACGATACCCCACATCGGTAGTGGGTTGGGGGGTGATGATAGGGGGGTGGTAGTGGGGGGGTGGATGAAGTAAAAAAATATTTTGAGGTTTCTGGTTCTTGTACATGCACTAAATCACATTTTTTTTATCCCCTTTAATAAGGAGGTGGGGGTGGTAATGGGGGTGGCTAATGCCAAAAATTTTTTTGAGACCTCAGCTTCTCTTGTATATACTAATTACCAATTTCATGGACTCTTACCTGCTTGATTTACCCATTTACCCCAAATTTACCCCCCAACCCTTCGACGGAACAAGATGAAAATATAATCTAGTTCTAGATCTCGTTAAAGTACATATGTGTACTAGATTTCAAGTCAATATCTTAAACGGTTTCAGAGTAAACGTGCGCACAAAAAAAAGTTAGACAGACAGACCGACAGACAGACAGAAATTTTTTTTTCGTTCAAACTTAAAATCTCGACGTTTCATGATAGTCTAGGAAATAGCGTGCAAATTCGACGACGAGTGGTTACCGTCTGCCAATCGGTAATCGAAGAGACCATATAAGTACAAATTTTTTTTCTCTCTGGAACTTTTTGGTATGGTGGGGGGATAGGGAGGAGGGGGCATTTATTTTTAAATCGAATGATTATCGATATCTGTCCACATAGGTAGTTAGTATATGTACTTCACATACTCCAATTACGCTGGCAGACGAAAACACCATACCAAAAAGTTCCAGAGAGAAAAAAATGTTGTACTTATATGGTCTCTTCGATTACCAACTGGCAGACGGTAACCACTCGTCGTCGAATTTGCACGCTATTTCCTAGGCTATGACATTTTAAGCCTATTTGGACAATAAAAATTTAAAAAATTTTTTTTTGTCGTTACTATACTTCCACTGGACGTGGAAGTAAAATAATCATCAAGTTCCATTACGTGGGAAAGGCCCATACCTCTCCTCAACAATTTTAAGTCTCATCAAAATGGTGACTCAAAATAATCATGGTATCTTTTTAAGTATATCAAAAATAGTCAAATGCAACTTTGCAGAAAATCCCAGCTGCTGCTTTTCTCAAGATATCGACAAAAACGTTATTTTTCAATAAAAAAAACTCAGAATTTGCGAATTATATGCATATATTCATATATTTATCGATAATATTTATGTTTAAATATGTACGTACACTTCGTATACGTTGTCCAGGTACATGTATATACAGGGTGATTCACGTAGGCCGTTCGTTAGAAGTTTTTCAACTTGCAGTTGGATTACACAAACTTGAAACTTGCTATGCAGCCATAATCGATCATGCCCGTTCTACCTAAAATATTTTCAGTCCTTCAGCTATACAGGGTGTGCCAGAAGTCGGTACCAACTTTCTTGTGTTAAATGGAAATTTTTCTTACACGATTAGATTGGCCTTTCAATTCTGAGTTTAGACAGTCCAAGTTATGTTATCTTATCTGTTAAAGATATGCATACATATTTTTAAGTAAATTGTTAGAATTGTCATTTGTTTCCATGGCATACTTGAAAAACCAAGCAATATCTCGGTGTTTCTTGATTTTTATTGAATAACTCGATAGGGGGTGAAGTTGGGTATAGGGAACACTTAAGATAGATAGATAGATAGATAATCTTTATTTCTCCATTGAAAAAAATATACATATATGCATACAAGAAACAATGCAGAAAATGTAAAAAAAGTACATGTAAAAATATAAATAATAATAAGCTTAAAAGGTAATTATAAAAAAAGCAGAAAGTTAACTAAACAAAAAGTAATTAACTATTTAAAAATTCAGTTGTTGTATAGCAGTTCTTATCTAGTAAAATTTTTTTTAATTTTGATTTAAAGATATGTATACTTGCAGAGACTTTAATATCTTCGGGTAAATAGTTGTAAAATTTACAGCCTTGGTAAATAAAACTCTTTTGAAAAGAACTTGTTCTATGAGAATTGGGTAGTAAAAGATCTCTGTGTCTGGTTTCATATGAATGGTTAACTTGCTTACTAATAAGACTAAATTTATTTTTGTATACATATGTACCAACTTCATAAATATATTGACCATCAACAGTTAAAATTTTCAGAGATTTGAAGGCATTACGACATGATTCTTTATAATCCAAGTTTAATAAAATATGTATTGCATATTTTTGTAAAACGAATACCCTGTTTACACTACTGCTGTTCCCCCAATTTACAATTCCATACTTTAGATGTGAGTGAAAATTGGCATAATACAAAGTTTTGAGAACATCCTGACTACAGTGCTTAGACATAAATTTAAGAGCATAACAGCTGGTCCTTAATTTCATGCAAAGATTATCTACATGTTGATACCATTGCATATGCCGATAAAAAGTAATACCAAGTATTTTGCTGGCATTATTTGTTTTTATTGGATGGTCAGTACCATCGAAAAGGGTAATGTCTTCAATATTACTTCTTAGTGAAAATTGGGTAGAGACAGTCTTTGATTTATTTAAGATTAAATTATTTTCTTTGGCCCAACATATTATTACTTCATACAGTCTTTCGCATGTGAACTTTGTTTCATTTAAATTATCACCAGTGACTAGGATATTGGTATCGTCAGCATAGCAAATCACATGCACATTTGGAATTCTCTCTAGGTGGGTAATTAAGTCATTAGCAAATAATATATAAAGAAGGGGACCAAGAATTGAGCCTTGTGGAACTCCTTGCCTCACAATGCAAGTACTGCTTTCTACTCCACCAGGCAATTTGACAATTTGCATCCTATTCTCCAGATAAGAGAAAAAGATTTGCAGGGCAGTTCCACGGACGCCATATCTGGCTAGTTTAAATTCAAGCAATTGGTGATCAACCAAGTCAAAAGCTCTCGAGAAATCCACAAAAAGACCAACAACATATCTCTTTTTGTCAAGCGCATTGATACTTAAATTATGAAAGGTACATAGGGGCTCTTGTTTGCAGTAAAGCCATGTTGTGAAAGAGAAAGCATTGTATTAAATTTTAAAAAACTTGATAGTTGGTCCTGGAGATGGAGTTCCAGAAGTTTAGAAAAACTGCTAAGTAAACTAATAGCTCTATAGTTACTGTGTTCATTTGGATCCCCCTTCTTAAGTAACTCACCCTAAAATTCAATTTTCTTTCGAAAAAAGTAGGTGCCATTTGAAAAAAACGACTTTTTGACAATTTTTTATTGCGACATTTAAAAATCGCCTGCGCCCATATGTTTCAAGATGGAACCACCGATGGGACATCGAGTGTTAGCCTGGACTTCCAGTTAACTGCTTCATCAATTTGGTTTCATAATTTTGAACGGTTTACGAGATACAGTTCTTAAACTACTACAGCGGCAAATAAATATTTAGATAATGCCGTTATTTGTAAACAAAACCACGTGACTGCAAACTACTGTTTGTTAATATTATTAGTTATTATATTATTAGTAGTTATTATTATGTAGTAGTACATAATTAATATTAATAGACTTATGTAAGTATTGTATCACTCTGTAATAAGCCTTCGCCTGTTGAGTGCATTATGAAATAAATAAATAAATAAAACAGACGAACAAAACACAATCGCTGTCAATTTATTTAAGTTTTATTAATAAATTAGGTAATTAATTGTTACTCTTGCATCAACTCTCATTATATTAAAAACAGTTTTGGGGCATTATTATTTCATAAAAATACACTGTCAATATTCCAACCAAGCTTGTGCAAGTGCAGATGCACTGAAATGTGCGTCAAGGTACTTTTTCTACGATCGTGCAAAAAGGTAATAGTTTAACACTGTTTACTGTGCCAAACTTTTTACTTTTTGCACTAGTGCAAAAAGTAACTACTTATTAAGTACTTAAGTAAGTTTATTTTTTCACTACCTTGACGTTTGACAGTGACAATTTCTGGAATTAATTTTCAGTTCTCAGTTTGAAATCTGAACTTTTAGTTATAAAACTGTTGAAAATGAGAAACACTATTAAATTCGATCGTAGAAAAATGTTGCGTGCGACATGTGCAAAAAGTATATTTGTTGCACTTAGCGTGACTGCAGCACTCCACTTCGTCTCGAGCTGCAAACTTCATGCTTTCGTGCAACAAGTATACAACTTGCAAGTGCAAGTGCAACATTTTTCACTCCGTCGCTACCGGGAGCTCATTTGTTTATGTTCCTTCTCTTTGTAAAGATCGGTACAGTCTCGAGAAAAGTGCTTGCAGTATATAACTTAGATTTGATACATACTTAGGTACCTATTATAAGTACCCACTTATAAGCATTGTTACATTTATTATCACTAGTAGTATTTATAAGCAAATATCATGGTGTTTGAAAGGAAAGTAAAACATAAGGTTTTGTCTGGCCAGAGCCGATAAATTATAAGTTCTATCTTAAAATATAATATATGAAGCATGAATCTGTAGCTGGAGCCCCTATTATACTATTTTCAAAAGTGAGTGTACAAGTCTATTATTATTTTAAAATGTTGTATTCTAACTACTAATATAATTTAATATTCTTTACCTACTGGGTTTCCTGGGAAGTTGGGTTGAGCAGGTAAATAAAGTATAGTGTAAGCGCTTATCTCAATCTTTATAATTTTAGGCTCGTTCTATTTGTATATTTTTGTATATTTGCTATATCGTATTGTTTACTTGAAACTAAAAAATTAAATATTATAACTAGTATAATTAAATATATCTAATATAAAAACAAATGACTGTTCAAGTGTTCATTTGAAAACACTAATTGGCCTATGACCAAGGCTCGGGAGATTTATCTCTGTGACGGTTAAATCAGGGTTGGCTCTACGATTTGTATGCAAGTATGACACAATATATCTTACCTTGTACTTTTTTTTAGAGAATTCTGTAATATCCAAAGTTAATATGGTCATAAACTTTACGATATTATGAAATTCGCTAAAAAAAGTACATGGTAAGACATATTGGTCATACTTGCACAGAAATCTTTCCGCGCTGACCTAGAGCCAACCCTGGTTTTTGACGTCACGGAGATAAATTTCCCGAGCCTTGCCTATGACACATCGGGATTCTCGGTGAATAGGGCACGCACTTCACGTTTTACTGAAACTTCTTCCTAGCTGTCCTTTCCAGATCCTTTTTGTTGCTATGCTACGCCGATGAGGAACAATAATTCCGAAACACGTGTCCGTAGCTGCTTCGTGTTTCCTTTTTGGGGCATAAGGCGTTATTTTTCTCACTAGTTTTTGTATGTTTACATTTAGGCATTTAGGCATAATGCAATATTTGTAACTCCTGATAGTGTTGTTCACTAGCTCATTAACCAAATAATAACACTATAACAGTAAACTGACTGAGACCTTGCAGACAGTAAGCAGTACCTAAACATTTGACAAATCATAACCACTGAGCTCTATTACATATTGGAGTGAGCTCGAACAAAAGGAAACTATTGTTTTCTTTCGCAAAATTATAGAGAAAGAAGCTATTATCTATCAGGGAGGTTATCTGTCTCCATCGCGCTTGTAAAACTATGCATTCAGGCAACAGAGACAGGGTACCATGCAAATTATAGCTTATCTCTTTGTAGTTTCTGCGAGCCTCCCTCCCGCCCACATCAGTGCACACTCCAGTATGTATTAGTGATGGGCGATATATCACGAACTGTGATTTAATCACTGATATTAAGAAATCACAGGTAACGACTGTTAGTAAAGTTGGCAGAAAAGCGTGACGTGATCACGACTTTCCTTCCGTATTTCGTTCGCTTGCCGTGGTTCAACCAAGACCAATATAATATTAACAATTTCTCCCGTACGTCGTATTATGAAAGTCGTGATCACATCACGTTTTAAATTCACTGATATAAGAAAATCACAGTAACGATTTACGTTGTGATTGAAAAATCACGATATGGCCCATCACTAGTATGTATACAGCTCAGTGGATCATAACGGATAACGTCACAGTTACTGGCACCCAAGGAGGTGGAATAAATAAGGAGTCGCCGTAAGAAGCAAAATGTGGCAGCACATTCCTCATTTTAGTATGATCGAAACGTCAACAAAACGCGACATGTATCTTGGTTTAATATTATTATAAAATAAATGTTTTTGATAGAAAATAGTGTTTTTTCGTCATAACATATGATTTCGTGTCCGTCAAGTAGCTGTACAAATCAAAGTAGTATCGATAAGAAGAAATGTTTTGGAATCACTTTTCAGGTTAAAACAGGTCCGTACTCAAAAGATATGTTGAAACTGTTTTCTATTTATTTTAGATTGTATTTTAGTTTATATTATATTATATTTGCTTGAAATGTGAAACCGTTATCTCATTCATTACTCTACTGGCTTGAAATATGGTAGTATCATTGTGTAAAGTCAACTAACATGTATCTCCTCAAATGCTGTATAAACTTTGTTTTAAATCAGGACCTGGCGAGCCGTTCATGACAGTATGATCACAAGCCACGCCTTCTGCGGCCGTTTCTCATTGTAGGATATAAGCTTTATGACTACTCCTTATTTATATTCTACCTCCATGCTGGCACCGAATAAATGCTGTTTTGAAACATTCAAATTTTTTTTCTCCTTCAAATTTTACATTTTTATAACTTTTTTTTATGGTGTTTCATAAAAAAAAAATCATGCAACTTCCCCATTGTTTGTATACTGATTAGTTATTATTTATTATAGATTAATGTAACGCATAAATGTTCTCGATTTAATATGCCTATAAAATATGTTGAAATTTTAACTTACAATTGGCATTAAAATTCGAAAAATAACAAATAAACTACAATTTTAAACTGTAATTGCATGTGGCATCTAAACTGCAGATCCTATTGTAGTGATTGTAAGAAATACTTTTGTTGGAAATTTTATAATCCTCACAATTGCTTTTATAAAGTTTGTCATATGTTACATAATTTTCCGCGTATTTAACTGCAAAACGTTGAAAACATGTGTTTCCTACCACTTTTCAATGGATGAGTAGTAGAATATATTTTTCTAAATGATTTATAACATATACATCTAAAACTTAATCAGTCGAATACTAGAGGTAATAACGAACAAATTCCGTTTTAATTTTTCAAAGTCGCACGGCAGGGAAAAAGTTATAAGGGATTGAATGATTTTCCTTTCACTCCCCTCCCCTGATTGACTCACCACCCCCATCCTTCGGCTCCATCAATTCTTATCTATTACACATACCTTAAGAAAATCTCATCCCCTAACTCCTTCTTTTCGTGAAAAAAATTAAGGAATTACTTTTTTGTACATTAGTGTTACGGGACAAAAACGCTAATTGATTAAGTAAGCGTAAGTGATTATCAATACACTAAGCGTTTACTAAATCCAATTTTTTTTTGAAATATTCTGTTTCAGTGAATATCTTTAAATCAACTGCATATAGACGAAATCCCACTTCTGCTTTAGTGGCAATGTCATTAATAAATATTGGAAACATAAGAGGCTCCGGAATCGAGCCCTGGGGAACTCTAGAAGTCTGAGCAAAATTGACGGATCATGTCATTATACAAATTGGGTTCTATTAATTAAGTAAATTTTAAACATGGCAGTGCAGCCACTACTAAGACTAATACTCTCTAGTTTACACAATAGTAATCCATGGTCCAATCTGTCAAATGTTTTGGAGAAGTCAGACTATTATTGCATTATCATTACAATTTTCATTATGATTATCGTTATGAGTAAAAGTACCAGTATCAGTATCAGTGTTATTATCATTGTAATTTTTAATGCTGTACGCATCAGATGGTTTTCATCGTACCAGTTTCTTCCCAGCTCCTTTTAATTTTATATTTAATTTTACCTGATTTTGGAACATAGAATTAAATGTTTATTTATTTTTATCAAAAATAAAGAAAAGGCCATATAAAAAATCACAAAATTGAATTTAATAAAAATATATATAATCTGAAAACGAGTGATACGTTACACCATCTGTAATAGTAAAACTAAAATAAAAAGTCGTTACCTAATTCAAAATTTAATATATTGGTTAGTTATATACAAGTTACTTATAATATTTGTGCTAATTAATTTTAATAAATATTATAAAACATAATACATTACTATATATAAAACTATATAGTTCTCTTATGTACAAATTTTCTAATAACAAAAAACTACCTACCTAAAAGTCGATTCACATCTGTGAGTACGCACTCAGTTTTTTGAGGTCGCTAAATTATCACTCCTAAAATTAGGACAAGTTCTAATTTTCCCCCAAAAGCTTTTCCGTTTTTAACAAAATTCACTAGAAACGCGCGTGGTTGGTACTAGTGATTGTCATTATGGTCTGCGATAAAATGTTAAATCGTACTTAGTATCTCACAGCATTCTATATTGGTCACAACACATTTTTGATATTTGGTTATGCTTTCATAAACCTAACAAACTAATATAGTAACCTAGTTCGGCTACCAATTATGTTAATAAAATATTTCTGAACAATACTTTAATAAAATCCTCAAATGTGAAATTGAATGCTTCAAAAATCTAGAGTGTGAATCGACTTTAAGGCTCCATATCTGACAGTTCATAGGCGGTCACCAGACCCACTACGAAATTCCATTGCCTTTACTTAAACTAATTGATAAAGTTAAAATGACTAGAAATTAAAAACAACTATCTATATATAAATTAAACTTTATTCAGTTTGAAGTGGGTCTAACTAAATTCCACCAAAAGGACTTAAATTACAAAAATTTCTGTTGCAAATAATTACATCATTATTATACATTTTCAAATGTTAAATACTTGAAAGGCACAGCTTCATAATTACTAATTTAACTTGAGTTGAGATACTAACAACAATCAAAATAATACTGTATCCACAAGCTGATCCTGGATGAGGCAGAAATTTACTATCGTTACAGTTCACATAAAAATACTTTTAATTTGTTCATATCAGTCCGCTTAGATTTAGCAAAATCTACTGTTAATAATTTCCTTTATGATTTTCTTCGACTGTACTACTAATAGTACTAACACTCACAATGTGATTATTTTCTACAATTTTCTCACTATCTTTTTTGTGTACTTTGACTTGCTGCTCAAAATTTAAGCTGGCTAAATTTAGCTCTTTCCTTTTTTCACCCTGGAAGATTATTCTCAGATAGTAACATGGAAACACCACACATTTTCCAGCAGGTTCCTCGGCGTCAATGTACACACCTCTTACCAATAGCGAATTCGAACATCCCAGGAGAATCAGAACGATTAGACACACCCAGTGCGTGATCCAACAGCTTAACTCTGGTTGATCTGAAAATAAATACATAAAATTACTTTTAAGATCTAATTGAATATAATTTTTTTATCAATCCAATCTTGAATTTTGTTCTAGTTGACCTTGAATAAATAAATAATCTTCAACTTCAGTATGATAAGTTGTATCAGCGAATAAGATTAGATTGTAATCAATGATATCTGCCTATCATTAAGGAGAAGTAAAAGAAGCAAGGGGCTAAGATTAGACCCCCAAGGTACTCCAAAAATAGCTACTTTAGAATTAATAAGATAATTACTGAATTCTGTTAGATAAGTGGGATGTATTAGTGATATTGAAATCTCAACTCTTCTTAACCTTTTCAGGACGGGCATATTTTCAAGAAATTTTGTGAACAGACGACTTTCGTCTAGAAAGTCAAAACGATTATCCGTTTTCTGTTTAATACTGAACTGGTTATCCGATTCTTGTTTTTAGGGTAAAAAATGTCGTGGCTTGCTTCACAGTTTAGATTAAAAATTTTTCAATAATATACTTCTAGTGAAAAAATCTACAGGGTAGTCACACTAAAAAATAGTTAATAAAAAACATCAGAAGAAAAAGATATTTGCCACATAGTTGACGCTATTCTTAAAGAAGGAAACTTCATAAATTTTTAGCGAAAAGAATATACGGAATGGTCACCCAAAAATATAATTTTAAGAAAACCTCCGAGGAAAATAACATTCGGCATGTAGTTAACACAATTTCCGGGGAATTTCTTCCTCGGCAATTGTATCTGATATGTTTTTAGTTAAAAATATGCACAGGGTGGTCACAATAGAAAAATAATTAACAGCAAAACGTGACCGAGTCCAAAGAAGAATCATAATGAACCCCTTGGGTATAAGCCGTCTGCAAAAGATAGAATGGGCCTCTAAATCTCATTTAAGATTTTTTTATTACATAATTTGAAAATGTAAGATTTAAATTGTAGATTTTTAAAAAAATCGGAGTTTTATCATAACGGCTTTCCACTCAAATTAATTATCAAACGCAGCGCACCGTAAAACTGGGCGTGGCTAAACATGACGTCATACCAGTCGATTTACAGATCCGCGGCTGGCAGCAACGTCGCTTCTACGTGCGCTGTTGTGAAGTTACGTGCTGGTTTTTGATGAACTTTATTTGCTCATAAATCATAACATTTAGTATTTTCGATGGAATTTTGCATTTATATGTCAAAATGCGACATTTATGAAGTATATTGGATGCTTGAAATTTCAATCATTTATCTTTAGAACTAAAGGAAAAAAGGGGGTGTACCATGATCATGTATACGTTACTCTGAAAAAAATTAAAATTAAATTTGTCTTATGAAGTATTCGCTGATAATTTTTGTTTGACAGCTCCATATGCCTCATCGTTAAAAAGGCACTTCCAAAATTAGCAATGTGTTTAAAATCATTCATTGAATGGAAACCTATCAAGGACAATAAGAAGCGTTGTATTGGCGCTCGGCGCGGGAAGGACTTTACCTGGTATGACGTCACGAGTAACGTGGTCTGGTTTTTAACTTTGAAATGCTATAGTTATTAATTGAGATATGGATCTAAAATTTTGGGAGATTCTTAGGGGATAATATACTTTTAAGAATGTGCTGCAACGAGGGATTAAATTTCATTAAATGATTTAGACGAAATGATTCTAGACGTCTTGTCTGTTAAATATTTAGAGGCTATATTACCAAAAAACTACCTATTTTGACCATAATTACCTCACAAATGAATGTGAATGCAATTCAGTTATTTCGGTGCAATAATAACTATGCAGGCTGAAGATTTCCCTCTACCACAATATGCCACACTCATTTGCATCGAAATAGACAAAAAAATATGTTTTCTAAAACCAACCACAACACTTCTATGAGGCCGTGAGCTGGCTGGCTCCCATCCTAGATACATTAAAAGTCGCCGCGTGATAATATTTGCAAAATCGACAACAGTTATAAAATAAAAAATTATTCCAAAGTACAATACAATCTGAATCAGTCTCCAATGGCGAAGTAAAGTTTGGAAACTGCAACAAAATTCGTAACGAAAATTTTTCATGTCCGGCGACATAATCCCTAAGGTTTATCGCCCTCCAACACAAATTTTGAAAAGTGCACCGAGATCCGAATATTTTTCAAACTGCATTAAAACCGGACTCATAATTTGTATATATTGCCTTCAAGAGCATTTTGAAGTGTTCAGTTTTGACGAATGATATAATTGCCCATTAGTACAGGGAAAGATTGAAAAAAATCACTATAACTCGAAAACAATTTGTGCAGACTTTAAACTTTGGTTATAGGTTCAAAATAGGCCAATGTTCACTAAATAAAAAAGTTTAGAGGGGGGTGAAGTAAAAAATCGATTTTTCTTTATTTTCTCTGGAAATATGGCATTTACAAGAAAATAGTTCAAATAAAAGTTGTTTCTGGCAAAATTATCTTTATTTTTGTGTTTTTAAATTAATTTTATAGCAATAATTAACCGAAATACGGCCATTTTTCGATGGCGGGATGGCGAAAGGAATTTTTTTCTAAAACAAGTTTTTTAAATGGACAAAATAAATTGAGCATCTAGGTAATGCTATATATTAACGAAAAACAGCATTTTTAAAAGAAAAATTAATTACTGAGCAATTACAATAACAAAATGCCGACATTTTGTTAACAAAAATGTGAAAACGCACATTGAATCGGCCATAACTTCTTTATTTTTTGCGATGTGCAAACAAACAAAAGATCATTTTAAAGATTGAATAATTATCTTTAATTTTGATTCTTAGAACTTTTGATGGAAGTGTCAGAGTTTCTAAGATATTCAACATTTTAAACTAAATACTTCATCTTAAAAACGGTTGGATGCCATCTACAAAATTAAATATCTCCGAAACAATCAACCCTACACAAATATATAAACAAAATAAATTTATTCTCAGTTTATAAGCTTCATTTTTGATGTCCACCATATTTTCTCTTAAACTAATATTTATTGAGATATTTGCAGAGAAACAAGAATGTTGTTTTTTCTAAAATCCCTTTACAGTTTAAAATGCAATTTTTTTCTGAAGGAAGCGCTGTAAGCCGATGAAAAAAATTGAGCGTCTAGGTTACACTATATATTAACGAAAAACGGTATAATTATGAGAATATATTTTTTTAATTACTGACTACTTACATTAACAAAATTGCGACGTTTTTATTTAAAAAAATGTGAAATGTACATTATTTCTGTCATAACTTCTTTGTTTCTTATGCTATAAAAACAGGAAATAAATCATTTGAAAGCCTAGTTAATGGTTTTTCATTTTGGTTATTAGCGTTTTTGGCTTAAGTGCCATAGTTTCTGAGATATTTAACATTTAAACTAAATACTTCGTCTTATAAACGTTCGGACGCCACCTTTAGACTTCCAGATCTCCGAAACCATTGATTCAACAAAAATTAGAAAAAAACGAAATGTAATACCTTTCGAGTTATTTGACGAAAACGTATTTGAAATAACACTTTTTCAAGATAAAATCTCAATTTTTAATTATCTTAATTATCGCTATAAAATTAAATTTAAAAACACCAAATTACAGATAATTTTGTCAAAAACAACTTTTATTTGAAGTATTTTTTTGTAAATGCCATATTTCCCGAGAAAATAGAGAAAAATCGATTTTTTAATTAAAAATACCCTTTCCCCCTCCCCCTGTAGGTTCCCGCGGATCCGTAAAACTCCTAAACTTTTTTGTTTCGTGAACTTTGGCCTATTTTGAACCAAAGTTTAAGGTCTGCACAAATTTTCTTCGACTTTTAGTAAAGTTTTCCTGTACTACATAGGGACTTTTAAAGCTGGTCAAAAACAAACCAAGATTTCAATAAATATTATTACCGTTCATCCTAATCTTTTCAGCCTCCACAATCAAATTGTTAATCATCTTTTAAAGAAGAATTTGAATTTGTCCATAGTATATAGTTGAGAGTTGACATCATCGAGGATGTATTCCTATTTTGCAATGCGTGGTATGCAGAGATTTGTTTTATACATAGTTGGGAAATCAATTATTTTATTTTATTCAAATTGAATTTTTAATCAATGTGTACTAGTATTATCTGAATTCATACTTTTCTTATTGAACTACTTAAAGTGTAACACCTCGTGAAATTCTGGGTGGATCGACAACTGATTTTTAAAGAACTTCATATACTTCCTGTCCGGGATTCCGATTCCAGCGTAAAAATTAACGAAGTAATTTAAAAAAATAATGGTATTAAATCACACATCAGAAAAAAGTACATTAAGGCGCGTCTGCACGCATCCAGTAATTTAGTCGAGTCGTTTAGTAATTTAGTACTCGACCAATGCGGACAGCACTTTCCACTAAGTCACTCGACTAAAACACGCTGTCCGCATTGGTCGAGTACTGGTCGAAATTACTAAACGAGTCGACTAAATTACTGGATGCATGCAAACGCGCCTTTTTAACGAAAGCTGAAATCGGAAAGAGACTAGTAATCTAGGATAAGTAGAGATTTTTCTTTCACGTCTGTTACAGGATTAAGGTCCTAAATAGTTTTTTAAGAATTGTAACGAATCGCCCTGAATGGAAAGAAACCCCAAATAGCTTACAAATTCTTGTTGTATGCTGCAGGCGCAAGGTGGTAAGATTATCCACAATGATACGGTTCTCGTCTAGTCAGCTAAATTTCTAGACGAGAATTCACATCTCAATTTCTTTTTGTATATGATAAGTTCACGCATGAATCTAGAGACATATTAAATTTAATTTATATTTATGCAGATCTTTACCTGGTAAAAAATATAAGTTGAGCAAATTCCAAATTCCTCTCCATACGTTGACGGTTCCAAAAAGAGCAAACAAAATGAAGAAATCAGCAATCAGCAGTCTGGGAGTTCCACTAAATCGTTCGCACAGGTATCGCATTACGGGTTGCAAAAGAAACGCAATTGCTACGGACGCATACCCAATGGTCTGGAAATAAAAATGTATTGATTAGCAACTTCACTTTTTTTTTTAGGAATTAAAAGGCGTTGGTTGGTAGCAGAGGCGTAGCTAGGCTACATGTGGCCCTGGGGCGACATATATTTTGGGGCCCCTATAGACTATAGCAATACGCAAAAAAAAAAAGATATAAAAAAAAATTTAAAAAATCGAACCGCCTTCAAAAAATCTCTCTAAAAAATATCTCTAAAAAAAGTAAGAAATAAAATTTCACCCAATTTTACTAATATTTGTCTATCCATTAGTGGAAAGTAGCAAGGAACTGTTATTCGGCGAGCCCTCCCTAGCTGTACGTGCACCCCCCCGATCCTTGGGGACAATGTTTTTCATAAAGATTAAAGCCTAAGGAACAATTTTAGACATGTCCTAAAGAAAAAACTGGCTGTACTTTCAAAATGGCGGCCATATGTTAAAAAAAATTGTTGCCAATGTTGTTTTTGTCATTTAACACAAAAACTAACAAAGATGGACAAAAACTTTTTTTCACAGAAAACAACGTGCATAAAATTTTTTACAGTTTTGTTCCTATACAATATTTTGACCTATACATATTTTCCAGATAAATGAGTCCAAAATTAAGAAAACATGGAAATTCATATATCGGTAAATCACTTAGAGGAAATAACTGTGACAATTATTGTAAGGCGTATAATATAACTTTATATTATTAACATAACAAAAATAAAATAAACTGAAAAAAATTAATAATAATAATATTATAATTTGCAGACATTTATCTCGAAAACGGTAACAATGGTATCTGGAAAATGGTAACTCCTATCCAAATATTGTATAGGGACAGAATTGTAGAAAATTGTATGCACTTTGTTTTTTGTGCAGAAAGTTTTTCTTCATCTTTTTTAGTTTTTGTGTTAAATGACAAAAACAATATTTGTACTTTTTTTTTAAACGGACGCCATTTTGAAAGTGCAGCCAATTTTTTTTAGGACATGTCTTAAATTGTTCCTTAGGCTTTAATCTTTATGAAAAACATTGTCCCCAAGGATCGGGGGGGGGGGGGGGGGTGCACGGACAGTTAGGGTGGGCTCCCGTAGTATTATGTTTTATATTGAATTTTGTATTTTATTTTAAGAGCTGAATCATTTATCTGGAAAATGGTAACTCCTATCCAAATATTGTATAGGAACAAAATTGTAGAAAATTTTATGCACTTTGTTTTTTGTGCATCTTTAGTTTTTGTGTTAAATGACAAAAACCATATTTGCAAATTTTTTTTTTAAACGGACGCCATTTTGAAAGTGCAGCCATTTTTTTTAGGACATGTCTTAAATTATTGCTTAGGCTTTAATCTTTATGAAGAACATTGTCCCCAAGGATCGGGAGGGTGCACGGACACTTAGGGTGGGCTCCCGTAGTATGTACCTTATTACTTAATATCAATTTGAAATCTGGGGCCATCCATAAATGACGTAACGCCAATTTTTGAGATTTTAGACCCCCTCCCCTCCATTGTCACGTTTTGTCATGCTGAGTTAGACCCCCCAAAAAATATTATTCACGATATTTTTCGTCTCATGGGGAGGTGCTAGCAGAAATTCACAAAAAAATTGTTTACGCCTCATGGGGGGGGGGGGGGGGTAGTAGAAATCAAAAAAAAAAAAATTTTACACCTCATGGAGGGGAGGGGGTGCTAGTAAAAATCAAAAAAAAAAAAAAAATTTAACACCTCTTGGGGCGGCGGTGCTAGTAGCTGTCCAAAAAAAAATTTTTAACGCCTCATACGGAGGAATGCTAGTGAGAATCCAAAAAAAATTTTACCACCTCATGGGCGCAATCCTACTAAAAATCGAAAAACAAATTTTACATTATTTTTCTTTTCTTGATTCATTCATCATTCGTTACGTCACACTGAGTCAGACCCCCCTCCCCCTTATCACACTTAGTCACATAATTACACCCCCCCCCCCTGGAGCGTGAAGTCATTTATGGATGGCCCCTCTGTGCAAAAATATCTAATTTAAAAATAAGTATTGCATCTATTTCAAATTAATATCAGGTAGGAAGGTACAATTCCTTGCTACTTTCTACTAATATATAGACAGATATTAGTAAAACGGAGTGAAATTATATTTCTTATTTTTTAGAGACATTTTTTGGCGATTCGATTTAAAAAATATTGTTAATGTCCTACAAGTCTGTTATTTTACAATAACCACCCTATTTTGAGATACATTAAATGAAAAATAACGCCCTAGGGCGTTACGAATATCTATAACGCCCTAGGGCATTATAAAATTATAATACAACCCAAAACAAGCAAATTATGATAGCGTTATTGACAAACAAAATGCGTTGCTATGCAACGGCGGCGTTTACAAACAATTTTGATTTTTACTTTCTTTTAAATCAAATCGTTCTGAACATAATAGATGTCAAATTAATAAATCGTAAATGTCAAAAAAAAAAAATTCGAATTAAATAACAGACTTGCAGGACATTAAACGTTGAAGGCACCACGGGTGTTATAGGATAATGACGACGTACACTCCCTCGGGCCAGAGGCCCTCGGGATTGTACACTGCCGACCTCGGTGCGTTATTATCCTTATAACACCCTTGGTAGCTTCTATTATTTATTTAACTTCTACATAGTGTGGTATTCAGATTAATTGAAATATAAGAATAGTAAGAAGGTCCAATTTCAAGTGTGACACTCTCCGCTTAAAATAGCCCAGTGGAAAAACATAAACATAAACACACCACATACAGTAGACAACCCCAAATCCAAAGCCAAGGCTGCCCGGAAGGGCGTTACATATTTGGAAAAACGCAGACATACATCAATACCCACCGGTATTGTCAGTGCCGGGGCTGGGGCTCGAACCTAGAGCGCGATAGACAGTCGGTCAGCATATTCGCCACTCAATACGCCTTAACCGACTGAGCTACCGTGCCGGTTCTATAATTATTATAAATCATGTTATTTCATAGAGACAATTATCAGTGTTTATTTATTTATTTATTTAATGTCAGTCTATTTCGTCTAAATTTTGCCGAACATCTTCTCTCTTTTACTTGCCTTTATTAGACAAAGTACCGACTGCTTTACATTCTTTCCGAAGAACGGTATATCCACTACGTAATCCTCGCCTTAAATTACATAGCTTCTGCGTATATGCGGATATACAAGCCGTTAGAAAGTGGGGCGAGATCGTCGTGTTTCCCCAGATGGGTCACCCATCCAAGTACTAGTCGCGATGGACGTTGCTTCATTATATGTATCGAAATACGTGCACAGTATTCTTCTACGCTCGCCCCCCCTTACCAGTCTCTGAATGCTTTTGTCTTTATAATATTTAATCTAAGGAAACATGAAAACTTTAGGTATGCATTAGACTAAAAATAATTATCAAATTATAATAAGTATAGCAATTTTATAATTTGGAATGTTTACATAATTCCTAGATAATAGTAACCATGACCTTCACGGCAAATTCTGCAATTTGCATTGTATTATCTGGGAAATTGAATAAAGAAAATTATCAACTGCCGTCATTTCTTCAAATTATTCAATTTAATATACACACTTAGAAATATTTTCATATATTCCAAGGATGTCATTAACAAAAAAGTATATACGCTAAAATGACTCGCAAATAAATAGAGGGGCAGAAATTAATGAGTATGAGTTTGACTCGGGCATAACCGACTACGAATATATATTTGTTTAACGTTTTGCTCAAATACACTTTAGCGTTGTGCCAAAGCTAAATCTGAGAGACTATATACAGGGTGTTTCGAAAAGATTGGGACAACGCTTAACCGTAGATTCTTGACATCAAAACAAGTCGATTTAACTCAAAAAGTAGTGGTCTAACTCTTTTCGTTTTCAAGATACAGGTAAAGTATAAAAAATGTATTCGTAATTTGTCTCTATCTTAGAGACTATTATACGTATCTACTTCAAAGTTGGTAACGATATGTTTTTCAGGTCGCGAATTACAATAATGATACTGCCGATGCCATATTTTATAGATGGCGCTAGTTACAGGACTCTTACGCGACACTTTAAGCCATAACTTTTTTGAGGTTAGGTTTTGGACATCGTCTTCTAGTATAATCGAAACGCAATTCAGTTTCCTAAAGAAAAGTTATACTTGTTTAAACGCGATAAAATGCACGCTTTCAGAGAAATACGCGATTTTCCACTTTATCACACACCAGTTCGAGGAAATTCAATTGTACCTACAAGCGGTTTCTTACCTAGTAGGTGTACGTCAAGTATAATATCTTGAAATCGCCAATAGTGCTTATTGTAGATTAGGGTGGCCCATCTTTTTCGAAATCGAAATTTTTTATTTCTCACCCCTGCAAATGGTTCCATTTGAAGAAAAAACAGTCCCCTCAAAATATTATTGAGGCAAATTGAAGGCAAGGGGTGCCGCAGAATGCATTATTATGCAATAATAAAAGTAAATGGAATTATTTACATTCTTTGGTTAATGCATTGTTTTTTTTTTAATCAGCAACATTTATCTTTAGAATGACTAATCAAGTCATACAAATATCAAAGACGTTATCTGTTGTGACTATGACGTGTGTCATACTACTGTAAATTCGTAGTCTAAGAAAACTAGACTAGAAGTGTTTGAAATAAAACTCTCGTTTTATCTTTGTGTATTTTATTATGAAACGTTTTTTTCATACATAGTATCAAATATTATCCTAAATCTACAAGACATATAGTAATAAAAACAACATTTTTTGCACTAGGCCAAAGCATGCGACAGGGTTTCTTTTTTTACATTTGGAAACTGTGATTTATAATCATTTCCAACTTGAAGTAAAAACTGTTTTTGGTCTTCATTTTTTGTTAAAATGCCATTATAGTCAGTAATAAGTTTGATTCCTCTCTCAGCGGCATCATTTACAACTTTAATTTTGTTTACAATATTGAAACATCGGGTATAACTTTCATTTTCCCTCCATGTTGTTGGATCATTTTCCAAAAATTCCATAGACAAACCTAAGTTTTGAAAAAACTGTTTAGTGTTCTCGCATATGAAGTCCTGAATTTCCTTGTTTTCAACGTCAGTAATGTTACTAATCATAAGTCGTTTAATACCCTCTTGAGTTGGTGCTTTCGTATTCAAAGCTTTAACCATTTATCTTTTAGTGGTAACTGAAATATCGTCATCAAAGAAAGATAAGCCAACATTTACTGAATTAAGGTACCACAAATGGTTCACTATTTTCCTACTTGCGGCTTGAGATATTTCTTTGTCAATATTTTGATAATTAATGAGTTCTTTACAAAAGTCTAAGTCATGAAGCGGTGCTTTACTAGCAAATGACGCTGTAAACCAGGCCTTTACATAAACCTTTACAATAAAGAGACATATATCTTCAATACCTATTTTTTCTTTTTTAGTTAGTTGGAACTGATCTTGGAAAAAAAATATTTTTAGACAGTAAATGGCTTTGGCTATCCAACGTGCATGATGAAATGCCCCTGGTTGATAGAATGTCGTGTGAGTGGGCTCTTCTTCAACAAAAAGTTTAGAAAGCATTAAAAATTCTTTATAATCATCACGAGGCCGTTGCAAAGTTAAAGCTGCATTTAGAAACTTTACAATTTCGGCTTTAACTGGTTGTAAAATATGTTTAATTTTTGATACCTGAAATCCAGTTTTTAGTTTATTTTGATCTATTTTAGGCCAAAATTCCCTAAAACGTTTAAATAGTGGCACATTTGGACCAGATGAGGAAGGCATTTTTGTGTCAAACACACTTCTCAAAACCACTTCAAAAATATGATGTCTACAAGGAAAATATAGAATATCTCTTTCTAATTTTTGTTGCAATAGTGTGGCTGCCCCATTTATATAACCCATATTTGGTGCTGTTGTATCACAACACAAAGCTATTACCTTTTCGTCCAAATTGCATTCACAAAGCACATCATAAACTGCTTCAGTCTGTTCTCTTCCAGTTGAATTGGGCAAAGCTGGTACTACAAGTAGTTGTTCAATATCTCCACTAGTAACTAAGATAGCAAGTTTATCGATATTTCCCATTCCAGTGAGAGAAGGTAAAAGTTTTCCATCCCAATGGATGACTGGGGCCGGCAATTCAGAATTACCGAAGGCAGTTTTTAATATTTCCGCTCTTTCTTCGCGGATGCGTTGTCTAGAGCGCTGAAGTGTGGTTCTGCTGATGGACAAAGATGTGGTGTCATGTCCTAGTGCTTCTGCTACTGCCGTCAAAATATGGACTCCATACCTGTCGCTTATTTTGCAAGCATCAAATACAGCGGCTATTTTTGGTGTGATGATGTTACATGTTCCATACAATCTCCTCTTTTTTGGCTGTGACGGGCCAGGCTGGTCTTGTAACAACTCTTCTTGGGCTTCGATTATTTCATCTTCATTTTCGTTGGAGTCGGCTGAATTACTACTTGATGATGGACAAGTGACTGTTTCCTCTAATCTAGCTTTTTCTTGTTGACTTCGTTGCATTCGTTCGGATAATTTCTGTAATTTCTCCTCAGCTGATTTTTCTTGAGAAGCAAGTTGGTAATCAATACCATGCATAAATCCAGGACGTCCCTTTTTTCTTTGGTTAATTAAAAACTGCTTATCTTCATCTATTTTCATCAACTCCAATGCATTTGCATGAGAAATGTCAAAAAACGATCGTCCAATTTTTCAACTAAATTTTTTTCTTTACCTCCCGCACTGGCCCTTTTAGCCGATTTTTGTAAGTTCCTCCACTCTGCATAAAGTTTATCTAGTTGTTTAACACAATGAAAATCCTGACGTGTCGGAATGCGAGCTTTATCCCAAAAAACTGACACCTCTTTTATTGTTAATTTAGCACTTTCATGTACACTTAGCTTCAATTCACGAATGTTATAAAAGAGCACTTGTAATACTTGTCTATTAGATGGCAATTTATTGCCAATGATTTGTGACGAATAGTGTCCAACTAAGTAAATGAAAGTATCCTTTTGTAAGGATCTAACATCAGCCATCGTTAAATGTTTTTTCAAAAAGGAACGTATGCTAGAACTTATAATGTCACCACTGTAAAACACAATTGCAAACTGACATAAAAACCTACCGTAGGTGCATTATATTTCTAAACTTCCAAAACAAATAATTTCTAGGAAATAATTACACCAATAAAACATTATGAGAAATATTTGTATTTTAAGTAAAATTTAAGTGTATTACCGTAATAAAATCTTATCTACAAATTTCTACCTGAATGCGGCACGGGTTACCGTTCACCGAATTATCTGAAACTTTGATATAAATTATTCCTAGTATAATAGTATATTTTCGTGGGGTGAGACTTAAAAAATACGCAAAAAAAATTCACCCCCTATAGACATGGGCCACCCTATTGTAGATACGTGTAATATTCTCCAAGATAGAGACAAAATACGAAAACAATTTTTTTATTACACCACTCTGTATCTTGAAAACGAAAAGAGTTAGACTGCTACTTTTTGGGTTAAATCGACTTGTTTTGATGTCAAGAGTCTATGCTAAACGTTGTCCCAATCTTTTCAAAACACCCGGGGTGTTGAATTTCTTCGAACTGGTGTGTGACAAAGTTGTAAATCGCGTATTTCTCTGAAAGGGTGCGTTTTATCGCGTTTAAACAAGTACACCTTTTCTTTAGGAAACTAAATTGCGTTTCGATTATAATAGAAGACGATGTCCAAAACCTAACCTCAAAAAAGTTATGGCTTAAAGTGTCACGTACTAGCGCCATCTATAAAATGTGGCATCAGCAATATCACCATTGTAATTAGCGACCTGAAAAATATGTCGTTACCAACTTTGAAGTAGATACGTATAATAATCTCCAAGATAGAGACAAATTACGAATAATTTTTTTTTACTTTGCCACCCTATATCTTGAAAACGAAAAGAGTTAGACCACTACTTTTTGAGTTCAATCGACTTGTTTTGATGTCAACTATCTACGGCTAAGCGTTGTACCAATCTTTTCGAAACACCTTGTATATTACAGTTGCTATATCTTGTATTCATATTTTTGTGTCCTTAATCAAAAACTTTAGTAACATTTTACGCTAAAATTATAATAAAACATAACCGTTTACACGCCTCCGGTGATAACTATGTATGATGAATATAATAATAATATGTTTTACGGTTAATTTTTTTCGGAAGTTCGAGGTTATTGGATGTTTGTCATGTACGCAATAAGCAATATGTAAAGAAAATGCCTAAACATAGATTAACCTTTTTTTTTTTGACAAGTATAAAACATTTTTATTTAAAGTTTGGCGTTTGGCTGTGAACTCAAGACAAAATAATGTACTAAATAACGCAATTTTAAACTTCTATCTATCTATCTGAGCTTCATTTACGAACAGAATATTTTAAAGCAATTTTCACTTGGCAGCAATAGAACTCGGAAAACGTCTATTCAAGTGTGTAGTCGGGATTTTTTTTCGGGAGGTGTTTTTGCTGACTTATGAAAGAAATATTTAAATTTTACTCACCAGGCTTCCCCACGCCGACAGTACTTCATCTTCTGGAAATAGAAGAATGTCTATAAGGACCCAAGCTCCTCTCCAGACAAAAACAACCAATGTGCCAACGATCAGTACCGAAAACAAACAGTCTAATATGTACAGTGATGTCTTTTCCCCAATCTGCAAAGAGAAAAATACAGTTAATACATGGTCATTACATGGACTCTTAGATGGAATAAATATGTCAATTTTGATTTATTTTTGTGATGAAACCCTGCAACAGTTGTAGAATATAAAGGTTCTCCGTAATGTTTACTATACTGACGTTCAAGTATAGAGCTTTAAACTATCTTTTGTGTAAAATTAAACGCTTGGTGAGTCATTTATATAATTAGTTCAATATTTAAGGCTATAATCCTCACTTCTTTTTCTTGGTACCCATTAGATATAGTTTATTGCGGAAGAATTTTCTATAAGATTATATCTTTTGCAATCTTTTTACAAATATAATTTGTATGTGTTTCCAAAGTTAATTTTTGTCAGAATTTTACTTTATTAGTAAAGCTATCCGTAGTTTTAAAATAAAAACCAGTTCCTTCAATTTTGGTCATCTTTGTGCCAATTGATTTGCGATAAAGCAGTGTTGATCATAGTCTTCGTTGAGTTACAGTTGTGTTGCCGAGAAATGAAAGAATTTGCATTCAAGATAAGATTTAGTAAGTCATTGATATGAATCAGTATAGTCTGAGACCCAATACTGATTTCTGAGGAACTCCATATTTTCTTGGTGGTGGAATTGATGTTATATTTTGGCAACACGCAAATTGAAAAAGGACTCGGAAAATGAATTATCATTAAGCAGTTAAAAGTTAATTTATCAATTAATATTCGATAAGATGCATAGTAAGATCTAGAAATTAATTAAATGTTTGTTTATAATCTTAGCTGAAGGGCTTATGAGTTAAATATAGTGTGTACAAAATTATCAGTAGCTTAACTTTTTAATACTTGTTACAACAATTTTGCGAAAATTTTTAGAGTATATCATGCCCGAGTCACAAGTCATCGGTCAAGACGTAAATAATAGATGAATTACGAAATTTTCAAGACGGAAAAAATGCTAGACAGTTCATTCTAGTTTCAGATACAACTAACACATCGAATATATTTATTAATGTGAAGGCTTAATGTACTGAAGGCTTAACAGATAAACAATCTTTACGGCATAATTAAAATAAATGCAAAATATTAATATTCTCCACGTGTCTGTCAAAAATGAAACAACCAAATTAATAACATGTAATGTAATGTAACAAATGATAATTATTTTCGTGGATTGTACATGAGATTATATTCCGGTAAATAATTAGAGTTTTTATATAATTTGATACTGATAATGGTATAAAATTACTTTTTGCCAGGAAATAGTTAGAGTTGCTAGCTATTAAAAGTGTAAGCACCCAGTAAACAGTAGCTCGTATAAAATATATGAAATATTATAAAAAAAAGTATAAAAATGGTTTTGGTTTAATAATTATACTTTTATGATGTACCACGTTATGGTTTTGCGTTTTTATTGTATTTCACCATTTTCTCCTTCAACAATTATATAACACAGGTAGTTTTCGTCTCTTGAGCGACTGAGCCACAACGTTTAAAGTAAGTTTTTTTCTCCTATACCCTCTCAGATCCCCATCAGTCGAGCTATCAGACCTCACTTCTGTTGTGTTGTGCTAAAATAGATCTTTGGAGAAGGGTGTGTAAGGGAGGGTGGGGTGTAATTGTATTGGAGAGAATGGTTCACATAATTTAAATTAATCTTAATTTTTCAATTCAATGATGTACTAAATTCTTGATAAAAAAGACATATTAAATAAACTGTTAATGTATAAAATATATTGGTCATAAACTGCTAATAAATGTATATTGGAAACTCTAAAAGAACTAATAAACAGCGGCATTCAAGACAGTTTGGATTATTATATCAAAACCCGTAAATGAATCAAACACCTTATAAATGTATTCGTGAAACGTTTATAAAATGTAACATACAGTGTAAAAAAAAATGTATCCCTACAATACTTTTAATTAAAAAAATTAAGTTTACTTAAGAGAAGAACGGTATAGGTATAATTCAAGTAATCTATGAAATTAAAAAATACTGTTGCCAAAATTTTAAATGATGAATTTCAAATTTAAGTTGTTATTAATTTATAAAATTATAGTCTCAAACAGGAAGATGGCACGGCACCACTTATGTTAGATTTAAGTTACTGATCCACTTTGAATCACTTTTATCAAGCACTTTAGAGAATATGTAAAAGATGGATAGTCCTATGCATGGGCAAATATTAACCACACTACGTGGTATGGTGGTGCTGTGATCAATACGGCGGTTCCCCAGGGCGAGTCCTTTTCCATTGCACTGAAATTGGGCCTGACCTCTGCGATTATCCCTAATGCGGAATAACTCGCTCGCATAATTTTTGGCATCCGGGACTGCGTACACACTTTATAGGTAGTTTATAAAATGTCATATACAATGATAAATAAAGATATCCGTGAAACCCTTGTGTGATAATAAACGTTTAAATTACCACCCATCTGACCTCATGTAAAAGTGATTTCAGTCGAATGTCATAAAACTACAGTATATTGTTGTTCCCCCCATGCTGATTAAAAGTCTCAATGGGCCCAACTCCCTAAAGTTTAAAGATTTCCAAGATATTTAAGTATACAAATAGTCCCCTTAGTACAGTGAATGAAGGTGAAAATCAACTATTACCTCCGATTTCGGTGAACCTCCATCGATGTGCATAAAAATTTGGGATTTAGTATATTTTACCCTCAACTTCAAAAGTGACATATGCTTGACTTGCGCTTTTTGCATTTTAGGGGTGAAATCCACCCCTTTTGTTAAAAATGGGAAAAAATGCAGATTTAAGCATTCTGGCGTAAGTAATCTCGTTTAATTAGATAAAATAAATATTTTTCAATACTTATATGCATGATTTATGATTTTAATTAATTTTTCAACCCTTTTAGCAACCACCCTTAAATCGAAAATCATGAAAAAATCATTTTTTGTATTTCTGAAATATGAAATCGCATATTAACATTACACAAATGGTTTGTTTACTGTTTATGATATAATTTTTGGTTGACTGTAAAATTTCAACCCTTAAAAACCACCCCCTTAATGCAGAATCATTGAAAAAATTGGTCTCAAGAAACTTTAATCATTTGAATAATACATTACTGAATTGAAATCTCATTTACTGAGTATTAAAATAATTATTTATTTATTGCGAAATTTTCCACCCTTAAAAACTACCACTTGTCATAAAAATAATGGAATTTTTTTTATCAGCTTTAATAGCTTTAATTATTTAGAATCTTTTTTATTACTTATGATAAACTTTATTAATATATTTCAAACTTTATTAATATTATTCTTTCCACATTCCCCAAACTACCCTTCGTGCACAAATTGATGAAAAAGCATAGTTTAACGTTAGAAACAATTTTTACAGTGCTTATGTGACTTATAAAAATTTAATTTATTAATTAAGACACACAGCATACTAGAAAGCCTCACTATGTTTTCGAGCAGATGTTCAGAATTCCTTTCACTTTTTCTATCTTCAAAAGAAACATACACACTCACACATGTATATTTTGTGAGCATGTACCTATCGACACGTCTACTTCTTACTATCTATCTTTTTTCCTATATATGCATACAAGATCTCTGCTCAAAAAAATTTTCCAAAAAAATGTTATTGGTTTTTTTACAATAACTCCGTTAATTTTTATGATATCAGGTTCATCCAAAAATCATTTGAAAGGTAATTTCAAGGGGTATAAGATCATATTAAATTTAATCTTTTAAAACCCTTATTTTTTAAAAGATAAAAGGTTAAAGGGCCCCGGTTACATGGTTCTCGCAGTAAAATTTAGGCTTTAAACGTTTCTATCTCGGTTATTTTTTATCCTACAAAAATAAAAAAGAAACTGAAATATTTGTTAAAAAACAACTCAAATTTCGTTCTCTATTATTTTTTACATATATCGAGTATTGTTGGAGTTTTTATCAAAAGAAAATAAAATTTACGAAAATTTGAAAAATTCTGATTTTTCTAAATCATATTTTTTTTCAAAAATATGCATTCTAAACCGGTCAAAGTTTTTAAAGTCATTAGTTATGCTAAAATAAAGAAAGTCTTATAGGGATTACTATAAATTTTAATTTTTGTGGAAATGGCGTAGGTTTTATTTTTCACTTTTTCCTAAAAAATTCGAAAGGGTCCTCTTATTTTCATCGTAACTTGCTTAATTTTAATGCTATCAACTTCTTCTACAGCTCATTTGATAGGTATTTCTGAGTACTTTGAAAAGTGTTCAGTAAGTATATTTTATAAAATGCATCCCGTTATTTAAGCTTGAATACTTAGATTTAAGTACTTGCCGAAAAAAAATATATACATTCAATTACCTATAGCTCACTTTGAATTAATATTAAAAGGATTTTTAAGGAAGGAATGTATTCGTTTTTTTATTAGCTTCAATTTTGGTAATGACAACTTTTTTGTAAAAACTTATAGTTTTTGAGTTATTTATGAAAAACCGCTTTAGAACATGCATTTTTTTCACGAAAAATCAAAATCTTTGATCTTTAATAACTCAAAAAGTATTGATTTATTTTAATAACTTTATATAACAAATTTTGCTTAGAATTGGTCCCTCTATCGATTCCTGGGGTTATTTTTCATAAAATAATTTCCACCCCCGAGAAGGGGTGGCATCCACCCCCAGGGTAAAAGCGCAAGTTGGCACTATGTCACTTTTGTTTCTTGAGGTATCCTCTAACTACTCACAAATTTTCATGAAAATCGATGGAGGTTCAACGAAATCGGAGGTGAAAACCTTCAGTGACTGTATTACCTGAGATAAACCAGAAAACGCAAAAAAGCCCAAAAATTCGGTGACTCGACCGTAAGATATCTCCTCTTCTCCCCCGTTTTCGAGGGCGGGGAATACGATGGTGGCAATATTTTCCGACCACTACCCACTACCCCCAAACAGGAAAAACTACCTTTTTCCGATTTTCCTCTGCTAGGCTTGCGAGGGCTTGTCGGATCGAGCTTTTTTGTCAGTTCGAATAAAATAAGTAAAGATTGACCACAAGTGATCTAAACCACCCCCGGGTGGTTGAAACTACCCCCACTCCCATGAAATACCACGAATATAACGAAAATCAGCTGGAAAACGATATGTGCCCACTTTCGAGGGCGGGGAACGCGATGGTGACAATATTTTCTGACCTACTCTTCACCCACTAAAACCCACCCACCTAAACCGGAAGGACCACCTCCTTTTCCGATTTTCCGGAGCTAGGCTTGCGAGGGCTTGTTGGATAGGACTTCTTCTCGTCAATTCGTATGAAATAGTTGACCTCGATCAGACGAGATCCAACCAACTCGGGGGTTCAAGCAGCCTTTACACGAAGTGAACTTTTCCTTCAGTGGTTTATAGGGAGTTGATTGAGACATTGGTATATATAGATATTTTTGTTTTTTCATTGTTTATGTATGTAAAAATATATTTTTATTCATTGAAATGATTATTCATTATATTGGTTCATTATATACAATTCTTATTCTATGCCAATAGATCTTTTGACGATTACAAATTATAATCACACTGTTCGTCTTAGTCGAAATGGACGTCACAGTCCATCTCGTTACATTCATAATCATCATATTCATCATCACTAGAATTATCATCATTATATAAATAAGGCTTATCATCGTTGTTTTCGTGATATTTGGTTATTGGAAATGGACTGGTTTCAACCCCCGGGGTGGGTTAGGTCACCTGTGGCCAATCCTTATTTTATTCGAATTGACAAAAAAAATCGATCCGACAAGTCCTTGCAAGCCTAACATCGCAAAATCGGAAAAAAGGGTGTTTTTTCCCATTAAAAGGTAGGTCGGAAAATATTGTCACCATCGTGTTCCTGTTGTAGAACTCTCCACAATCGTCCTAAGTTGAAGACAGAATCAAAATTCGACTTAGGCAAAAATTTCATTTAAAGATATTTTTAAGAGTCTGCAGAGGCACAGATCAGTCCATAAGGACCGTTTTGGGTTCTATAAGGCGTTGGAAATGACCAGGTGAAAATTCGAAGAAACACCGAATTTTCACTTAGGAAAAATGTTTTTGGTTCAGGATATGAGAGCAGAAGTATATAATGACAAAGATTTATGAATAATATACTTTTTCAAAGGTACCACAAATTGGACTTTGAAAAATAATATTTTTGAAAGGGCGTCAAAATTTGGCTCAAGAATCGATTTATCGAAAGTACGCCAAAATTTCACTTGCAGACTAATTTTTCAAAACTGCGTTGAAATTTGGCTTGAAAATCGATTTTTCAAAAGTACGCCAAAATTTCACCCGCAGATTAGTTTTTCAAAAGTACCTTGAAATTTGGTTTGAAAATAGATTTTTCAAAAGTACCACAAAGTCAGTTTAAAAAGTACCACGAAAATTCACTTTGAAATATTTTCTATTTTTTATTCCTCCACCAAAGACATTGACCTTTAATGTACGGTCATTGAAAGCCCAATTCTAAAGTATGAGCATAAAATTTTAGCGATGCACTGCATCCAAAAGGCAAAATAGAAGATTTTGACAAAGCCGGCGTAGTGCCGATAAGCAAAAATTTATAAAAATCAATGCACATGTACAAGGCCGGTTTCTCGCATAGAAAGAGGGGATTGGCTCAGCGGCTCGCAATTTGGTCGAGCGCGTTGAGTGGTCCAAACAAAGCAATGGTAGGAAATCCAATAACGGGGCTTTCCAAATGACAAAGTTACAGAGGAAAACGCCTTGTGCATAAAAAACCAAAAATTCAATTTTGCCTAAAAGTCGCTCGAAGGTGGGTAGCTGCCATATCGATAATATTGACAAATGCATAGGAGCAAGTAAATCGTGGACTGATCGAACGCCATTAAACTTATGCATTTATAAGTCCTCACGAATGTGTTTGAGTACGTGAATCTCCACGATACAAGAACTTTAAAGCTAAGTAGTCTCTAGTGAAACTAAATTCATTTAGTAAAACTTTTTTAAGTTAATTTCAGTCAGCCGTAATGATAAATTACAAACAGTCTCAGACTTCTCTAAAAAGCTCGCATTTTGATTCTGAGAAGGTATGCATGAATCTTTTCTACCTAATCGATCGTTAGCGTAAGCGCTCTCGCTTGTATGGTCTGAAAGCCATTACCTTGATTGGGGAAGGCACGATTCTTATCTTGAGAATCTCCACAATACAAGAACTTTAAAGCTAAGTAGTCTCTAGCGAAACTAAATTCATTTAGTAAAACTTTTTTAAGTTAATTTCAGTCAGCCGTAATGATAAATTACAAACAGTCTCAGACTTCTCTAAAAAGCTCGCATTTTGATTCTGAGAAGGTATGCATCAATCTTTTCTACCTAATCGATCGTTAGCGTAAGCGCTCTCGCTTGTATGGTCTGAAAGCCATTACCTTGATTGGGGAAGGCACGATTCTTATCTTGAGAATTTTGTATAACCATTTCTGTTAAATAAACGGATTCTTTGAACTATTGTTTCTTAATTGATCTTGAGGCCTGTTGACGGTCTATAATCCCTGGACCATTCGTATAGAAAACCGGATGCGTCGAGTTAATTCACATTAACACTCGACCTTCTGGTTGCTTTACGGAGGTTTGATAGGGATTTTTTTATGCGTTTTTTGAGAAACAGAGTCCGTTATTAGCAGCCCAAAACGTGGATTCCGCGTACCAAAAGTAATCCCTCCGCAGAGAAATTCTTCGGTTGGGATTTTTTTATGCAAAAATTCAGGAAATTAAGAGGTGCCTAAACCCCTAACGAGGGAATTCAGGTTCAGAGAGAGCGTCATTACCGATCTGTGGTAGTGCAGCCTTGGTCCATTATCCGGCTATCGAAGTGCATCTTATCTCGAACCCGCCTGGGAGGTAGAAGAACGGGGTAATACGCGACTGGCGCCCCCTGAGAAATAAATTGGTGTCGCGTCATTTTGACGCCCGGTAGTGCGTTCTTCTACATTCCCAATTCTTGGAAACGAGGGGAAGATGTCTTGCGGTCCAGTCACTTAACTTTTGGGCTTTTTTGCCTTTTTCTGATTTACTCCAAGGGACTATTATTCAAACTATATGCTTAACTTTAGGGGGTTGGGCCCTTTAAGCAGGGTTGGCATGTTTAAAACAAAATGTTTTAAACAAAGCGTTTAAAGCATGTTTAAAACATATTTAATACAAAATGCTAGGTTTTAAACAACTGTTTAAAACATAGTTTAAAACACAGTGCGAAGTTTTAAATAAATGTATTATTTTAGAGTTTGTGGAAAAGCAGGAAAAGTGCCGATGATGGTCCATTCCGATAAATAATTCCGATATAGTGGTCACGTGCACTAAACTGAGCATTTTATTTGCAGAGTGCTGTAAAATCCGTTTAAGAGCGCCATCTGACATCAGCTAGTAGCAACAGACATAGTGTGCCTGGCACCATTTAATTTTAGTTGAATATAGTTTTAAACGTTTTAAACCTGTTTTAAACATACCATTTAAAACTTAAAAAAAAACCTGTTTTAAACAAAAAAAACTGTTCAAAACAAAAAAAAACTGTTTTTTGTTTAAAATGAAAAAAAACTGTTTTTTTTCCAACCCTGCCTTTAAGACTGTTAATCAGCATGGTTTGAAGTACAACATACTCCAGTTTTATGACATTTGACTAAAACTACTTTTACATAAGGTCAGATGCGGAGACCTTAACCGTTTTTTGACGTATGGTTTTGCAAAATATAAAACGTTTCTTAGGTAGGTAAACTGAATGCAAACAAACAATTGCATTTATAATAATAGTTCTTTATTAATTTAGTGATATATTCTTACTTTGAAGTTGGAAAAGAGATAGACATATGACCCTAAAAATATTTTGCGAATAAAATATTTTTTACCGGATAAAATCATCCATTATATAAGTTCAGTAAAATTGAGATGTCAATTTAGGAGTGACGTTGCAAGTTTACTAAAGATTTTATTTAATTACTAAGTAAAATTATGACGTCAGTATAGGACTGACGTGCAATGCTTGATACATTGAAACCACTGTGCAAAATTGTTTCTTCATCAAAGTGAATGCATACACTAATAACACACTATAGTGGTTCTAATATGCCAAGAGTCATACGTCAGTCCTATACTGACGTCACAGTTTTACTACGTTTACATACTTATTACATAAAATCTTTAAATCTTTAATCCAAGGCATTCATAATAAAATTAATATTGAAAAGCACACTAACCGAACGTTACCTAATTATAAAACTTTGTCTAATTAAACCAACAAACTAAAACAAAATCAATTAAACGTAACAACAAAATGTCAGTTATTAGGAGTTATTCAAAGCAACATGTGACAGTATACAATGTAACAAAGTTGTAGGAGCACATGGCGCAGTACCAACTCAGGTTTTCTGTATATGTATACGATATTAGTACTTGATTTAATTTTGAGTTAGTACTTTATGACATCAGCTTGTTTGCAGTGATTGTGTGCAACCCTAAAATATACAGTTGTAACTGATCAAGACATTATTACTTCCACATCCAGTGGAAGAATAGTAACGCAAGAAAAATTTTTGAAAATTTGTATTGTTCAAATAGGCTTAAAATGTCATGAAACGTCGAGATTTTAAGTTTGAGAAAAAAAAAAATTGTGTGTCTGTCGATCGATCTGTCTGTAACGCACGTTTACTCTGGAACCGTTTAAGATATTGACTTGAAATTTGGTACACGTATGTATTTTAACGAAATCTGGAACTAGATTATATTTTGATCTTATTCCGTTGAAGGGTTGGGGGGTAAATAGAGGTAAATAGATAAATCAAGCAAGAGTCCATAAAATTGGTATTTAGTATATATAAGAGAAGCTAAGATGTCAAAAAAATTTTAGGCATTAGCTACCCCCAGTACCACTCCCACCCCATTATTAAAGGGGGTGAAAAAAACAGAATTGTCATTTAGTGTTTGTACGAGAACCAAAGGACTCACTACCGATGTGGCATATCGTTTTATCGGTTTTTGGGGTAGACGATTTCAAATATTATTAAATTATATTAAAGTTCCATAATACTATATTGTGTATTTAGGTGTGAACGCAATACATTCCCGGACGACGATGCAATAATTGAAGTCCGGGAATGTGCTTTTTCTGAAATCGATCGGGAATGTCTACATTTTCGGCGCGATTTTAGAGCGAAAAATGCACAATTCCAGTATTTTAGTCCGTTGCTAAGAAACTATCAGAAAACAGATCGGAAAAGATCCGTTGCCAAGCAACGATCAACAGAGCCGTACGGGAATGTTACTTCCCGGCCTAGGCCGGGAAGTAACATTCCCGTACGGTTTTTTATATATATTTTAATATGTTAATATTTTTGATTTTTATACGTTTAAAATAGTATTGATTGTGATTTCAGAAATTTTTTTTTTAAATGTTTATATTTTTTATTTTTATACGTTTAAAATAGTATTTATTGTGATTTCAGAAAAAATAGTATGTGTACTTCGGTGTGAAAGCACATTCCCAGACTTCGATGCTTGTTGGCCTCGGCTAGCGCCTCGGCCAACAATTGCATCGTCGTCCGGGAATGTATCGCTTTCACACCTAGATACACAATATACTATTCACACTGAAGTATACATACTATTTTTTCTGAAATCACAATCAATATTATTATAAATTAAGGAATTTGTATTAATGCATAACATTTCTTCATTACAATCTAACTGCTTATTAATAAATGCAATTTTAATGTGAGTTGGTTTGTCTGCGTGTATTTATTTACTGTCTAAAATATACATAAAAAACCGTACGGGAATAGTAGATTGTAATACAAGTGTGGCAAGGGCTTCATTGCAAAACGATGTATGAAAATAGGAACACGAGCGCAGCGAGTGTTCCTTTCATACGAGTTTTGCAATGAAGCTTGCCACACGTGTGTTACATACTATTTTTTCTACGGTTGTGAAGTTATTTCCCTTTTCAAAGTCTTTCCAAAATTTTAAATTTGCTGCCTGTCAGATTTTATTTAAAGTGACATTTTCCGCTGTCATTTTGAAGTAAGAAAATTTAACTTTGTAATTGCAATTCATGTGTAATTAATGTACATTTATAGAATTTAATTGTTATTACCAGTAAGTAATATAAAATTCTTTAAGGTAAACACACTATTTTATTCCGGTGTGTGAAGATGTAATCAAGGCGTGTGGCAAATTCTTTGCCGCACGCTATGTCAGTCAAAGTGAAAGAAATACCCGCAACGAATTGTTTCCTTGTTTGTAAACAAATTATAATTACCACAGAATTTGTGATTCTAGTGAATTCTCGAGATAATATCAATTTGCCAACAACACACAGAATTGAATACCTACGCCTCAAGTAAATAATACTCACGAAAATATTTAATGTATGAATGACTACATTGTCGAGGCAAAAAACATGAAAAGTACCCACTTCTAGTAAAGAATCGCTATTTTGTTATCTTTAATCAGAATCATTCATCTAGGTCATCGGTGATTTGATTAGTAACAACATTTTTGATGATGCCATTGAAATAAATGAGAAATATTTTCTACATTCCTACATCATGTCGAAAGTCTATAAGTACTCCTACTAGTACTTGCTGTTTTATTTTTATTATCGCCAATTCTTATAATTCACTTGGACTTGTTTTATTGATATAAAAATTATAGTAGTAATAGTTGAAGTAACTCATTCATTAGTTAATACATTGGTGAATGGGAGATATATTTCATCAGTTACCATAAAGCAATAACATTTATATTGATTCAAGTAGTAGAATGCTATTTTTTGACCCCCTGATCCATAGAAATGGAGAGGTTTCTGTAGTTGATCCAAAATCAAAAATTAAGATAAGGCAGATATTTACCTCAACAGGAAAAACTGGTATCTAAAAATGTCTGTATGTATTAGGGTGGTCCTTATTTTGCGACATTGGATTTTTTTCGGTCTTACCCCCGAAAGTGGTTCCAATTATTTAAAAAATGAACTATACAAAATTTCAACTCGATCGGATAACGCTAACCCGTGCCCCAAGGTCATTAAAAGTCACTAAAATACGCAATTTTCATCGATATTTTTTTCTTGCACTTTTTTCGGCATAACCCCCTAAATTGGTTCCAATTATTTAAAAAATGAAGTATACAAAATTTTAACTCGATCGGATAACGCTAACCTGTGCCCCAAGGCAATTAAAATTCACCATCAGACGCAATTTTCATCTATTTTCAATAGTATCTCGTGAACTGTTGATTGCATCGAAATGTTACACATACATAATTGGAGGAAAATTTATTTTTATAAAACGTCATTTCTTGGCATTTTTCTCATGCATTTAATAGTTGAATAGGAATAATGAAGCTTTGGTTGACATAAACAGGCACCAGAACATACATGTTCTCGTTGAAATGCCAGGATACACGTTTCGTGTCCCATGAATTAATCGAATTAGCTTCCCTTTATTGTAAGGGATGTCTTATAGCAACACGGTACCTGTCGCGGATGTCTGCTAGGTGTACGACCTCAGCAAACTCTTTTTCATTGGTCGGTTTTTAACAACAACGATTCCTTGCGATATTGCCATCTGCTGCAGCTGAGGCTCGAACTCAGTAGAGATATCAGCGACTAACCATTTTCTTTCACTCAATCGTGGCCTAAGCCATTGCTATAGTTTCGTTAACTTGCAAAAAATGGCGTTAAACATCCATACTCTAGCCAGGAACTTTCGAACCAGGAAACTCGTAGTCTCAATGCTAACACATAAGCACTGAACCACTGAGTCGGTTAATGGTTCATGGAACATCTGATCACAAATGGTGAAAGAAACTTAAATACTGAAACTGAATAAAAGTCTCCATGGGAGCAATACTCCAGTCATTTTAGGCTTCTGATCTAACAAAATATATCCTTAATTGTTTTTTTTGTGAAATCGATTTATTTTCCTGTTTTAAAGAAAATATTAAAAATCGGCAACGAGATCACTACGGCATAAAAAATTATTCAAGGTCAAAATTCACAAAAAACGTTTTTTTGCGAATGTCGCGCTTTCTGTGGCTCTGAGGCCAATTGAGGTTATTATGAAAATGAAAGATAATGAAATTCCGCACAAAAATGATCTCTTCCATTTTTTATGTAAAACGAACGGTTTAGACAAAAATGTGCTTCAAAGTTTCCGCGCAAGGCAAACTTTATAGAGAAATATCATTTCAACATATATTCTCCTCAACCCTAGTAAGCGGAGATGGGTAACTAAAGGAAAATATTACTGAACAGTGACATTTTTAGGAAAAAATTTTCGGACAAAGTTTGTTCTGTTGAGAGACGAATATCATTTGGTCCTAACGTTTACCTACCCTTGATGAGTTTTTTCTTAGAGCTGTTTAGAATTGTATAGTTTTCTTTATTCTGTTTGATTGTCATATGCCATTTGTTTCTTTTTCTATTTTTGTGACTAGGGCACCTCCACGTGGTGACGGCGGGCAACGCTGAAATAAATTTCGGCTAAGTTCCTAGGTAAGAAAAATCCCGTCGTGGCAAAAGTAGAGAAAGAGTTTACGATCCAGAAGAAGGAAATCCCAGTATCGGCGGCCAGTCAGGTTGAAGTGGGAAACTTGGCTTCCTATGAGTACAAGAAATTTGCACAACTGTGTAAATAATGCGAATTCCTTCTGTTTTGTTTGTAGTAAATTCCGAAAAATCGAAAAAAAATCAGCGATAAAATAAAAAATATTTATTTAAAATCTATATGTGATAGGTTTAAGTATATTCATCAACCCTTCTCCCTTCTTCATTATGACAATAATAAGAGCAAGTGTTCTTTTCCTTGTGTAAAATATTTTCTAAAGTCTTTTTCTCTTTTTCTGTATGAGCTAGAACGAACATCACTTGATACTAAATTGTATTTTTCCATAATCGCCGCTAAATATTCTTCCCTACCATTAGATAGACCAAGATTTCTAATAACATTATTAAGTTTATCTTTTCATCAAATATTGGGAGTTTTAGTTCTTATCGAACACTCACATTCACTATCTTCATATTCACCGTCATCTTCTTGACTTTCGGAACAATTAGTTTCCATTACCCTTTTTTAGCATTAATTCCGGAAACATTTGTATTGCTAAAAAATAACACTCTTCACGGATTCCAGGCTCCTTCCATATTGTTGGATTGGAAATATTAGCACGCCGTTATAGATAAATTTAAAGCACGAGTGGTATTTGGGGAGAATAATTCACGATTAAATAAAGTACACAAAACATCTTTAATATTAAGTTTTGCCATGCATCGCCTCCAGACGTTTTCTTGTAATTTTTTAGTGTTTACTGACCTTTATTTTCAATTTCATTATTAAGCTATAAGAAATGTATAGAACCTATAGATAAAACTTAAAAGAACGAGTTGTTCTATTTGTGGGAAAAATTTCACGAAACAAAACATGATATATGTCAAAATATTACCACGATATTTGTCGACGCGTCGATACAAAAAATTAGAGCGATACATTTTTCGTCTTCGTACTGACAAAAACCGATCTAGGTTAGTTTGCCACTAATAATGGCATTTGAATGATGCAATGCTGTCAAAAAGCGGGCATTCATTGGCTATCACGTTAACGAGTGAAATAATCGATATTAAACAAATTAAAAATTTGTGCTCGTTCCCTAATGTTTAACAATTATTCGTAATTGTCAAAGCAACGTAAAAAGTCATAGAATCGAATATTGATTTTTTAATATATTGTTAAAAAATTTATTGCCCATCACGCTTTGGGATGACAGTGACATAACTTGATTATGGTTTTAAATTGCACAACTTTAGTAGATGAAGATAATAGTGATTTATGAAAAGCTACTTTTTCTAGCTTCTACTTGCATTCGTTATTTCCCTAAAATTGTCGGTAGGTAATCTTCAGAGCACGGTCACACCTATTTCTACCTATAGCTATAAGGACCCCGCACGTTTCTTATGTAAAATAATGCCCGGCGGATTTGGTTAAAATTGAAATATATTATTAATGAAATCATCCTAAATAAAAGTCTCCATGGGAGCAAGGCCGAAAAATTAATAGTTTTCAAGTTATGGAGCTTTGAAGTTGTCTATCCGTGGTATATCAAATTCGGAACATATTATGATGTGGCTGAAGAACAGCTCGAGTTTGACACGAATTTTCAAAATTAGAAATCCAACAAACTAATTAGCCCCCTCCCTAGATATGGACCACAATACGAACTGGAAGTACGAACCGGAAGTTGCATGATTAAGTCCATTTTGAAGAGTGAAAACTTATGCATTCTGTATATACACCTGGGTAATAACTTCCGGTTCGCACTTCAGCGCTGTGTTATTGTGGTCCATATCTAGCGAGGAAGCCTGAAACCGTTCATTTACCATGAATACGTAATTATTAGGCAGGTCTATATATACGCTGCACTTGCACCTTTCAAAATTGACTTAATTATGCAACTTCCGGTTCGTATTGTGGTCCATATCTAGAGATGAGGCTAATTAGTTTGTTGGATTTCTAATTTTTAAAATTCGTGTCAAACTCGAGCTGTTCTTCAACTACATCATAATTCGTTCCGAATTTGATATACTACGGATAGACAACTTCAAAGCTCCATAACTTAAAAACTATTAATTTTTCGGTCTTGTAATTCAGTGGAATTAGACTTTTCTGATCTAACAAAATATATCCTTAATTTTTTTTTTGAAATCGATTTATTTTGGTGTTTTAAAGAAAATATCAAAAATCGGCAACGAGAACACTACGGCAAAAATATTATTCAAGGTCAAACTTCACAAAAACGGTTTTCTGCGAATATCGCGTTTTCTATGGCTCGGAGGCCAATTGAGGTTATTATAAAAATGAAAGATAATGAAATTGTACACAAAAATGATTTCTTCCATTTTTTATGTACAAGTTTCCCACTTCACTAGAGCTGCGGTTGCATGATGTACGACGCCTGCGGTCCCTTTTCCCAACCTGACTGGCCGCCGATACTGGGATTTCCCTATCCTGCATCGTAAACTGTTTCTCTACTTTTGCCACGACGGGATTTTTCTTACCTAGGAACTTAGCCGAAATTTATTTCAGCGTTGCCCGCCGTCACCACGTGGAGGTGCCCTAGTCACAAAAATAGAAAAAGAAACAAATGGCATATGACATCAAACAGAATAAAGAAAACTATACAATTCTAAACAGCTCTAAGAAAAAAAAGTAAAAAATCAAGGGTAGGTAAATGTTAAGACCAAAGTTGTGTTCATTCCAAAGACAGGGCGGATGGATTACACCACCCCCAAAGCATATAGACCTGTCAGCCTAACCTCGTTTCTCCTCAAGACGATGGAGAAGCTATGTGAACGATACATAAGGGATGTCGTAGTGAAAGACAACCCTTTGCATCCCAACCAACACGCATACACATTGGGAAGATCCACCGACACCGCCCTCCACGCGGTCGCGAGTCGGATTGAGAAATCCTTGGACAATAAAGAGTCCACCCTAGGTGTCTTCATAGACATAGAAGGTGCGTTTGATAAAACCACCTTCCCAAAAATCACGGCAGCCCTAGTGGAGAGAAACGTCCCCACGATTATGGGAAGCTGGATATCCAACATGCTCTCCAAAAGAGCTGTACAAATTAGTGTGGGAGACGCTTCTGTGCGAGGAATGGTCGCGAGAGGCTGCCCGCAGGGAGGTGTAATATCACCACTGCTATGGAACTTAGTAGGGTTTCCACACAATCGCCTACGCAGATGATGTAACAATACTGCTCAACGGAAAATTTGAAGGAGTCCTCTGTGAAAGGATGCAGGGGGCCCTAAGAATAATTGAAAAATGGTGCAGGGAACACTCGCTGTCTGTTAATCCCAGGAAGACGGAGATGGTTCTCTTCAGAAGAAAAAGGAAACCAGGGGCACTGAAAGCACCAGTTCTCCTGGATACAACACTAAGTCTCGCATCAGAAGTGAAATACCTTGGGGTAACCTTTGACGCCAAACTAACATGGACTAAGACAGAAGACTAAAAAAGGCTTACATCTCTTATGAGCAGTGTCGCAGGACCGTGGGGAAAACCTGGGGAATGAAACCCAAAGTGGTCATGTGGATATACACTGCCATCATAAGAGCAATGATAACCTATGGAGCTGTGGTCTGGTGGCCTAAGAGTAAACAGGCTACAGCGAGAGCCAAGCTCAGCCAAGTGCAGAGAGTTGCCTGCCTAAGCATAACAGGAGCTATGCGAACAACGCCAACGAGAGCAATGGAGGTAATGCTGTGTCTGCCACCATTGGATCTATATCTAGGAGAAGTGACTTTAATAACAATGGCACGCCTCAAGTCCGTTGGCTTACAACCAAATGTAGGCTGTGGAGAGACCAGAAGTCGCCTGTGGAATGAGGCAGTCAGGAAGACGCCTCTTCTACAGGCGTGCACAGATGGCATCTCTCCCCGATTTGTCTTTGATAGACCCTACACAATACAGACAAACAGTGAAAACGAGACCGCCGGTGAAGGTGTGATTAACATTTTCACAGACGGATCAAGAAAGAAGGAGGGGGCAGGGTGTGGAATATACTCCAGAAGCCTGCAAATCCAATATAAATGGACTATGGATGAGCGAGCCAGCATAGTACAAACTGAACTGGCGGGCATAACCATAGCCGCAAAAGAGATTGTCCGCAGACAAACTACGGGCAAAACAATCAGGATCTACACAGACTGTAGACAATCACTACTATCCCTGAGGAGAGACAAAATAACCACAGGAGCAGTATGGGAATGTCATCAAGCACTTGTGGGAGCCTCCAGCACGAACAACATCTCGGTATGCTGGGTGAAAGGACACGCACAGTGCAGTGGCAACAAAAAATCCGACAAACTGGCCAAGAAGGCAGCAGGTCAACCTATCTTTGGACCAGGCCCGGCCAGTCTGTTACCGATTACGGCGACAATACAATTAATTAAGGAGAACACCCACAACGAATTTAAGAAGCTGTGGGATGAAACAAGCAGCTGTCAGCTTGCTAGGGAACTACTCATGTATCCCAACAAGAAAACAGCAATGGACCACCTGGCAATGCCCCGAAGGAATCTACGTTTTATAACAGGAATCCAGACTGGATACTGTCCGCTAAAGAAACATCTATACAATATGAGATTAAGCGAAACACCTCTTTGCAGAGGTTGTGAACAAGAAGATGAGACGGTTCAACACGTTACTCTGTTACTGTTCAGCCATCTCGTCAACCAGAGAATCCACTTTGGGAGAGCGTTGGTCTACCTTGGCCAATGTAAGGGAGATGCCCCTGGGCAACATCACCACCTACTTCGAAAGATTAGGTTGGTTGAAGGCCTAGGTGAGTGTCTGCCTAGAGGGAGGATGTACAAGGGGTTCAATGGGGCCTAAGTGCTGTGGTTTCTTTTGACCACCCTCCTGCTAATTCCATACTCCATGTTAAGACCAAATGATATTCGTCTCTCAACAGAGCAAACTTTGTCCGAAATTATTTTCCTAAAAATGCCACTGTCCAGTAATATTTTACTTTAGTTACCCACCTCCGCTTACTAGGGTTGATGAGAATATATGTTGAAATGATATTTCTCTATAAAGTTTGCAGATTGCGCTTTAATTCTGACTACGGTATGGTGTTCAGCTTGTGAAAATACGTCGGAAATTATGTTCAGAGCAAAGTCAATTTCGGACTATGATTCAGTCATTTTTGGGAACGTTTTCATCCTAAATATGAATTTTATAAGATATTCGATCGTCGCGCATAAATTCTGACCTTGGATTCGGTTTCAGTGCTCCAGATTACGTATAGATATAGTAATCAGTTCATGTAAGCTTTTCATTTACTTGTTTGGGATTTTTCGGGCATTTTTTAGGTGTTTTTTAAGGTTATGTCAAAATTCCTAACCGATCGGCCAATTCTGACCTCAGATTCGGTCTCAGCGCCCCAAAATACGTATGGAAATGGTGGTCAGCTCATTTAAGCTTTTTATTTACTTGTTTGAGATTTTTCGAGCCATCTTAGGGAAAATGCAAGAGTCAATCCGGCAAAACGGACATCGGATTCGTGTTCAGCGGGTCGAAATGCATGGGAATACATAGGTCTGCCTTCTAACAGTCGACATTTTTTTTGTGTGTGTGGCTGTGTAATTAGTTTCAATTTGAATTTAATTGCTTTAATCAAGAACTGTGCATCTGACAAGAAAAACGCAAGAGACCGTTTTCATGTAGAACTGACCAGGCTAATCAGAAAAAATATCCACATGGAAAAATGTCAGTAGTGTACCACTTTTTTGGTAAAAAATATCAGAGAATATGTTTGCAGGGGTGCCACTGTTGGAGGGATAAAATTACTTTTTTAACTAAAATATGTGGCTTTGTATCCTATAAACACATACCAAAATTGAAAATATTATCTGAAGTACTTTCTGAGATATTAAATAAAAAAAAATTCAACACCCTGTAGCAAGAAATTTAAACCGTTGCGAAAATGTGTTCATATGAACTTTTCTTCATAAAATGACCTAAGGAATCACACTCTGAAATATTAGCACGTCATTAAGGAACGCCCTGTATAGTGCACAATCCGAGATAATTTAAACACAAATCCGCTGTGACTGAGAACGGATGATGTTAATAAACATGCCAATTATGCTGTTGTTAACCACGTGCGAATAAAACTAATGTTATTAGTAGCCCTTTTAAATACTTATTATTTAATTTATGGACAAATGTACGAAAAGACATTTGTGTAGACACAAATTGCTCCTAAATAATTTCAGAGGAACCTTGATGACTCATATTTTTTTTTCAAGATAATTGGTGTATATGGTTAAGATGGTTATGTAAATAACTTCAATCACATTATTAAACGGTATCGTTTTGATGGCGTGGTAAAAGTGGGAAACCTCTTTGACATTAAAATATACATCCATACTAATTATTTTTTACTTGTTACCATTTCAGGATTTTAGTTTTTTGGGAAATTTTTGCATTTTACAATTTGGTGAAAGGGCAGCAAATACATTCTTGTCCATTCCCTGCTTTTCATTTTCTTTTCTTTAAAAATTTACAAATGGATAGATCATTTTGAGGCATTACAGTCAAAATTAATTATTTAAAAAAAACATATACAAAAATGTTGGACACTTTTTGTCACTTTTTTAAATTTTGTTTTTAACTTATATATTAAAACATTAACACAATTGTTAATGAGAGAGTTATGTAAAAATTTAATACTAAATCTATCAAGACCAAGCACAACTATATATGTTACAAACATGTAAATGTCATGTCCAAAAAACCTCGATAACCCACAGAAATCAAATAGCATCAGAAAAAGATTTGCATTTGGGTTCTATAAAGCGTGCAAATATTGATACTGTCGTGCTAAAAAAAAAATGGAACAAGTCTTATAACGTATTTTTGCTAAAAATCTAGTTGTGTACATTTAACAACTGAGAAGGTCATGAACTAACTAGGAAGATACCAAGCATACTGGGAAAGAACAAAAAAAAGAATTTATTTACTAGTGAAATATTTTTGTCGAACTCTATACGTTTCCTTAAATATATAAGGAATAAAACAAACCAGACTGCAACCAACAGCTATTCTCCGGACTAATGCCCCGCCGAGCGCTGAATTACAAATTACAAGCCTGGCTGCGTTAAGTGCAACAACTGTGTATTGGCACAACACGCTAAAGTTTCGATTGTATCAGACACCAGTCGAAAGACTTATTCCTAATCAAAGGAGCTCTCGTGCTCTCCACTCCACACCACTTGCAGACTGCAGTTTCGAGCTATTGACTCTCGTCAGTGCAAGGTAGATCTGAGATGGCTGGAACGAGGCACTTGTTCACTCTTGGTACATGACGAGATTTATAAAACCACGGCAACAAAAATAGCAGGCTCCATCTAACGGCTGATGTCCATTACAATCGAAACAGCAGTAGCCCTGACATGGGTACAGTTAGTAGGTATGATTTTAGAGGGCAGAATATTTACTAGTCAAATATTTTCGTCGAACTTCTCTATACGTTTTGTTAAATATATAAGGAATACTTTATATATTTATGGAAACGAATCGACAAAAATATTTCACTCACTAGTAAATATTCTGCCCTCTAAAAGCATACCTACTAACTGTGCCCATGTCACCTTAATTGGCGAAACGTTCACCAGCAGACTGTGCAATATTGTTGTGTTTGTAGAATCTTACCAGATCTTACAACAATATTTCTCTTGTTTCTTAAAATGTTTTATAACTTTTATATTTACTAATTAATATAGTTCTCTCTCTAGCTGACACTAAAGTAATTTGAGGTATGTAATTGAAGTAAGTAAAGTACATAATTCAAAGTAGAGTAAATAATTAACTAACAAATTATAACAAAAATAAAACGGTATTATGTAAGTAATGCCTAAAATTCAGCAACCCAAAGTTGAAATGAAAACACCTAAGCATGAAATGCTTGTCTTGCGATATTCCAAATCAACTGTAGGTTGAGCACTTTTTACTAAAAATTATACAAAAGAATATGAACAGAGTGAGGTAAAATTTGTAGAATAACAGACCAAAAAATAAACGATGAGGTATAATAGCACGTGGTTTTACAATGTTAGTTGGATAATTAGGAGGCGCTTGCAGGATAGT
This sequence comes from Rutpela maculata, assembly GCA_936432065.2. Classification (NCBI taxonomy): domain Eukaryota; kingdom Metazoa; phylum Arthropoda; class Insecta; order Coleoptera; family Cerambycidae; genus Rutpela; species Rutpela maculata. Next base: position 253,449,131 of record OW386286.2, read on the forward strand.
TCATTAATTCTCAATAAGTAATTAAGTAGTTTACAACTACCTAATTAGTATAGTTATACACTTGTAACAATCTATGGATTTTAAACTAGTTTTTTATAGGTATAAAATAGATAAAGATCAATTTACACTTTTAATTCAGAGTTTTTTTTATAACGTTATGATTTTGAATGATAAATTTTTTTATTTCAATTTTATATTTATTAAATTTTCTTAGACTTTTTAGATGGAGTGGTATGGCTATAGATTTATTTTCTGTAAACCTAGTGTCATATCTATTTAGTCTGTCTGTACGAATTTCAATACGATCAGACTTTTTTGACGTAAGTTATCTTGCTTACAAAAAAAACTTGAAGAACGGACAGACAGACAGACGATCATTTTGTAAGTCATTCAGAAATAGATAACATACAATGATACGAATATTTTTTTTTCTACAAGCAATATTTACGTTTTTAGAAATGTACCGTCGAATGCAGTATACTATTCGTTTTCGTATTTACGAAGAATATAATTAAATGAAAATATTTCATTTGTACGAAAGCGTAGAAGGGCCACAATAAATTTTAAATATTTTTTTCTTAAATTTCGACCATCTCGGAGTATTATTAAATTCCGAGTTCATACTCGGAATTTAACAATATTCCGAGTTGAAAGTCGGAATATGACTAAATTACGTGTTTAAAGTCAGAATTTAAAAAGTTCACGTAACAGCAGAATACAGAGTGTTTGGTAAAGTGATGCCAACACTGAAAAGAGAAACAGATAAGCACAGGGGGTCATTTGTCATATATATGACCAAACATACTTGTATGAAAAATGGTACGGTTTTGTACTTTTTTTTTAAATCTCCATTTTTCACCATTTATGTGCAGGATAAAAGGACTTGTCTACAATGAGGATATTCAAAGCCGTATTCCAATGATAGCAAAACTGGAGCAAGCTGTCCTACAATTACGAACAGAAATAGGACTAAGGATGACAATGGTTGAAATAATAAGAGTCGAGCACGGACATGTATTAGAATAAATGAATCTTACTTCGAACATAAAAAATTATATATACAGAGTGTCCCGAAACTCCCGCCTTCCCCTTTAGGTGCCAATTCCCCATGCAAAATTAGTAAGAAAAGTTCCTATAAACATGTGTCCGGAAATGCTTCCTAAGGGAGCTACGGCTCTCTAAGAATGGCGCAAAAATAGGTGTTTTTACTAATTATCTTGGAAATGATTTGGGACAACTTTATGAAACTTGGTTAACTTTTTTCGATTATTAAAGGTTATTGTTTTATAGTATTAGCCAAAATTAATTTTATCCAGGGGCGGAGAAACGAGGGGTCGGTGTTCTTTGTTTATACATATTAATTTTGCCATTTGACATTTTTAGTATTTTAATCCCTGATTATGATTCCCTGGTTAATTCTGCATAAAAAAGGGCCTCTTTACAATTAGCCATATGGCAAGCCGTTTTCGAGTAAAAGCGGTCTAACCGAAATATTGCGTATTCGTTTGCTAAATGCGCATTATTTATTTTTCAAAGTAGGCGTAAAACAATAACCTTTATTAATCGAAAAAAGTTAACTAAGTTTCATAAAGTTGTCCCAAATAATTTCCGAGATAATTAGTGCGCCATCCTTAGAGGGCCGTAGCTCCCTTAGGAAGCATTTCAGGACACATGTTTATAGGAACTTTTCTTACTATTTTTGCATGGAGAATTAGCACCTAAAGGGGAAGGCGGGAGTTTCGGGACATCCTGTATATGAAACCTGTTAAACAAAGTTTTTAAAAAGATAGCTTTGTTTTTGTTTGAGATTTTAAGTTTGAGAAAAAAAAATTTCTGTCTGTCGGTCTGTCTGTCTAACTTTTTTTACTCTGGAACCGTTTAAGGTACTGACTTGAAATTTGGTACACGTAAGTATTTTAACAAGATTTGGAACTAGATTATATTGTGGTCTTATTCCGTTGAAAGGGGAGGTAAATTGGGGTAAATGGTGGTAAATAGGTAAATCAAGCAAGTAAGAGTCCATAAAACTGGTATTTTGTATATATAAGAGAAGCTAAAGGTCTCAAAATTTTTTAGACTAAATGAAAAATTATTGCCGATTGATATTCTTTTATCTTTTGTTAGTAACTGATAAAACTTGATGGTATGTATAATAATTTCAATAAAAGAGGATAAAACTTTTCAAAATGACTCTAACATCTAAGTTCTGGTTAAGTGGAACGACAGTTACCACATACCGTGTGTGTAGGCGCGGGCTAGGCATGGGGAGTAAGAATTACAACATCGCGTATGCCAGCTGGCTGAAATGAAATAACAGAGCTGGGATGCTCCACCGACGGACGAATTTACGGCTGTCGGTGTTGTCATATCTCTCGCGCTACGTGAATGTACATGCCCTATGGGAAATTACACGCACGGTATATTCTTCATGTGGAAAACTGAACTTCGCCATTTATTTTTGTAATTTAAACAAAACAAAATTATATATAGTTATTGTATATATGTAGTTATTGAATATTCCCCTATGAAAATAATAATGACGTTTATTATTATTATGGACTTAACAGCGGCACATTTTCTCTTTGGGTCACAACTCTTTTCTTTTCAATTTATATGTTTTCATTTATGATAATTTTTGGTTTCTGGGGGAAAAATACATCGAATGGCTTTCTTGGTTTTTGACAAACATTTGTATGAAAAATGGCCTTGTTCAATCATTGTTAGATCATCATGTACCTAAACCTAATACTACTTAAAAAAAATTAAAAAATCCTTGGTTTAATAAAACTTAAAAATAGGAACTGTTAAACAAAAATAGGTCTTTGATCACATTAAAAATTTAAAAATTTTTAGCCTACATAAAGTAAAAAAAAAGAAACAGGAAAAGGTTCCTTAAATACCAAGTTAAACTTTGTTGTCTAATATTACAATATCAAAACACTACCAAACAAAACTATGGAACAATGGAACAAACGAAAAACCGCTACCCAAGGAATCACTACTTCCACATTCAGATTTTCTATCCAAGTCACTCACAATGAAAAAAATTGTATGTATAAATAATTGTTTATGGAACTTTAATGATGTAATATTTGAAATCGTCTACCCCACAAACCCATAAAACGATACCCCACATCGGTAGTGGGGTGGGGGTGGTGATAGGAGAGTGGTAGTGGAGGTGGATGAAGTAAAAAAATATTTTGAGGATTCTGGTTCTTGTACACACACTAAATTACATTTTTTTTCATCCCCTTTAATAATGGGCTGGGGGTGGTAATGGGGGTGGCTAATGCCAAACATTTTTTTGAGACCTTAGCTTCTTGAAAAATTTTTTGTCGTTACTATACTTCCACTGGATGTGGAAGTAAAATAGGTATGTACACCTGGGAATAAAATATTTAAAAATCATTGCTAGTTCTAGTATTTCTAGTAAATGAATGTATGTAAAATTAGTATCAAAAATAGGGATTCCGTGTCGTGTAAGGGAGGCTGTGCTTCCCCAGCTTCCATGAAAAACACGACACTGATAAAAATAAAATATATACATGGCAGAGACGAACCCACGGGGGGTTATGGGGGGGTACGCTCCCCCCCCAATGTTGATTGAGTTGGGAAAATCACCAAAAATGTAAAAAAATCTTTATTGGGTATAATTGCAAAAAAACGAATAATGAGTTGATAAAAATTAAATGACCATTTAATAATTTTAATTGATATTATTTATGACTTAGATGTGACTGATGTGAGACTTGTGAGAGCCACAGAATAGTCAACGGACAACGCACAACGCCGACGGGCCTACGCGACGGGCCAACAAAATAAACTCGTCAACTCGCGGAAATTCGACGTTTGACCCAGTAGACGGCACGGCCAGAGCATACAATTCTCAAAGACTGTCTTACATTAGAAATATCAGAATATTACTCCTTTTTGCCTTTATCAATACAATGCTTTGTCCTAGTTATAAAGTCGTTTGTTGTTGGTTTATACTGAGTATCACTAATATCAGTTACCAACATCTCAACGAGAGATAATAATAATAACAAATTGTTGTCGGTCAGAAATTGTTAAAATATTAAATTCTTAGAGGACACTGAATCAGAATCTGGGACTATTAAAGACGATCCAGCTGCTGGGACCCGACATTGTTGGTACGCTTTGAAGATAATTGGAATTCCAGCGGACCAGTTCACTTTTACGAATGAGTTCAAGGCATGCGGCAAGGCTGGCTGGATCGTGTGTAGACCCCTTAATGCTACCTATTGCGTATCACAATGTGAAGTGGGAAGTGGCCGGTAGCCGTACTAGCGTGGACGTTCACGAGCTTGCGCCCCGACTTGCGCGTAATCGTATTGTATCTTGTTTTTCTCCACGGTCATTAAACTATAACAGTTACCTCATCCAGTAGCTTCTAGATGAAGGAGAGCGCGGGGTCAACTTAGGTCTAGCGCCAAGGGCGGATCCAGGGGGGGGGGCAGTAGGGACAATTGCCTCCCCCCGAGAAAAGTATTCGTTACGTTTTCAAGGCGATATATTGTTTTTTCGCATGAGGTGGGAAAAAAATTTTTTGGATTTCTAATAGTATTTCTGTGTATGAGGCGAAAAATTTTTTGTCCATTTTAATTTGTAACCCCCCCATGAGCCGAAATTTTCGAAAAAAATTTTTTTGGAGTTTCATTTGCATTCCTTCCCCATGAGGCGTTAAATTTTTTCCCCCCCATATGAGGCGATAACATTTTTTTGTTGATGTTAGTGTCCCCCCCCCCCAGTAACCTTTCTGGATTCGCCCTTGTCTAGCGCCTACATCAAGTAGTTTAGTTAAACTTCTTTTGCATAATATTTGTATCGCTAGGCTACTTATAGATTCAGTCTGAAATAAAAAAAAAACATAAGGAAATATAAGTTGTAAAAAAAATGGGCAGTTGGCAAATTAGTTGTAGCTTTCCCCCCCCCAAAAAAAATAGCTGGGTTCGTCTCTGATACAGGGTTGCCAATCGCTTAATAATAATTATTGTGTTAATTTTGCGATTGTGTGGGTTACAGTGTAAAATTCAAATTATAGATTGGTATGTGATGGTTAGGTAGATTTTGCCAACTGTATTTGGAACCAACTGCCCGAACTTTGGGGGACGCTCCCCCCATGCCCCCCCTTGGACCCGGCCCTGCCCGGCAGTTGTTGTAGACTCTGGATGTGACCCTTCTTGACAGTTCCAAGGGCTCCTATGACACTGGCATGACTGTAGAACTTCTGTTTGGAAGTCTTTGTACTTGCTCAACGTCCTTGTTTCCTTGAGCATTATATTTGTGTAATTTGGGATTGATACATCGATCAGTAAACAGGATTTATATTATTATTATTATTATCATTGCCCAGACGACTATTTACAAGACAAGACTTTTTATAAAACGTTGATGTTCGACAGCTTAAGTTAACATTACAATTTGTTTCCTATAAATGCATCATTCATTTCTTTATTACCAAGAGAAACTTTAAAATTTTTTTTTTTTTTTTTGGAAGCTTATTTATTTCGGATAAAAAGAAAAATATTTCAGAGTATAAGAAATTTAATTTAGTACATAATAATTGCATAAATGATGAAAAATGGGGATTTTAAATAAAGTACAAAATCGGCGTTATAAAAAAAAAAACGTAACATTTTTCATATAAGCATGTTTGGTCTATATGACCAAACATGCCAAATAATCCCTTGTGTCGCTCTGTTCAGTGTCGGCATCTCTTTACCAAACACGTTGTATACCGCAGTTATGTGAACTTCTTAAATCCCTACTTTGAGCTCGGAATTTAACTAAATTTTGAGTTTAAAGTCGGAATTACGTTATCCGACTTCAAACTCAGAATTTTGTTAAATTCCAACCTTAAACTCGGAATATTGTTAAATTCCGACATTGAACTCGGAATTTGACTAAATTCTGAATTTAAAGTCGGAATTATGTTATATTCCGACTTCAAACTCGGAATTTTGTTAAATTCCGACTTTGAACTCGGAATTTGAGAGAAAAATATTTAAAATTTATTGTGGCCCTTCTACGCTTTCGTACATCTGTACACGGGAAAAAATAAGTTTTGATTCAAGAGTCTCTTTTCTCTTATATACAAAAAGAAAACAGTTCTTGATAATAGAACAAATATTTTTGTTTCCAGAAATATTAAATTTGTAATAAATTAAGGAGGAGAGCCCATAAGGCCGGTTTTCGTCCTAATTTATTTTTTGACAATAATAACTGAAAAACACGTTTTTAACACGTTTTTATTATTTACTATCAATATCGAATCAATTCCACCCCAAACGGAACTTTCCCCACCCACCTCTCCTTTTTGTACCCCCTAAACTATTAAATAAACAGCATTCAGTAACAGATCTGCTAATATGTTTTTGCATTTAAAAAATGTAAAGTGCCCTTAGGCAGTCATATTCCTTTTCAAATACCTTGCCCGCCCCCCACCTACCTACCCATCCTCTGCCCCAACAACATCAATCTATAAAGTGCTATCAGGTATAAAATGATGTAACGAGAACTCTTTATTTCCATTACAAACAAGATATTTTTACCCCCCGTCCCACCTCTTCCACAACAACGAAAATACATGTACAAAATAAAAAATATTCTTATTGAGCAACAGTCATGCTGAAATGTTTCAATGACCTGCAGACATCTTAACAGGTCTGTTACTGAATGCTGGTTATTTAATAGTTTAGGGGGGGGTACAAAAAGTGTCGGTGGGTGGGAGAACGTTCCGTTTGGGATGGAATCGATTCAACATTGATAGTAAATAATATAATAGTAAATAAATAATAGAAAGAAAGATTTGTTCAGTTATTACTGTCCAAAAATCAATTAGGCAAGCTTTTTATTCCTTGAAACAAAAGTGTTGTTTTACATAAATATTTATTGCTTTGTGTATATATGAGAAAACAGGATCTTTATTCGAAATTTATTTTTTTTTCGTAGAGTTAAATTTGGTTTGATGAATATTATTTTTCATACTTCTGGTATTTACGAAGTCATTTAAAAAATAATGCTTTTTTAACTTAAACTCTTTTTGGGGGATGAAGCATATGCAAGGAGCAAACTTTTTTATTTCAGTTATGGTACTAATAGTGGAGTCAAATTAGGATTTTAATGTGAATTGTCTGGCCAGGGCAGTTTTTCTGTTTTAACGCGTTTAGAGGGTCAACTTAAGTTCACAGCTCAGTTTTGCAGTTTCTGCAAGGTCGACGTATTGTTTATTTAAACAATTTAATTTTTTAGACTGTGTTTTCCATCGGTTTTCTTTGAATATCTCTAAATTTATAAGTCCTTTGGAAGACAATAAAAAAAAAGAAAAATGTTCGTTTTGAGCTATGCAATAAAAGTACATAAACTATAATGCATTCCAATTATTATTATTATTTAAAAAAAATTGAACATTGCAAAAATTACGCGTTTTTAAACAACTCACTGTTCTTTCAAAAATAATGGATAACATTCAATCAAACTTTGGAAAAATATAGCTCTTATAAAGTACAATGACCACTTAAGATTTCAAATCAAAATGATTACTAAAACGGGTCAAATATACAATTGTTGCTAAAACTTTGCACCCTTGTGAAATCCTGCCATCAAGACCAAGCAATGTGTATGATAGTTTAAATAGGCTCATTTAACAATTTTTTATTATTACATATTCTGAAAGAGCTTGGTGAGTATAGTAAGTATGCCAAAAATTAGAATTTACTGACGCCGCCTTCATGTATAAAAAAATTATTAAAGTCGACGCGCTTAAAAACGCTCGGGATAACCATGTAGTCGAGTTGTGACGTCAGATGGCTGAACCGCCCAGTGAACACGGCTGTGAATGCAAGTTAGTAGAGTAAAATCTGGAAGTAAAGTCGCTTAGTTTTCGAGAAAAACCGGCGTAGAACCAAACCAGACTTAGTGGGATTCTTTAGTAAGATAATCGTGTACACGAAATAATTTTTTACGGCATTTTTTGGTGGTCGAGAACTTTTTTATTTCGAAAAAACTCAAAAAAAATAGGTTTTTAATGAAATATGTTTTTTAACGTCTGAAAATATTTGTGCTATCAAGCTATTTTTTTTTTAGATTAAAGTAGACACAATAGCGCTTCGAACAACGTCCCACGTGAACCCGATTTATTTTTTTTTAAGTTGGAAAAATAATAGGAAACTCAAACTTGTTATTTTCAGTAGCGTAATTTTAGACAATCGAGAAAAAAATTTATTTATGAAAATTTGTATATACATGCTGCGTACAAATTGAAGCCAATAGTTGAAAAAAGTTTTTAGGATAAAAATTTTTCATATTCATAGTATTGAGTCAGCGATTTTTTTTAACGGGCCAAAGTCATATTCTTGCACGCTCGGCTGTAGCAAGCCTGCCGACTGCAACAATCTGACGGCCCCGGTCGGGGTGTATGTAGTAGTTTAACTTATATCAATAGATACAAAACCAGTAGTGATCAAAAGCATCTAGGGGATCAATATTATTGTTCAATATTTCATATTGTACAGTAGTATTGATCATATGTTGTTAATATTAAGAAATTGTACAATAAATATAAAATAGTCTCCTTTTAATAATAAAAAGATAAATACCTAATCTATAAATATCAATCAGTGTTACTAACTACCCACCTAATTAGGTAGTTTATTAGATATTTTTAAATGAATGCAAGTAAAAATGTATGCATAAAATGAGTTTTATTGTTGAAATAAATTTTCTATTTGGATAGATAAATATGTAGTATGTAGTTTATGTAGGCCCTACATTAATAGCTTTCTAATTCGTTCATATCTGCCTCGAAATCTTTAATAATGTTGTTACAGGAACGACATTTGCACTCGTTGCAACATTTTAGGCCTTCCTTAAAACAAGCACATTTTCGATTGTCACAATTTTTATCCGAACAATGAATACTTAATGATTTTCGACAACCGCCACTTCTAGGCGACTAATCTGACCAACCCTGTATGCGAGGTGTATTCATTGTGTCCCAATATTGCATTTAGCGTTGATAAAAAAAATCGCTGTTGCCACACGGTACATTTTAGGAAAAAATATATTGTTTCAAAAACTTTTGTGATTATTAGGCTTTATTTTCTTCGCTGCATGTATGTAAATGTTTTCAAAAATAAAAAAGTTTATCGATTGGTGAAGATTTCAATACATAAAATATATATTTTTAGTTTATCTGATTTTTAGAGAAATGAAAGTACGAATTGTGCCCAAACCGTTTATATTGGTAAAAGCGCTACAGTGTGTGCTTTAATTTGACACAAAACAAATTTCGGTACCTTTAATAGTTTTAAAAATATGGCGGTGGAAACAAAAAAAAACAATTTTATTTAAAAATACATTTTTTTCACTTTTTATTGATTTAAAAAGTTCGAGACCACAAAAAAATGTCGTGAAATATGATTTCATATGCCCGGTGACATACTCAAAGGAACCTAACATGTTTGACCTGGTTCTACGCCAAAAAAAAACGACATGATAGACTTACGAAATCGCTGCTCTAATATAGGTATCGGCGCACGTCAAGTGACGTCACTCTACGGACTGTTGGCCGGCCGAGCGTGTTTCTATTCAAATGCGAATATCTCTGTGGCTATTGATTCAATTGAGCTGAAATTTTTTTCTGAGGCTATTGGTTTGTTATACTTTAAAATGAAGAAGAAAAAGTAGGAAACTGCCATATCACTAAATGACCCTATTGTAGCATTCTATAAGTACTTTAAGATTAGGGAGAAAAACTTTTTCTTTTCAAAATTTATACTCGTTTCATTGCAGTTGTTTATAGTGTTCGAAATTTTAGTAATAAACAAATTCAAGTCACTCTCTGGCTTTTCTGAAATCTAAAACGGTAAACGGGTAATGAAAGTAGATTAAAAAAGCCAACTTTTGAAAACAAAAAATTAATGCTGTACTTGAATTTGGAGCTGAGATACGTTATAGTCTAGGTGTCCGCGTACAAAAATGCAGTTTATACATATCCTCGTATAACTTCTTGTACGGCATAATTGCGCCTAGTCTATTACTTTTTTCCTCTGCGAAAATTTTCGTAAATGCGGCGTTCCTCCTCGGCATGAAAAAGACGATTTCCACACGTCGGACTGGAAAATCGGCAAATATATTTTGTCCGACAATTCGAAAATTGGATTCTACATATTTTTATTAAGCAATCTTGAAAAATCAGCTGGTTATCAATATATGTTTTAAAGGTATGTTATGTTATGTTTAGGGTGGTAGACATCCTTAACGTTCCAAAATTTTTGTCGGTCAGCTTGTAGAAATATATAGAATATATAATATGTAGAATCCAATTCTCAAATTGTCCGACAAAATATATTTGCCGATTTTCCAGTCCGACGCGTGGAAATCGTCTTTTTCATGCCGAGGAGGAATGCCGCGTTTACGAAAATTTTCCCAGAGGAAAAAAGTGATAGACTAGGCGCAATTATGCCGTACAGGAAGTTATACGAGGATATGTATAAATTGCATTTTTGTACGCGGGTTCCTAGACTATTAGTTTATACGTTTAGGTCACTTATAAATAAACAAATCTATATTTCTTCTTGGAATTTGGGCTGGTTATTCTCCAATGTTTGTTATTTTGTTTCTGCTATTTGAAGATAATCCAAAGCTACAATCCAAAATAACATCGAATAAATCGGCTTTGAGAACATAATGCACATTTTCAATTTTTTTATAACTTTTTTAATTTTTGTCACGAAAATGGTAAACGAACCCAACTCGAACAACTTATGTTTTGGTTTCAATTAAAATAAGGATAAAATTATCAAATTTTTAGGTCGAAACTAAATACAAAGATTGTATACATGAACTTATGTTTATGTATACACATCTTTGTAAAACTTTCAATATTACTGATACAATAAAAAAATATATTTCGGAGGCAGGATTTGAACTCGAGACGTTCACATCCCGAATAAAAATGCTAGTCGCCTTACCCATTTACCATTCGCACCATTTAAAGTTTTTTTTTACCATATAAAGATACTTGGCTATCTAACGACTAAAATCCGGTTTGTAAAAACAGTGTAACATTTAGACATATTTGTTGAATTTCGGATTTTCGGAAAATCGCACTTTCGGGTCTATATTCAGTATCTTTTAACACTGGAGAATTACCAGTTCAAATTTCAAGAGGAAATATCGGTTTGTTTATTTATAAGTAACTTAAACGTAAAAACTAACGTATCTCAATTCTAAATGTAAGTAGAGCATTATTTTTTTTTAAGTTGGCTTTTTTAATCTACTTTCATTACTGCTTTTACCGTTTTTGATTTCATAAAAGAAACCAGAGAGTTATTTGAATTTGTTTATGACTACAATTTCGAAAATCGTAACGACTGCAATAAAAAGGGTTTAAATTTTGAAGAAAAAGAAATCTATCTGTGATCTTAAAGTACTTATAAGCTACAATTTGAGCCATCGTACACATTTCTTGGTTTTGATGGCAGAATTTCACAAAGATGCAAGGTTTCATCAACAATTGTATATTTAAGCAGTTTTAATAATCATTTTGATTTGAAATTTTAAGTGGTGATTGTACCTTATAAGAGCTATATTTCTTCAAAATTTCATTGAATATTATCTATTATTTTAAAGAACAGTGATTTGTTTAGAAACGCATAATTTTACAATACTCAATTTTTTTTAAAATAATAACAATAATTGGAATGAATTATAGTTTATGTACTTTTATTGTACAGTTCATAACGAATATTTTCCTTCTTTTTGTTGTTTTCCATAAGACTTATAGATTTCGAGTCGAAACCTCTGAACACTGAGCCATACATAACTACTCATAGACCTTTAATAAACTAACACCCAAATTTGCCTTTTCTAAATTAATCTTGTAAGCTGAACCAGCAAACTTGACTCACCGGGATTCTAAACATGGTCATAACCTCAAAATACCCCTTGACGCCGTCATTAACAATGAGACAAGGGGGCGCAGAAACGTTCCTTAGACCCCTAATCGAAATCAACGCTACAACACCCACCAACGTCGTTGCCAGAACTGCGTAAACGTTGGTTTTCGATTGAATATCCAATAACTGCCACGGTCCTCTCCACCCGTTAACGCAAATAAAACCAAAACACACTGTATACGATCGAGACACTAAGTAGTACAGTATTCTGTTCTTATCGGGGTGAAAGTTTTGCTCGAACACTTTTTGGAATAGCAAAAAAATTATATGTCCACACAAACCGATCGCGGTGGATATTACAGCACTCAGGAGTTCGTTTTTTGGGGTTACATGTTGGTCCATTATGTTCCAAACGCTCCTCCAGTAACCCACCACGCAAGGACACACTACAAGGGCTGCAAAGAACGAGTCCACAACAGTTAGAAACGTGTAATACCTCGAGGTGTATCCTTGGAAATTATCCGGTAACCCGGCAGTGCTTCCTCTCATCTTAGATTCAATTTCTATTGCGGTTTTAGCCTGTTGTATTTAATATAAATAAACATCACTACATTGGCATGAAAAAAAAAATGTGTATTGCGATGATTTTTAAGCTTGCGCTAAGAACAACTAAATAAATCAAACAGCAACATAGTGGTTACCCTACGGCTAGGACGGGAAGGGGCACCACGTGATAATGATACTTGATTTAATGCACATTGTTATTACAAGTTTCAATAAGCTGCTCTTAAGTGCGGTCGCAAAATTTAAATAGGTGGTCATTGAGTCTCTCAGCCTCACACATCAATTTAGTTGTAGGTCGTTGTGGTATTGTAATCTGGCAGGTGGTTATACTTTAACGATATTTTGACGGTTCTATTTTCCCATAGAATAAGTTTTCTGAAATTATAACTTCCAGTGAATTTTAAATAAATATGAGCTAAATATATTATTTTGTGTTTTAGTACAACAAAATTTGAAAAACTATAGTTTTTTTAAAATGTATTGCATTTTTCATAAACAAAAGCTTAACAAACTAGTTTATGTTAAATTAAAGCGAACAATCAAAATCTTCGCAAAAAATAAGCAACTAAAAAAAACATTCCTATATGTCAAAAATTGGTAAAGGTATAAAAAGAGTACACGTTTATCGTTAAACAATTTTTTATGTTAATCAAGAATCAAGATATACCAAAAAAAAAAACTATTCATTAAAAAAAGATATCCCGATGCGATGAAAATTGAGGGAGACATTGCATTGTTATCTCAGTTGCTTACTTGCAAAACTCGATAAGTAGGCACAAAAATATATGCATTGGAGAACAGCCAGTCCAAATTTCAAGACGATAATTCAGTTTTTCAGCGACTGAACATATTTCTGATTCAAATACAAGTAGATCATTAAATTTTTTGTTTAAATGTTTTTTTCATCCATTGTCTTAATTCACTTACCGTTTTTTGTTTCAAAAAAATTCACAGTTATTTGTATTTACAAATATACGAAAGAAAGAAACTATTAATTTTAAAAAGAGACGTCCTAATGCGATGAAAAAATATTTTTTATCTACGCTCAGTACTGTAAATAGTAAAAAGCACACTACCTGCTATCTATGTAAGTTGAATTTTACATATTGTAAACAAAACGCACTGTAAACAAATCGCACGGTAAACAAAACGCACGGGACACGCAATTATATGTGGTTTATATCGTTGACGCTGGGTTTAAAAAAACAAATGTGCCTACTTAATTTTCAAACGCTGTCAAAACTGACAATATTTGTTGAATAATATTGTTGACTAGTAAACTAAATCCAGATTTTACTAAATAACTAAATAAATATGATCGTAAGTAAAGTATAGTACATTCGAGTTGTAAGGCAATTACGCACTCATGGAAATACGCACTCGCCGCTACGCGGCATCGTGCGTAACTTTTCCATTCGTGCATAATATGCTTCTTACACCACTCATTCATTACGTAATATACTATTAAATGCAATTATATAGCATAGATCACGTGAAGGCTGTTTTTTGAAGTGAAAACCCTACCCTGTATGTTTTTACATATTATTTTGGATCTTTTTTCCTTGATTTCAAATACATAAGGGTATATAAGGGTTGATAGATCTAGCTGTAATATTTCTTGACATATCGGATATTAAAAGTTTGATATATTATAAGATTAATAAAAATAAAATCCTAGGACGAACAGTATTTTTAACTATTTTATGGTTATAATTCACTTTGTCTTTCAAATATCCCCACAAAAATGCATCCAAAGGTGTTAAATCAGGGGTATTTGGTGACCATAGAATTGGTCTACCGGATTTTTAAATTATTTTATTATATATACATATATGTATTGTATTTTTTAATATGTAAAAACATACAGGGTTTTTCATTTAATAAACAACCTTCATTGTTATATCACGTGACCTATGCAAGCAATTTTTTTTAATTGCATTTAAAAAAATATGTATATATAACCCTACAACTTTTATACGAAACTTTGTTTTTATTTTCAATAATAACAGAAATAAAGGAGGGTCAATACACACTAAATCACAATTTTATATTTTACCTCCTATAATAATGAGGTGGCGGTGGTAATCCACTCCACTACGTGGTTGTGGAAGTAATTGAAGGAGATATTTATTGCAGTAGCCATCTCATTTGCCTAGTCGAAAAATTCGATAAGTGAAGACAAAAATATATGTACTGAAGAATAACCAGTTCAAATATCAATTTGTTTATTTATAAGCGAATGAAATGCAAAACTAACTTATCTCATGTTTAGAACATTTTTTACATTTTTGAACTGATAAACTAGTGAATGTAATTTTGCTAACAGCAATTCCAATGGCTTTTTCAGTTTAAGCAACTGTCAATATGTATACCCAAAAATTTTACATTGGACGTCCTTGTTGATATTGACGTATGAATATTTGGATAATCACAATTCTTTTATCTATTGTGAAATACTAATGCTTGTGTTTTCTCAACATTAAAATAAAGGCAATTTTCACTAAACCAGTTACTAAGGTTTTCTAATAAAATATCACATTACATCTCTAAAATATTAACATTTTTACCTGATAGTATACTAGATGTGTCATCTGCGTAAAAAGTAAAATCTGCTAAAGTACTCAAACCATCCAGATCATTAATATATAATAAAAATAATATGGGACCTAATACCGACCCTTGTGGCACACCCATATTAATTTCTACAGATGCCGAGTTAACAGAATCAATTGTATTGCGCGTAATATTGGTAACTGACACATACTCTTTGCGACATGACAAATAACTTTCAACCCAGTCCAGGGCTAGGTAAGGGGCCTAGCCCTTAGAAAGTTTGGAGATAAGTTTTTTATGATTAACGCAGTCAAATGCCCTGCTTAAATCGTAAAAGATACCAAAAGGGTATTCACCTGCTTCGACATACGTTATTATCTTTTCATAAAACGATTGCATAGCACTATGAGTTGATTTATTATTTAAGAATCCGTGCTGGTTATGTGAAAGGGTATTATTTTTATTAAAAAAAATCAGTAATCGGTTTAAAAAGCAATATTCAATAATTTTTGAAAACCCTGAAGGTATGGTAACTGGTCTGTAATTTTGTAACTCTTGTATATTGTTTTTTTATGAACAGGAATAACTTTCCTAATATTTAAAATTACTGGAAATGCTCCATCGAAAAATGACAAATTTACAATATAAACAAAGAGTTTTATTATTTCCGTCATTACTCTTTTAATGAGAAATGAGGGTACATCTTCATGTCCTGATGAGTGTTTATCTTTTTGTTTATTTCACATTTCTGGTTCTTAATATGGTTCTAAAAATATTGTGCTATGCTGATAATTTATATTATTACTAAAGCAAGCATTTTCACTCTCCTGATGCAGTATTTTAACTACCTCTCATCTTAGATTCAAGTTCTATTGCGATTTTAGCCTGTTATATTTTATATAAATAAACACTCACTACTTTGGCATGAAACATTTAGAAAAAAAAATGTGTATTGTGATAATTTCAAGTCAAAACAACTAAATGAAACAACTAAATACATCAAACAGCAACATAATGGTTACCCTATAAAATTTTTTGTTTAAATGCTTTGTTTTTCATCTACTTTCTTAATTCGCTTACCGTTTTTTAATAAAAAAAAATGCACAGTTGTTTGAATTTACAAACTTTTTATATTAAATAAAATAATCAAAATACATGAAAAAAAAAACGAATAATTTAAAAAAGAAAACTTCCTAATACGATGAAAAACCGCTGCCTAAGGAATCTACTTCCACATCCAGATTTCCTATCTAAGTCCTCTACCTCTACCTCTTTATGAAAGGTTGTGATAGTGGGGGTGGGGTGACTTTTGCCAAAAAAATTTTGAGGTCTTTGGTTCTTGAATACACACTAAACCACAATTTTAATTTTTTCCCTTTAATAATGAGGTAGGTGGCTGACGTGTGGGTGGCTGACGCCAAAACAAATTTTGGGGCCGTTGATTCTTGTATACATGCTAAATCACAATTTAATTTTTTTACTCTCTTTAATAATGATGCGGGGATGGTTGTTGCCAAAAAAAAAAAAAATGAGAATTTGGCTTCTCGTACATATATTAAATCCCAATTTTATGGACTTTTATTTGTTTGCTTTATTTATTTACCCCCATTTACCTCTCATCTCTTCAACGGAATAAGATCAAAATATAAGTTAGTTCCAGATCACGTTTTAATACATAGGTGTATCAAATTTCAAATCAATATCAAAAACGGTTCCAGAATAACACACACACAAATAAAAAATCTCGACAAAAAAAATTTCTAATTTTTTTTCACCGTTTCTATACTTCCACTCCACTATGTGAATGTGTATAATCTCAGCACAAGGACAAACATTTTAATAATATTGACTCTGTATTATAGAAAGCTCAAAGGTGAAAATAAAATAATTATCTATACTAAGAAATTTTATATTAAAAACATATTTACACAAACCTAATTTTATTAACAGTACTCTCAGGGTACTTTTCTGTATCCTGACTCAAAAAGGACAAGAGTGACTCTGGAAACACGTTGAGGTGAATCGTCATTTTGTTCCCTTTGCTACCAATCCTCGTCCTAGGATCACTTTGTAATCGATACGGATAATCCCCTTGTATCCTCTGCGACAAAACTTTTTGTCCATACCGACTGTATCTAGAAGGATAATCGTTCGCCATAGGGAAAATATTCAAAGTAACCACAAGAGGCTTTCCAAAGTTTTTAATGCTCTCTTGTACATTTGAATCTTCCACTTGTGCACTTGGAGCAACCATATGGTTGTGAAGCTGACTGGGCTGCTGAGTTGGTTGCTGGTAAAGCTTTTGGAAGTTCTTCCAAACGGGAGGCGCGAACCTAAAGCTAGCCGTGGCCAGAAGATTTATATCACTGGGATCTGCAGGCTTATAGGGGTAAAATGGATCGTTACTCGAAAACCCTCCTGACGCATTGAAAGTTTGTATGATTCCTTCTTGGGTTGTTGCTTGTGGTTTCTCGTTCTCTGTGTAAAAGTTTTTGTCCACGTTGTAAGATCTGTTCTTAGACACATACCCTATGATATCTTGGATACTTTTGGGGTAGTAATTGTGTCTGTAATTTGTTAGTTGGGGGTAGTTCATCTGCGTTGTTCTCAGAGATGATGGTGGGGATGGAGAGGTGGGGGTGAATTCCTGTGGAGATGGGCCTGATATTTTAATACCAAATGGTCGTGGTGGCTGTTTTTGATATTCTTCAATATGCATGGACTGTGAGGCCACAAGCTTTTCTGCTGCTTCTGTTTTATTTCCTGCATGTGCTGGTTCTGCTTGTGTGAGTGAGATGGTAATATAGATGATCTGAAATATAGAATGTGTAAAGTCAATTTTGCGTTGTATTTTGAAAATTAGAAAAGTATTTATAACTTAAATATTGTCCAATAAAATATTTTTAGGTATAAATCCGAAGAATAAAAAATATCGATGTTTGTTGGTTGGTTATAAATTTTTAACTTATTTCTAAATTACCTTTCTTCATAATGAATACCCGTAATAGACTGGCGGTACATGACCAGTCAGGTGCAACGTTTTTAAAATCTGTGCCAATCATATATATGAATGAAATTACCGTGAATATGCCAGAAACGCAAATTTTAAGCAGTCGTCGCGTGCAGAAGGGTGTGCAAATCGATTTTTTTTGTTTATTTTTTTTGTGTTTTTTTTTATTTTAAAATGGATGCCAATAGTTCCAAACGAAAAGCCGTGAAAAAGAATCCAGCAAAAATTCATTGGCATGCAGTTTACGCGCGCAAAACACACGTTGATGTGCACATTAAATCATAAAATTTTTTGGTGTTCTTGATTTTGGATGATTCTGATTTTGGATTTTTTTTAAGGCTTTTCGTTTGGCACTCTTGGTATCCACTTTAAATTAAAAAAAAAAACAAAAAAAATAAACAAAAAAAAATCGATTTGCACAGCCTTCTGCACGCGACGACTGCCTAAAATTTGCGTTTCTGGCATATTCACGGTAATTTCATTCATATATATGATTGGCATGCATTTTAAGAACGTTGCACCTGACTGGTCATGTACCGCCAGTCTATAATAGAAAGAGAGTGAAGTTAATAAAAGTGATTTTTTGCATCACTATGTATTTTGCGTTTTTGCAGTTTTTTCTTTAACAATCTCTTGATGTTGTCATGGATCCTCCCCCTCCCATTTTCCAGGATAATGGGACAAGTTTTTGTTCTGAACGAATTTTTGTAAGTTTACTTTTTATTTTGTAGCAAAACTGAAACTGCCCCCCCCTCCCCCTCCCTATCCTGCTAATATTTTAATGTCGATTAAGGTTTCTTACTACCATGCTTATAGGTAGATAACTTTTGATAACTTTTAATGACTGCAAATGAAGATAGAACTCAAAAGATCATTTTAATAAAAATATAACAAAAGTACAGAGTTTTCTCCATTAAATTGAAGAGGGTCGATGCCCTTGTGAAATATTTTAGTTACGCCACTGGAATGGCCTTAGAAAGATAGGACTCCAGTTTATGTCAAATGTTTAACTGATAAAAAATTTCTATTATAGTATCTTCACTTTATATTGCCATAGAACAAATTCTTGCTATACCTTTTTTTGTGAGGTTAACCAGTTTGTTAGTATAGCATTAAAAACACGCATATGTAGTTGCTATATGAAATAAGTGTTAAAGTTAAGAGATTTTTGTACAATTAAAACAATTTTGATTATTTAAAAAGTCGGGGATTTTTTCATTCCGGGTTTTCTGTTGTTCTTAGAAGAATGTGTTTATGTTATATTCTCAGATACTACTTACCTAGAATTGTTCATATATTTATTTTAAATAATATTTTTGTTACATTCTCTTTTTAACATTAGTAACTAGCTTGCATAAAAAACCTAGAGAACAACTCAATGCGTATTTCAGGGTGTATACCAATTCACAATTTTCAAATTCCCTGACTTTTCCAGTTTTTTTTCAGAACTTTTCAATAAAAATTTTAGAACATTTTTCTGCTCGAAGACCAAAATTGATGAGCAGGATGGGGGAAATGGAAAACATCTTCTGACGAGCGGAGAGCGGGGGACGCAAGATGGAAACAACTTTAGATATAAGTAGTTTTAATAAATTGTCTCTGACTTTATAAATTTATAACTGACTTTTCCAGCTTTTCCCTATTTTCCAGAAAGTATACACCCTGGTATTTTAATATCATTTTAGCTGATTCTTTAATTCTTGTTGAAAGAAGACCATAACTTCAGTTTTCATTGAGCATTTACGTGAAAAATCTCGAATGAACGGAAAGAACCTGGAGATGTCTTGCTGTCCAGTCGCAGAACTTTTGGACTTTTTGCATTTTTCTGGTTTACCTCGAGGAACTATAGAGGTCAATATTTCGAATGCTTTGAAATTTACAAATTATAGCAATCGAACGGAAATTCTCAATTACTCTCTTATCGACGAAGTATATAAAATTGTACCTATAGGATTATCTAATTGTTTATTATCATATGTCATGGTGTTTGATATATTTGTGGATATACGTTCTTATTTTTTTACACGATTCCAAAATGTATTTTAATGCAATTTTCGACAAATTGTATAAAACTCTGATAAGAAACATTTATTATTTCTACTCGCAATATTTCGAACTCAGAATATAGTACAGTAACTAGAGGTTTTAACTTCGTAATAATGTCATATTGAACGGATTTCGTTCATTTTTGGCAGTATAATAGTAAATACTTCACAGAAAAGTTTCTATATTGTGCGGGGGCTTGCTAATTTATAGAGGGTGGCACTTAAAACAAATATATATATTTATTGGAGATGAAAAAGAATCAAATTTTAAGAAGAAAAGGTTCTATGCAATTTTTCACATGAATTGATAGTTTTTAAGATATAACGACTTCAAAATTGCGATTTTAGCTTAAAAAAAAGGTATTTCCAAACGGCTTTCGTCAGGTATCTCGAAAAAATGTTACAGACCAATTACAGAAAGTACAAACTGGGAATTAATTATATTTTTTGTTTATTGATATAGGATTAATAATTTCGGAGGTATTTAAGTTTATATTTGGGATCCAAGTGCTCATAAGATAATTATTTAGAGTAAGAGTTAAATATTTCAGAAACTGTGACACATACGTCAAAAATGCCAATAGGTAGAATAATAGGTTGTTTATTAAGCTTTCAACTGTTTTTTATTTGTATCTGTAGCATAAAAAACAAAGAAATTATGACCGAAGCAATGTGCGTCTTCACATTTTTTTTAATAACACCGTTGCCATTTGGTTACTGTAATTAGCCAGCAATTGAAAAACGGAATTTCAAATACCTACTATTTCTCAATAATATATAGCATGACGTAGATGTTCAAATTTTTTCTTTGTATAGAGCACTTGCTTTAGAAAAAATTAAAGTTTAAACTATAAAGGTATTTTCTCTTATCTATTTCATTCCTTTTTTACTTACCAGAATTAAAACGAGAAATTATTATTAACTCCTTACCCCATTTACATCCTATCAGTGGCGGCTGGTGAAATTTCAATATTTTTTTTCTCGTCTGTGGCGCATGGGACCCATACGAAACTTGGGAAATAACATCTAGAGAAGCACTTCTCTAATGACCCCTAAAAAATTTTGAAAAAGCAGTTTGCGAAAAAATTTTTGAAAATTCGCTAGCCTCCCCTGGGTCTAGGGACCCCTGTTTACTTTTATTTTTTTTTGTCATATGCATTTGACTTTTCATAAAAATGCATCGACAGATTTTGGAGTTTGTGAAAATATTTTCATTACTAACTGAGATACAACGAATTGAAATATTGTAATTTGTTAAATTGTAAATTACAAAATTTCAGTTCATTGTATTTCAGTTAGTAATGAAAATATTTTCACAAACTCTAAAATCTCTCGATGCATTTTTATGAAAAGTCAAATGCATATGACAAAAAAAAATAAAAGTAAACAGGGGTCCCTAGACCCAGGGGAGGCTAGCAAATTTTCAAAAATTTTTAGGGGTCATTAGAGAAGTGCTTCTCTAGATGTTATTTCCCAAATTTCGTATGGGTCCCATGCGCCACAGACGAGAAAAAAAATATTGAAATTTCACCAGCCGCCGCTGCATCCTATACTTTAAATTTTTAAAATTTGACTTCAGATTCGGAATCAACGACACCAGAAACCTATATTCATAAATTATTATTTTCAATTTTCTAATTCTGACTTCATATTTATAATTAGCGACCCCCGTTTCCCTCCGTTACCATTTTGAATTTTTTAATTTTGACTTCATATTCGCAATTAGCGACCCCAAAAACTTATAGGCATAAATTAGAATGCGAAATCAAGCAATTTTTTACATTTTACCTCATTTCCGTCCGCCATATTGAGCCGTTATTTTGAATTTTTTTATTTTGACTTCAGATTCGTAATCAGCGACCCCAAAAATATAAATATACTGCATTTCAAAAATTTATAGTCAGTGCTTTTCCATATATTAATCAAATCAGGAGTAAGAGCCGGGACCAAATAGAAACTGAAGACGATCCTTTTACTACAAGAATCACCCGTAAAAAAAATATCGTTCAATATGACATTATTCCGAAGTTTTGCATATTTTTTACCTCTAGGTACTGTACTACTAATAAGCGATATTGCATTCAGTTTCTTTGTGATAATGCCAATATTTTGCCTTGAGTTTTATTTTTTGTATAAACCTAAAATTGAACCAGGGAGCATATTGCTTTTGTTTTGTCTGGATTTTTATGGATTTCATACCATCTTTGGACTTTGGTACGCACTTATCTAGGACGCTAGTCGACAGTTTAAAGATTAAAACGGGCGACTGCTGAATCAATGTCGTTATATGCGGAAAAGGTAAACCAGTTTACATACCTAAGCGAAAATTTTAGAGGAAAGTTATAACGGGAGTTTATTGTTTACTGCCGCTGAAACAGAAATATGCAATTTTCTTATAGATAGATAGATAGATAGATATTTATTTCTGTGACTTATTTACATAAGTATAGATATTGTCATGGGGTTAATTCTAAAAACATGATAACAAGATAATATGGACAAATATAATTTAAATTACCTAACTTTAATTAATTTAATTCATTAAAATTTCAAATAAAAACATTACAAAAAAACATTACAACACATTTCAAGTAAAACTATATAAAAAACAAGCACTACAGTAATTTAGAGTTCCAAAAACTCTTCCACGGAAGAAAAGCAATTATCGACTAGAAACGCTCTTAGTTTTTGTTTGAACTTTTCTATTGGCATGCAATTTTTTATATCTGAGGGCAATTTATTGAATAAATAACTACCTGCACATAATGGGGACTTCTTATATAAAGAAAGGTTATATCTACTTATATATATCTCGTCTTTGTTGAGAGTTTGATAACAGTGATTGTAAGTTTTTAATTTATGTTTATTTATATATATGTAAATTAACAATTTATAGAGATATATAGATGCCACAGTCAATATTTTCTCTCTTTTAAAAGTATCTCTACATGATTCTATATAACCTAAATTAAATATTAATCTTATGACTCTTTTTTGCATTATAAATACTCTTTGCATGTCTGTACTGTTTCCATATGAAATTATGTTATAGGAAATTTGAGAGTATACTAAGGCATAATAGACATTTAGGAGCGATTTTTTGTCCAAACTATTTTTTAAATTTGTGATAGCGAAACAGGATTGTCCCAATTTTTTACATAAATGTTTCACTTGACTTGTAAAGCTGAGATTCGCATCAATTATAGTTCCCAGGAACTTTATTTTTGGTTGAAGCGATACAGAATGACTATGTAAATTTATATTAAAATTATACTCCGTTCTTTTTTGTTTTGTAGTAAAATGAATGCAAACTGTTTTAGTATAATTTATTATAAGCCTATTTCTAAAACACCAATCACTGAACAAATGTAAAAGATCGTTCACATTTTTCTCTAGTTGTTCAGGAGTTTTTGCGGTAATTATAAAAGATGTGTCGTCTGCATACATGTAAACATTTGCAGAGTTTATATAGTGTGGTAGATCATTTACATATAGCAGGAATATCAGAGGACCCAGCACACTACCCTGAGGTGTTCCAATATTTAGCTCATGTTCATATGAAAGAGAGTTTTCTATTTTAATTTTAATTTTCCTATCAGTGAGATATGATACAATCCAGTTATTTAGATTGTCTCTAATACCTAGCATATTTAATTTGTGTGAAACAAAAGACAAATCTAACGTGTCAAAAGCATTTGAGAGATCAAAGAAAACTCCCATTACATAATTTTTGGCATCTAGTTCCTCATATACATTTTGAATTAGTTCATTTGTAGCGGTTTCTGTAGAAAATTTACTTCTAAAGCCATGTTGAGACGATGTTAATAAATTGTTTTCATTTAGAAATGAAATAATTCTATTTGCGATTACTTTTTCAATAATCTTAGAAAAAACACTTAAAAGTGAGATGGGTCTATAATTGTTAATTTCGTCTTCATTTCCTTTTTTAAACACAGGTATAATTAATGCCGTTTTTAACCTATTTGGGAATTTACCTACTATATGCGTTATTTTGTGGTTAAATGTGGTATCATTACAGTATATTAGAAAAATAATTTCGGTACTTACCCCAAGAGTAACAATTATTCCACCAAGAGCGATAGCACACCTCACACAATTATTCTTCCTTCTCCTTTCCACATCTCTGTACAGACCGAAATCGGAAGTCGATGTCGATCTTCCGGAGTTCATTTCTTATGATTTATAAAAATAATAACATACCATCCTAGCATTATAACAGCCGTCAGCGACTGTCTCGTAAAGGTAACTTTGAAAGTGTAGCAGATGTAAAGTGATTTCTTGCGTAAAATCGTTAAATTATGAGTGACTTTGAACAATTGGAGCTAAGAGAAATAAGGAGACATTTAAATGAAATTGCATGATTCTACATTATTTTTTAATGCTTGGTTAAAAATCACGCGAAATTTAATTAGTATGTATGCATATACACTGTGGTCTATATACAGGGTGGCCCACCAAAAACGAAATAGGTGTGTTTTCTGCTTGTATGATCATTTTTTCGAAGAACGCTCGGACGCGTTGATTTTATTATTAAGGGGGATACTTTTATCGGGTATTATCGATCGCGCCACCTTAATCCTTAAGCGACCCCAGACAGCACAAGTATATCCTATGTACTGTCGTGAGCAAAAAAAAAATAGGACAAGTATTTTTTCTAATGTAAATCTGTCTCTATTTGCACACTTGCAATGAATTTTGACAAATAACTGACAATGTCACAAAAATTAAAGTTAGATGTACACAACTAGATTTTAACAAAAATACGTTATAAGACTTGTCCCATTTTTTTGCGCATAACAGTACGTTCTATGGATATCCGTAATCGGACATGAAGGACCACGCAGGATATCTTATGGATATTCTTTTGTCACAACTTTGGTGGTCTATAGAATATCCATCACCAGACTTAGATTTTTGTCGTTACTGACTGGATTAACTTTCGGGTCTGAAAAATCTTTTTCATTTATTAACACAGTTATAAAGAAAGGTTTTATATAATTATATAGTTGTTAATTTTATACTTATTATTTTATTTATTAATCTAGAAAAACAAATGATTTACAAAAATTAATAGTTTAAAAAACTAAAAAAACATGCTTTTATAAATACGGTACTAAAAAGCAAAAAATAATCATCGAACCTGTTTTCTCTGTCTACCCTGTAAGGACCTTAGTGTAAGCCGTGTTTGTAATTAAGTATAATAAATCGATAAAACCTATCCGCCATGTTGACGCCGCCATTTTGAATTTTTAAGTTTTGATCAGATATTTGTTTTCTACTTATAAAGCCCTTTCTTTCGATACCCATATCAAGGGGGCTGTAAAGAGAATGACAATCCGCCATCTTGGGGCAGCGGCCATTTTGAACATATTTAATATTGAGTACATCATATTGTATTGTCAGCAGAGATACACATAATTGCCAAATTTCATGATGATACAACAATTAGAAGTGGATGAAATTCAGTTCCTTAGACCTTATTACATAGATAGATACAGGTCGACCTAATAAAAGCATGTTAAAAATCCACCCAATCTATATGGATAAGAAGAAAATTAAATAATTTTTTATTCCTTATACAGGGTGTCCCGAAACTCCCACCTTCCCCTTTAGGTGCTAATTCTCCATGCAAAAATAATAAGAAAAGTTCCTATAAACATGTGTCCGGAAATGCTTCCTAAGGGAGCTACGGCCCTCTAAGGATGGCGCGAAAATAGATGTTTTTACTAATTATTTCTGAAATGATTTGGGACTAGAGTTTGCAATCCCGAAATCCCGAAACCGAAAATCCCGGGATCCTGGCCATATTTAGATACCGCAAATACCGGGATCGTAGTCGATCGGATCCCGGGATTTTCGGGATTGTAAAACAGGATGGAACAGTCTTTTAATGCCAATGCTTTTAATTTTAGTTATCTCCGGAATTACGTTCATAAAGCAATGATCGGCTTAAAAATGCCGCTATTGATACTGGATTCGAAATATAAACTTTGGGGATTTGTTTAAACTATTGGAACCACTTAAAGGCACAGTAGAAGCACTGTGCTGACGTGTTGGGAATTTATTTATCAGATATCTCTGTAAAATGCATGTTAAAGCAAATTATACAAGTTGACACGCGTCTTAGTGCAGATTTGCACGATGCTCTAAAGGTAACAATCACCCAACGCAGAAATTGTTACCCGGGCATTCTCCGATACCTACTTGCACAATTTCAATGAACAATAATCAGACGCACTATTCCAGGTTTCTAAAAAAATATCATTAGGGAAATATTAGAAAATCTTATACAACGTTTCCAAAAAACTCCAGAGGTAATTGATGAAGAAGACCATGAAGAAGATAAGATTCTCCTCACCACAGAAAAATCGTTGGAAAACATTTTCAACAAAATGATAGGAAACGCAATGCACCCAATTCGAATACGCTCTGAAACCGATTTGATATCATCAAATTTAAAAAAAGAACCAACACTTTTCGAAAATGAATCTATTATTTTTTCAATTCCTAATCCCGATTCCGAAATCCCGGGATTGTATTGTGACTCCGGGATTGCTCCGGATCCTATTTGGGACAACTTTATGAAACTTGGTTAACTATTTTCGATTATTAAAGGTTATTGTTTTACAGTATTAGCCAAAATTAATTTTATCCAGGGGCGGAGAAACGAGGAGTCGGTGTTCTTTGTTTCTACATATTAATGTACTGAATGACATACGCCCTCTTTGAAAAATAAATAATGCGCATTTAGCAAACGAATACGCAATATTTCGTTTAGACCGCTTTTACTCGAAAACTGCTTGCCATATGGCTAATTATAAAGAGGCCCTTTTTTATGCAGAATTAACCAGGGAATAATAATCAGGGATTAAAATACTAAAAATGTCAAATGGAAAAATTACACTCAAAGAAAATGATAGGTAAATTCAACCAAAAAGAGCATATGAAATGGGGCGCCTATCTAGTTTCATAGTTAAATCAATTAGAAAAGAATAGTCATACAACTTTATTTGTTTTCGTAAACAAATAGTAGTTTAATAATCATATTTTCTTGTAACAAATTAAATAGTACAATGATATTTTTTTATGTTCGCTAACCATTTTCAATTTGGTCTACAATTAAATAGTACAACGACTTTGTTTTTTGTTCACCAACTAATTTTTAGGTTGATCTACACTTTATTGTATGATGAAGATTTTTTTGGTTAGCCAAAATCTCAGTATTGAGACATCAGACCACCCAAACCAAAGATTGGAGATCGTTTATAAGATCCATCCAAATATATCGATGATCCCTGAGAGAATTTGAACATTGCAATCATGTTATTAATTTTCTATAAATTAATAAGAGTATAAGATAATGCATGATTGATTATTGTCAGTGATTTGTATGTGGCGTCATCTGGGAATAATTTCTGTAATAGACTACGTGGTAAGCAAGCAAATTTTATGGTAATTCTTTTAGAACTTCTAGAAGACGACAATAATATTGGTTTGTCTACCAAGTACAATAATACAGCGAACTAATACTGGGTTAGAATTACAATTCGATAATAGTTAAAAATAAAATATACTATTATCTAGTTTTATTTGACAAAATTCAACAAAATAATAGTCAGACGAACAAAATAATAGTCTTATTCATCTATTTTTTAAGTTAATGTTTGTTTTGTTGTACGACAACCTTTTATTAATTAAAATAACAATCACCTCTTGTTTAAAAATACCATCAATATAGTTTGGTTTAACAAAATTAACGATATTGTTAGTTAACCATTTTTTTTTGTTGAATTTATCCATACTATTTCTTTGAGTGTAATATGTAGAAACAAAGAACACCGACACCCCTCGTTTCTCAGCCCCTGGATAAAATTAATTTTGGCTAATACTGTAAAACAATAACCTTTAATAATCGAAAATAGTTAACCAAGTTTCATAAAGTTGTCCCAAATCATTTCCGAGATAATTAGTAAAAATACCTATTTTTGCGCCATCCTTAGAGGGCCGTAGCTCCCTCAGGAAGCATTTCCGGACACATGTTTATAGGAACTTTTCTTATTATTTTTGCATGGAGAATTAGCACCTAAAGGGGAAGGCGGGAGTTTCGAGACACCCTGTATATTTAAGGAAACGTATAGAGGAGTTCGACAAAATATTTCACTACCTACTAAGGGCCGGTTTTATAGGGTTAGATTAAACTAAGGTTTAACTAAAAGTTTCACCGTTTAAATTGTAGACTTTAGTGTTTTGTAAAATACCGTTTTATAAGCGTTTGTCAAGATCGTCAGTGTCATTGTTATAGAACCTCCCAGAATCGACCTAAGTCTAAGAATAAATAAAAACTTCGACTTAGGAAAAAAATTATCAAAAGACAATTAATTTAGAGCATAACATATTTAAGGCATCAACGCCGAAGACTGGCACAAAAGGACTCATACACGCTCACAGAAAAGTAAGGCACAACAAGGCGCCCAATTCAAAAGCACGCCAAAAAGGTGAAAAGGTGAAACTTCTAGTTAAACTCTAGTTTAATCTGAACCTATAAAACCGGCCCTAACTGTGCCCATGTCGGGGTTGCAGTTGCTTCGATTGCAATGGAAATCAACCGCTGGATAGAGCCTGCAATTTTTGTTGCATGTCGTGGTTTTATAAATCTTGTTATGTACCAAGAGTGGACTCTACATATTTTTATTCAGCAATCTTGAAAAAATCAGCTGGCTATTGAGGGTGAGTTGTACCAATTAAGTTCAAGCCAAAGACAGCTTGATACAAGATCAAAATCCCTGGTTACGACTGTTGTAACAATCGTAATCTTGACATTTGATCTTGGATCAAGCTGACTTTGGCTTGAACTTCGTTGGTACAACTCGCCCTTAAAAGTGGGATATACATATTATTTACAAACGCACACACTTCAAGCATTCCCAAATAACTAAATACAAAAATCTGTTTTTTTCATGTTTTATGTAAAAGGCAATATTTTACTGTCGGCCAACTTATTTATTATGTTCTATATTTCATTAAAAAAAAAATATACATATTATTAATATTTTTTTGGTCGTCATGAAACCGACGATTTCCACGCGTCGGACTGGACAATCGGAAAATATATTTTGTCGGACAATTCGATAATTGGATTATGTATATTTTTATAAAGCAATCTTGAAAAAAATCAGCTGGTTATCAATACATTTTTTAAAGTCGTTATTTTGGCAAGTTTAGAGTGGTAGACACCCTTAACGTTCCAAAATTTTTGTCAGACAATTTTGTAAAAGTACAGTAGTAAATTTTTCCTACAGCGAAAAATGCACATCTTTCGGAAAAATGGGAGGGGGAAAGCCGCGTTTACGACAATTTTCGCAGAGGAAAAACAGTGGTAGACTAGGCGCAATTATGTCATACAAGAAGTTATAAGAGGATATGTATAAATTACGCTTTATGTCGGCGGGCACCTAGATTATAACGGATGCGAATTTTTATTAAAAATTTATAAATGTCAGAATTAACTGATAAATTTCAAGACAAAAACTCATAATTTGAGGTTTCTCGAGCGAAGATCGCGAGACAAGTTCAATTGTTTTCAATACACTTATTTTTTATTCAACTATATGCTGTGAGTGAAATAATGTTGCATTTTTTTCACTATTACCACGATATGTGTTTAACAGTAGTAGAAAAAAATTAAATAATTTATCTATTTCGTCTATTACAGTACTACTGGACCTTGTATAAAATGTTTCGTTTCTTTCTATAACCGGTAATTACTCAGATCCAATTCAAATTAAATATTGATTTATTTTGTCTCATTTCGATTATCTCTTCATGTTTTTGATAATAAATATATGTGTTTGTCTGTCTGCTCAATGACAGTTATTGAGTTGTTGATAATTATTTTTTTATGGTTAACAAATAGTATATTAAAGTGTATGTTGTCTATAAAATAACAAAGATTGGATCTCTACATTGTTAGAGGAAGTATCATTGTTCAAGTACATGAGTGTGAAACTCATCAACGAATATAATGAATAAGGAACTAATACGTTCTTCTTGTTCTTTTCTAGAATTTGAAAAGTGATGTAAATTAAAGTTTCTTGATAAATTATTTGTTATTTAGTGATATTATGAATCTGGGGCGATAACTAGAATTTTTGTAACTATTTTATGACACACCGATACGATAAGGTAAGAGAACGGGACGAAAACTTATTGGTGGGTCTTCACCCCCTGACCCCCATCGGGATCATTTGTGATGAAAAGGAATCAAGAGGCCCTGACATAAAAGAAAAACACTCTTGGAAACCGCTACACCAGTATTTTTTTTATTTAATATAGCGATTACGAGATTGCTCCGATATTCATCCCTTACCCCCTCATAAAATCCACTTCAGGGTTAAAAACGGACCTATAGACTAGGATACTTACCTTTATGTCAAACATTTTTTCCATACAATGATTGTAAAATTGCTCAGATTTCCACCCTCTAACCCCCGTGAATTTCTCTAGAGTGATGAGAAAGCATCACGAGGCCATGACATTCCTAAAGAAAACCCTTGCTACAGGATTTTCGCTAATGTGATAAAGCGATTGCGATGTCTCTGATATTCACCCCCTCGCACCTTCTTAAAAAATTCACTTGAAGTTTGAAAACAGACCATTAGGACATTAATTTTATGGAGAGCGCCCTTTATTATCTTGTGACAGAATTTACTTTAATGTAATATTCTCACAGCGAGATCTCTTATATAAATGTGCGTTGTTTTCTCACCCCTTGGTGTGTAAAAAAACTATTGTGGGAATATTGACTATCGTTCCAGAGCCAGACACACTGCAATCAGAATGCAATATCTGGTACATTCACTAGCTTTTCACTGACTCAAGTTCATAATACAAGGTGAGGGGTAGTTTTGCACTCTGTGATGGGTTGTTTTCGTGAACTAGGTCACAACAGATTTATTTTTCATTCCTATTAATAAAGCTTAGAGAGTTCAAGCTTTTTCGCCAGTTATTGGAGTTTTTATACAGTTTTGTATAATATTGGGGTAGTTTTCACCCTCTTAAGTGTCTCAATTACTTTGTGCAAACCCTAGTCAACATCTTCATTCATGCATTCAGCCAATAGACTTATACTATATTTCTGTTCATGGAAGCTCTATAACTCAATGGCATAATTTTTTCCTATTTTCATCCTTATATAGGGGATGTTTTTGGCCTTTCTGAATTAATCAAATGGATATACGGATTCGTCGATATTAGATATGAATTCTGCGTCGAAAAATACTAAGAATATCAAGAATGTCTTGCTTTGCCATAGCTGATGAGTATTCATTTTTTGTGGGGCTGTGTATTTTTTGATAGCATCACGCATATCACAAATTCAGTCCCTCATATCTTAAAAACCGCTGCCCAAGGAATCACTACTTCCACATCCAGATTCTCTATCCAAGTCACTCACAACGAAAAAACTTTGTATGTGAAAATAATTGTTTATGGAACTTTAATAATGTAATATTTGAAATCCTCTACCCCAAAAACCCATAAAACGATACCCCACATCGGTAGTGGGGTGGGGGTGGTGATAGGGGGGTGGTAGTGGGGGGGGTGGATGAAGTAAAAAAATATTTTGAGGTTTCTGGTTCCTGTACATGCACTAAATCACATTTTTTTTTCATCCCCTTTAATAAGGAGGTGGGGGTGGTAATGGGGGTGGCTAATGCCAAAAATTTTTTTGAGACCTCAGCTTCTCTTGTATATACTAAATACCAACTTCATGAACTCTTACCTGCTTGATTTACCCATTTACCCCAAATTTACCCCAATTTACCCCCCAACCCTTCGTCGGAACAAGATGAAAATATAATCTAGTTCTAGATCTCGTTAAAGTACATATGTGTACCAAATTTCAAGTCAATATCTTAAACGGTTCCAGAGTAAACGTGCGCACAAAAAAAAGTTACAGACAGACAGACAGCCAGACAGACAGACAGACAGACAGAGACCGACAGACAGACAGAAATTTTTTTTTCGCTCAAACTTAAAATCTCGACGTTTCATGACATTTTAAGCCTATTTGGACAATAAAAATTTTTAAAATTTTTTTTGTCGTTACTATACTTCCACTGGACGTGGAAGTAAAACCAAACATATGCTCATCTTGAAATTTTGCATTCAGGATGTTCTCATTATTAACAATAATTTAGCACTTAGTTTGAAACAAAATTCGAGGGTTAGAAAATGGACTCTTTGTATGGAGCTTGCTTTCTTGATTAAGGTTTGTTACTATAAAGATCTATATTATACCTAATATTGCAGTTGAAAATATCTGGAGGAAGTATGTCATTATAAGTAGTACATATGCTTTGAAGTATAGATTTTCCTATAATTGTTCTGGGCGTGGTCAGATTAAATAATTATTTTTATCGCGAACCAATTTTGTGAGCATGAAAAGGCAGCATATTATGTATATAACTGCTGCCGGTGATATTCTGTACCTACAATGATTATTTTCTAAATTTTCTAAACGAATCTTATGCTACGGAAACATATCCCAAATTAGACGTTATAATAGAGAAATAAAGACCAATGGCATTACTAATATGACGAACATTTCTAACTAGAACTCTAGACATTTACAAGATTTGTCAACTACTTAATGAAACGTTGCCATTGAATCAGTTAATGCTTGTTCTAGAAAGTCAGCATGTAAATATATCTTTTAATATTTTGTATAGTTATAACTGATTACATTTGAATAGAGCATAATTTGTTTCTTATACACTGGTCGCTAATAAATATAATGAACAAAAGTGGACCTAAGTTAGATCCCTGTGGGACACATTTTTTATTCAGTATTTGAATTCAGCATGTTATGAAATGGATTTCGGCAAAAAAATATATTTTTCTATTTTTATTATTAAAAAAATGTCTGGTTATATATGCTGTAGCCAGACATTTTTTTAATAATAAAAATAGAAAGACATGGTGCGAGAGCTTCTTTGAGTAGGAATAAGTCTTTCGACTGGTTCTTTTTGCAATATAAACTTTTGAGATTTCTGGCAACACATAATTTTGCATTTAACGCGGCCAGGCTTGTAATTCGTAATCCAGCGTTCGGCGGCGCATTAGTCCAGAAAGTAGCTGTTGGTTGCAGTCTGGTTTTATTTCTTATATATTTAAGGAAATGTATAGAGGAGTTCGACAAAGTATTACACTAGTAAGTATTCTGCCCTCTAAAAGTATACTTACTTCACAGAAAATAAACAAACAATTAGCAGATGAACTAAACAGATTTTGAAAAATATTGAGACACCTTTAAAAAAAAGGTATTTAAAATTACTATAAAAAAAAATCGCCTTGTAGTGGAGCGCCTGGAGCGTTAAAAACATGAAAACCTCGGATTTCAGGCGAATATGCTGGTAATATAAAAAAACTTATTTCCGAATTCGATGATCACTGCCGAGTTATATTCTTTTACAAAAGATTTCATAGAAATCGGTTAAGCAAATCTAGAGTAATGAGCGAAAAAACAATAAATAAATAAAAATGTGGGTCGAATAGAGACTCTCCTTTTTAATTTTTTTTTGAAAGAAACACTACTCCAATCAAATAAATAATCTCGTGATAAAACTTACCTTGCAAATGTATCGGATACTAAAAAGAAACACTTCATCTTTCAAATCTAAAGCGATGGAAAAAGGAGGAGCCAGCGTATTCCTTAACAATTTCAAGCACAGCAGAACCAGCACGCACACTAAAGTGAACCAGGCAGCCGTGGAAGATCCTTCTAACACGGGAATCCCACCGGACGAGAATTTAAGTTGACAGTAGCGGTCAAAAAGGATCCACCCTGCCCTCCAAGTCAGAACATTGATGGCGTTGAAAGTTATTATGTAAAACTTCATCACGAACAAGGAAACTACCTTCATGATTGAATTTTTCACTTCTTTTTCTACGATCACATAATGAAAGACGTCTTGTCCGAGGGCTAGGACTATGTGTGCGGTCATTCCAATGGAAAAACTCTCCCATTCTGGAAAGTAGAATGCATAAGCGTCCATTACATGCCACAGACCTCTCCAACATCCAACTACGCAAGGTGTTACGAAAAAAATGGTTATAAATATATCTAAAGTGCTTAAGACTCTTTTCTTCTTTTTAATTTTTTTGATCGTTCTATTTTTGATGGTAAATCTATTCTGATCAAGCAGCGCTTGTTCAGCTTCTATCGGTATTTTCACGTCACTTCCATTTTCACTCCTCTTGTAGGTCTCAGGGTCCAAGGAATCGAGCCTTGCATACGTATAAGTTTGGCAGTCCATATCTACTCGTTTCGTATATTTTTAAAATTATTTCAATCTGAAAAAGAAAGTATCCTATTAGTATTATAGATACAAGATAGTACTAATACTACAAACTAAGGAAGGTACAAGTATATAGGTTTTCCTGATTCGAGTCTCAACACTGGAATCTTACTTTAATCAAATCCGAGATCAAATCATTTTACTTAGGGAAACGTCCCAGAAGGTGGTTCCAATAAATCAATAATAATAATAATAATAATAATACATTTATTGTCATAAATTTCCAGAGAAACATTAACAACGTCAAAACAGGAGAAAAGAATAAGTAATCAGGTAGTTTATACAGAGATATAACTAGGAATATGTAAAACACACTAAAAAATAATACAACAAACATCAGTAGATAACAGAAAATTTCAACAATTACGTGTCAATAAAATATTCATTTAGGGAGTAGTATGCTTTATCTATTAATAACGTTTTAAGTTTATACTTATAACCATAGACTTAGAAGAAATAGACTCCAAAAAAATTCATTTCCTCGGGGCCAGAATAGTTACGACGTTCAGCTCTCTCTCCATCTCCTTTCATACTGTAGCAGTTACATAAAGCCGTATCTCTTTGGGATTATGAGCAACTGTCTCTTTCTATTCCGTTCTCACTTCAATTGAACTGGCATTTTTTCGGGAGCTTACCACAACTAACTGTGGTAAGGTGTAAAAGAGATGGCTATATATAATTTAGATGTGGATTGGTTATATATGTAGCCATCTCTTTTACACCGTACTATAGTTAGTTGTGGTAAGCTCGCCAAAAAATGCTTTATGTTTAGCACTGGCATTAGACATGATCAAATGACTGATGTTTGTTGTTGTCAAAGCTTTTTTTGTTCTAACGTCTATAAACATTTGGACACCGACTTCGTTAAAGGAAGATATAATTTTAGAGAAAATAAATAGAGAAATGTTCCTGCACGATTGGAGAAAGACACAAATTCACCGATGTATTTTAGTCAAGCCAGGGAAAGGTCAGGCCTGCAGCCAAGGGGTGCTTAACACTTTCTAGGAAAAATTTGTGCATCCTCACCACCGACAGCGGAAAAGGAAAAGTTAGTACCTAGTACTGTTCCAAGAAATATGTAAACGACGGATGGCCTATATGAGAATACATAACCTCTTGGCTACGGTCATAACTTTTGCTTACAACACTGTAGTATGCAAATCCACCCTTCTGAACGTTAATTTCTACTAAATAAACGAAAAGTCAAAATAAAAATATCATATTTGACAAGTTGGACTTGCCGCGAAATATAAACGTCACTTTTGACTTTTCGAATACTTACTTATAGAATGCTAAGTTACAGCTATTTTTGGGTGTTGCACCGCAAACATAACACTTAACCATCTCAAAATGTTATAACAATATATATATTAACTAAATTCTAA
Organism: Rutpela maculata; assembly: GCA_936432065.2. NCBI lineage: Eukaryota > Metazoa > Arthropoda > Insecta > Coleoptera > Cerambycidae > Rutpela > Rutpela maculata. The sequence continues at coordinate 253,484,987 of OW386286.2, forward strand.
GCAAACACTTGACAAACGCCGTTTCCTTTTGGCGGATACATCATCGCGTAAGTCGGAGCGCATTCCAGCTGAAGATCTATTCTATCTATTCTTAAGTCTATTTATTCTTAAGCTTAAGTCTATGCTTATAACTTGCCAATACTTGTATTTGTCTGATATCTCTAGGCAATGCATAAATTTTTATGCAGCTATAGAATGGGCCCTTTTCAAAGAATGCTGTTCTGTGTATTACGATATTTAAATCGTTTTCACCACTGGTTTCCATATTGGTATAAAAATCTCTATTTTTGGGAAAAGAACTACATTTTTTTCTTTTCATGCATTGCTATGTTAAATAAATATAGACAGGGAACGGTCAGTATGCCCAGATTTTTAAATTATTCTCTGCAAGGAGTGTTATAAGAGAGATTCAGCATAGTATGTATTAATTTTTTTTTTTGACAGAGAAAGATTGTATATGGGCAAAGTAGAATAGTTTCAAACTGTCTAGATGAAGTTGGTCTCTTAAACGTCTTAGTGCAAATCCTGCTTTGCTAACTTTTTTCAATATAATTTCTATATGCTCAATCCAGCGCAAATCACTGTCCAGATTTACTCCTAAGAATCTGGTTTAGTTTATTTGTTCAATCGACTTTCCGCCAAGTTTAACGTACATTGATTTATTCGAATGATTTTTATATACTAACAGGGCCGTCATATTCACATTAAGCTTTAGAGCATTGTTTTTACTTCACTGGTCCACCTCAGAGGCCACTCTTGTTGAACTGAATGACAGTGATGCTAGATTTTTTTCTGCTATAACCGCAGAAATATCCGTATATTGGAAAACGTGAGATGTAAGGTCATTCACAAATATTAGAAAAAAGAGTGGACCTAGGACGGAGTCTTGTGGGACACCTACATTTACCAAACGATGTCCGTCACTCTTAAACTGACGTCACAGTTTTACTTTCTGTACATGAAGTCAAAGTTGGTAGATAACACAGGTCTCAAAAAAAATCTGCTCCAAGGACTAAACCTACCATGCCGTAAGTATTTTTGTGTGCCGAAACCGAATTTTCAATTTAAAAAATTTTTTTTCACGTAGATTTCGAGTAAATCCCAGTTTTTATTGTCAAAATACGTTTTTTTGACACTTTTTGACATTTACTCGAAATCTACGATGTAGTTTAGGTTTAGTCCTTAGAGCAGAAATTTTTTTTTTGTAGACTTGTGTAATAGACGCTATTGCCACCGTTGAGAAATATATAGGATAAAAAAATAATTAAGAAAAAGAAATTAGACAGAAGTCAGGGATATTTGGTTTGTAGTTAACACAACTGTCAAAGAAAAATATGAAAAAATAGACAGGGTGGTCACCAAAAGAAATAATGAAAAAATGTGATGGAGGACGATAATATTTCACATGCAGTTGACACAAATGTCAAGAAAGAAATATATTAAAAATATACAGGGTGGTCACCGTAAAAAAATAGAGAAAAAATATGACGGAGGACGAGAATATTTCGTATGCAGTTAACACAACTATCAAAGAAGAAAAGTATGAAAAATATAGTTGTGGCCACTCTAAAAAAAATTAGAAAAAATGTGGCGGATGTCGACAATAATTCGCATTCAGTTAACACAACTGTCAAGAAAGGAAAATATGAAAAATATGCAGGTAGTCATCCCAAAAAAGAAATAATGAAGAAATTCGACGGAGGATGATAATATTTCTCACGCACTTGACACAACAGAACTGTCAAGGAAGAAAAATATGAAAAATATACAGTTAACACAACTATCAAAGAAAAAAATTTGAAAAATATAGATGGTGGCCACCCGAAAAAAATTTAAAAAAATGTGGCAGATAGCGAAAATAATTCGCATGCAGTTAACACAACTGTCAAGATAGGAAAAAAAAATAATAATAATAATGAAGAAATTCGACGGAGGATGATAATATTTCTTACGCACAACAGAACTGTCAAGGAAGAAAAATATGAAAAATATACAGGGTGGACACTCTAAAAAATAGTTAAGAAACTATGGTGGAATTAGTTTTTAGACTGTAGTTGACACAATTATCGAAGAGGAAACCTGACATACTTTTAGCGGAAAATATACAGGGTGGTTTCTGACAGAGAGAAATTAATCATAAATTAAGGATGCCAAACACAGAGGGACGTTTTGTGTAAATACCTTTACAGATTCTTTTGTCCGTTTCTGTAACATAAAAAACAAGGAAATCATGACAGAAACAATGCGCGTCTTCTCATTTTTTTTAATGCAAAAATGTAGCCATTTTGATGCTGTGATTAGCCAGTATTTAAAAAAAAATCAAATACTGTTTTTCATTAATATATAGCATGACCTAGATGGTCAAATTTTCTTTGCCCGTTTACAACATTTTTCTACATTAAATTCATAAGGTTCTAAGTGCATTTTTAGCGAAATCGAAGTTTCCCTCTACCCCCTTTTTATCCCCCCCAAAAAACAGGTTTTGTCTGAAGGTTCTGACATAACTTTTTTGAAGTCGCGCTGAAGCCCATTTTGGACAAAAATTTTTTCTATCATGTCAGTTTTCCTCTACCACCCCCTTCATCGTCCAAAATTTGTTTCAGCCTGTCAAATTACTTCTGAAAGATTAGATGAGAACCTTAGAACAAGACCTTTTTTTTTTTGCCTTTTTTTTAAGAGATGAAAGTAGAAGGAAACTAGCACGGTAGAAATTTTTTTTTTGTCCAAAATTGGCCTCAGCGCATCAAAATACTTTAGAAAAGTTAGATTAGAATTTTAAGACAAGACCTTTTTTTTTGTAGACCTGTGTAATTTTTCTTAGATTTTGATAAAACTAGATATTAAGTCATTTTAAATAATGCTGAAAAAAAATATGTGATCAGTTTTCTGAAAAAGAAATCGTTAATATAGTTTAGTAGTCTTATGTGACAAAAAACGCATCGCAGATAGTATTTTTACCGCTCTACAATGAAAAGAAAAAAATTTATTGAAATCAGATAAAAAGCAAAAAAGTTACAGGCTTGTTTCACATTTAAGGGAGACATCTCCTGTACATACAAAACTTTTCAAAAACACGCTTTTATAAATAATGCGCTAAATAATCAAAAATAATTTTTTTCATAGTATTTTGAGTCTTATATGGCTGTAACAGTGGAGTCAAATTAAAGTGTAGAGAATGTCTTGCTATAGTAAATTTTTACTGGATCATGTAAATATTACAAAAAGTGTAGAAAAGGTTTTGGAATAAATTCTAGTCCCAGAATTTTATAAATCGGGTTTTCTTGCCATTTTTCTTAAATAGGTATATCTTGTATAGCTCGTATAGCAATAAATTTAAAAAAACGAATTTTTTTACAAATACATAATTATAATTTTGTTTAATTAAAATTAGTGTCAGTATCCTTGCTATCAATTATAAAAAAGTACTTACGGAGTAAAAATGTACGACGATTGCTTATTTTCTTTTCAGCAGAAAAAACTTTCAAGATAATTCTCTTGTCGCATAGTAAAATATTCGTTACGATGATGCAAATTAGCCCGTTATTTAACTAACTGTTTTTGATACAAGAGATTTTTTTCCCGATAGTTATTAGTGACAGCTTATCTTTTAATTTTTTATTTATCAATGTAATAACATCAACTTTTGGATGTTTTTTATCTTTTTTGGGGTAATTATAATGAGATTATTTGACACAAATGAGTGAAACTAGAATTTAGCCCTAAAAATTATAATTGCAGAAAATTGCTCATGAAATTTTGTTCTTATGTACATTGAAAGAATGCATGAATGAGTAAGAATTTAGGTGCATGAGAATCTACCGTGCGTTAAATAAGTTACTCTTAATTTTTAAATTTCTCTTTCTCAATGCCAGTAGGTACTACAAATAAATAAAAAATATGTCATATGAATTGGACACACATTTATGTAGGTTTAAAGCAAATAATGATGTCTTTATAATAGTAGAACGGGAGTTGCGGCAATCCCATGATTGAAAATATGCATTTTATGCAAATTCATAATTTGACGTTTCTAAAGCGAAGATCGTGAGACAACTTCAATTATTGTTTTCAATGCACTCGTGAATCTAGCTATTCAGGGTGGACCAAATTAGATGAGATTTAAGGTTTTCTCTAAAACTATGGCAGATAGACAAAAACCAATATAGGTGTCCTGAGCTCGATTTTCGAGAAACAAATAATGACGTAAACCGCGATCGTCTATCTTTTTCGACTACTGAGCTTTTTGGAAAATTGACATTTTTGGATGACCTCTATATCTCAATTACCAAGTGTCTAATTGAAAATTAAGTAACACATTCTTAAGGCTCTTTTACTTCCACACCCAGTGGAAGTATAGTAACGACAAAAAAATTTGAAAAAATTTTTATTTTCAAATAGGCTTAGAATGTCATGAAACGTCGAGAGAAAAATTTCTGTCTGTCGGTCTGTCTAACTTTTTTTGTGCGCACGTTTACTCTGGAACCGTTTAAGATATTGACTTGAAATTTGGTACACATATATACCTTAATGAGATCTGGAACTAGATTATATTTTCATCTTGTTCCATTGAAGGGTTAGGGGGTAAATTGGAGTCAATTTGGGGTAAATAGGTAAATCAAGCAGGTAAGAGTCCATAAAATTGGTATTTAGTATATACAAGAGAAGCTAAGGTCTCAAAAAAAATTTTGGCATTAGCTACCCTCATTACCACCCCCACCCCATTATTAAAGGGGAAATTGTGATTTAGTGTGTGTACAGGAACCAGACATCTCAAAATATTTTCTTACTTGATCCACCCCCACTACCACCCCCCAAATCCCATCTAATTTGGTTTACCCTGTACATAATCGTGAAATAATGTTACTTTCTTTCACGCTTTTTACTTTTTTTTTTTTACTATTTCCATGAACGTATGTTTTATGCACTAAAATAATGAGAAAAAGTACAATTTTCTTAACAGTCGTAGAAAAACTTATTTACTCACACATATATTAAGATGCACTTTTGCTCATTTGAAGCGGATCATTAAAAATTACACAGGTTTACAAAAAAAAAGTTGTCTGGATCTGAAGTCAGACCATACGTTTCTGATATATTTTTCGACGCTGAATTCGAATCTATTTTTAGTTTTGCTCTATCACGTCAGGATTTTGAGACATCCTAACCTAAAAGTGCAAAAAACACGGTTTTTTTGACATATTTGAAATTGTGTAGCTTTGCGAATTTTTTTTTCTTAAAAAAACATGTATGGGATCTTAAAGTATAAATCTTCCTCTTTAATGCCGTTGAGTTTGCTCAGATATCTTTTTTTTTTTTTTCGCCGAGATATCGAATTTTGAAAATTGTTTGTTCATATCATATCTTTACCAATACCTTTAATTAGCACGGAAACCTTATGATCATTATTTAAATTGCAATATCTCGGCGAAAAAAAAAAGATATTTGAACAAATTCAACGGCATTTTAAAGGTGAAGACTTATACTTTAAGATCCCACACATGATTTGTTGAGAAAAAATTTGGAGGTTCTCGATTTGTTGCTGTGTAGTTTGAGGGTCTCAGAGTTATTTTGATTTAAGGTCATAGGAGTAGGATTTTTGGGTTTTTTAAGTTTAATGTTAGTAAATTGCAGGTTTGTTGGTTGATGCGTTTGATCTTCACATTTGAAGTTTGTGGGTTTAAGAATGTGGTGAGGGAGAAAGGGGAGTTCGGGTGGGGTTATAGGCTTAAAGTTCATTGCTTGAAGGTTTATTTTATACATCGACCTTAGTTAAGTATTATGTAAGATTCACAGGCCTACAAAATTAGGCAAATTTTTTGTATAAAAAACGCCACTATACTTTTCCGAAGGTTTTCGGTGCGCTGAATCTGAATCCGGTCTCAAAATTGCTCTATCACGTGAGGATTTTGAGATATCGTAACCTAAAAGTGCAAAAAACACGGTTTTTAGGTTATGTAGCTTCGAGAATTTGTTTCTCAAGAAACCATGTGTGGGATCTTAAAGTACAAGTCTTCACCTTTAAAATGCCGTTGAGTTTGCTCAAATATCTTTTTACAGGGTGATACATACTGATACATACTAACAGATTGGTTCTGCCAGATCGTACACAAAAAGACAAACTTGGCTAAAAAACTTAGAGACCCTGTATGTACAGTGTGTGCTATCTAATACAGCAACACCTTGTTATTGTGGAACGCGTTACTGAAATTATTATTTTTGTTTTTTTTTGGGACAGTACTCGATATTTGACTACTTTGAAAAATTTTTAACTTTCGTATTTTCAAGGCCTACTAAGGTCCCCTAAATGGATTGAAATTTCGAGATCGACTATCAGACCATTTTTTATCGACAGAATTTATAGCGTATTCTATTTGCAGTTGTCTCAAATGCCTATATACGCATTTTTAGATCGATACCTCATATAGGGCGTTTGTTCTTCATTGGTCAAATTTTAAAATGATCACTTTTCTACTGACCCTGTATAAAAGCCTGTTGGGTGAAGGTAAGTTAGTCATTCGACTTAACCCACATCAGATTCTAAATAAGGGAGAAAAAAAGAAAAGTTATTTTTCAACTGGATGGTGCTTCTATTCATTATTCGGTTGTTGTAGGTAAAAAAGTTTACCACACGAAATCACAAAACGTACACGAATTAAGGCAACGGATTGAACAAGAGTAGAGGGAAATAAATGCAAAAGCAGTAAAAATTCCGATTTCAGCAATATATCACATTTGCACCTTTTCGATTTGGTTTCCGTGAAAAAAAAACCGCTGCCCAAGGAATCACTACTTCCACATCCAGATTCTCTATCCAAGTGACTCACAACGAAAAAAACTTTGTATGTGAAAATAACTGTTTATGGAACATTAATAATATAATATTTGAAATCCTCTACCCCAAAAACCCATAAAACGATACCCCACATCGGTAGTGGGGTGGGGGGTGGTGATAGGGGGGTGGTAGTGGGGGTGGATGAAGTAAAAAAATACTTTGAGGTTTCTGGTTTCTGTACATAGGTACACTAAATCACAATTTTTTTTCATCCCCTTTAATAAGGGGGTGGGAGTGGTAATGCCAAAAATTTTTTGAGACCTTAGCTTCTCTTGTATATACTAAATACCAATTTTATGGACTATTACCTGCTTGATTGACCTATTTACCTTAAATTTACCCCAATTTACCCCCCAACCCTTCGACGGAACAAGATGAAAATATAATCTAGTTCTAGATCTCGTTAAAGTACATATGTGTACCAAATTTCAAGTCAATATCTTAAACGGTTCCAGAGTAAACGTGCGCACAAAAAAAAGTTACAGACAGACAGACCGACAGACAGACAGAAATTTTTTTTTCGCTCAAACTTAAAATCTCGACGTTTCATGACATTTTAAGCCTATTTGGACAATAAAAATTTTAAAAATTTTTTTGTCGTTACTATACTTCCACTGGACGTGGAAGTAATTAAACTAGTGGAAGCATTATACTCTTCGCCGATTTACTGAGCTTTTTATATAATTGTTACACATTCTATAGGATACTCTTCGCATTTTTCTTGTAAATAATGTTAGTTTTTGGACATTCTAAATTTTGTGATACCAACTTTGTTGTGGAAAAAAATATATGAAAAAAAAAAAAAAATCACCATGTAAGGGATCGAACATGAGACCTTCGGATTGCAAGGCAAATGCTTTAGCCACTGGGCTATAGGCGTCTGAAAATAAGGAGTACGCCACCTGGTGATCTACAGTCAAACTAATTATAGGCTTTTCTGTCATTGTCTCTTTAGTGTACGATGATATCAACAATAAGTAAATAATGATAAACTGAGATGCTAAGTTATTAAAAATATGATAGCGTTTAAAGGGGCTACACAAGATACAATTTGCTGGAGCCAACCTAGTCGGTATCCTTTGTAGATTGCAGGGACAACTCGTGAAAGTTGAATTGGCACGACAATGTTCACAGCATACCCTCTTTGATGTAGACACCTTTAACCAGGCATTAAGAGGGAAAAAGCTGGTACAAATAATCGTGGCCCGAGGGGCCCGAGTAGCAATAATAATTGCCTGAACAATCACACATTGTAAGTGAAATTTTTGAAATAAGTAAATAGGTATATGCAATTTCAATATATTTATAAAAGTAATGTATACTATTGCATCATGCACTATTATGTTTTACCCCTGAATATTTCTATTTCATATTTTACAAAATACTGTTTCAGTTATTTTACTTAAAGAATTAATAAATATCTTTTCAGTTACCTGTATTCAATGTACACTAATTTCATGATCTGACACTTGTTTGTAAACATAGAGCATACACATTTATTAAGTTTTGTATTGAAATATGGGTTGTACCACACAAAATAATATGTCCTGTATTTAAAACATATTCCCCTTCATACACACAATTACAATTTTTACATTTTTAGTGCTTCCCAAATGTTCCATACATTGCAATATGCTTAACCTAAATGTCACTCATGTTTTCTGAAAAAAAAATTGATTTAAACTACAACTGTACATAAATTTAAAGAAATATTTAGGTTTATTAATATTTAACTAGCCAGACACCGTTTTTGTCAAAGAAACTGTACTTTTCAAGGGGAAAACCAGATAACCTAAAAAATATGAATTTTGCTGAATAATGCCATTAACATCTTGCAAATCACTTACAACAAAATCTTGCAAACCTTTAGGTCATATATTATTAATGTTATTATTTTCAACGTCAAAAATAACAATAAACAGAAAAAAATCGATATAAGTATTCGCCAAATAAGTAAACAAACGGCCTATAATTAGTTCACGAGTTCTCCACTTTGGCGCTGGCATCTTAAATTCAGACGCCTATCTCATCTTACCAGAAAACTTGAATGAATATCATTCAAGAATTATATTTCAACGGATTAGATACATTATTATGAAATATATATATATTGGTAAAATGTAAAAACAAAAAAAAAAAATAGAGAATAACATTTCGAAAGATTTCTATTTAAGTACAAATGACAGAAATTTTGAATTTTTTTTTTTATTTAAATGATTAATAACATTTTTATTTATTGACTGATTTTTTTCAAAAACAATAGGGTTCTTCCTCTAACTAACGCTAACTTACTTTCCAAATTTCAATACAATCGGACTTTTCTTTCTTAAGTTATCGTGCTTACAAGAAACGTGACGGACGGACAGACAGACGGACAAAAGTTGTTCAGAATTCGTTCACTAACACAATGATATGAAAATTTTTTCTCTACGAGCGATATTTCCGGTTTTAGAAATGTGCCGATCAAATGCAATATACTCTTCGTTTTTGCGAAGAGTATAATAACTGGGCCCAAAGTAAGTTTTTTGACCAGAACTATTAAAAGTAACAGTGACATGTGACAGTGAGAAACTTGAATCCATTTTCGAGACAACGCCGGAAATATTTCCGGCAATCACAATCTAAACAACATTAACATAACTTAAAAACCAAACCAAATGCAATACCAACCTAAAAATTTTCGACAACTGTCAAAAATTAAAATCCCCCAGCAAAGTTTAGAACCAGAATTTTTGACAGTTGCCAGTTTGACAGATTTAGAACTAACAAAGATTAGCGACAAAAAATTTGACAGCTGTCAAAAAATCTTCTTCTCTTGAAACCTTTTGGCATCTATCAGTTTGACATCTGACATTAGTGACAAGCAACCAAGCAACCCGACCGATTTAGTGAAAAATCGGTCGAAGCCAGAAGATAAAAATAGTATTTATTAGCTCCAATTGAAACGGTCCTCTATGAACACTTCACCGGCCACAGCTGGCAGAGAAGCTGTCCACAAAGAATTATATGGTTTTTAAAAATAAAAAAAACGTATAATTAAATGAGATCGTTCATATTTTTTCATGCTCTTTTCTGCTTCAAAGATCAACCGAGTGGGGAGGTTCCAGCCGCTTTCCGTAGCTGCCCATTAATTACTTCCACATCCAGCGGAAGTATAGTAACGACAAAAATTTTTTATTTTTATTGTTCAAATAGGCTTGTCACGAAACGTCGAGATTTTAAGTTTGAACGAAAAAAAAATTCTGTCTGTAACTTTTTTTGTGCGCACGTTTACTCTGGAACCGTTTAAGATATTGACTTGAAATTTGGTACACATATGTACTTTAATGAGATCTGGAACTCATCTATACTCCATCGAAGGGTGGGGGGTAAATTGGGGTAAATTTGGGGTAAATGGGTAAATCAAGTAGGTAAGAGTCCATAAAATTGGGATTTAGTATATACAAGAGAAGCTAAGGTCTCAAAAAAATTTTTGGCATTAGCCAACCCCATTACCACGCCCACCCCATTATTAAAGGGGATGAAAAAAAATGTGATGTATGTACAAGAACCAGAAACCTCAAAATATTTTTTTACTTCATCTACCCCCACTACCACCCCCCTATCACCACCCCCACCCCACTACCGATGTTTTATGGGTTTTTGGGATAGAGGATTTCAAATATTATATTATTAAAGTTCCATAAACAATTATTTCTACATACAAAGTTTTTTCGTTGTGAGTGACTTGGATAGAGAATCTGGATGTGGAGCAGCGGTTTTTCACAAGCAACAGAAGAGCTTTGCATGAAGGCGAATCAACTCATGCCGTTGTTTTTAGTGTTATTGATGATAACGATTTCATTGCATAATGGTATTGGGATGCGATAATGCCAGAAAATGTTTTGAAGATTTACGTAACGACTATTTGATATTATGTATTATGGACTAAAAATATATTATTATAAGAAACTAAAGTGAGGTTATAATGTATTATTTGTTTATCTTCCAGGCAGGGATCTTGAAATATGTGAAGCTACTAAAAAGGTTAAAAAAACTTTTTTTTTCTTAAATTGGACCGCCTTCAAAAAATATCTGTCCAGTAGGAAATCTGCTATACTTTTAGTGTAAAATGTACAGGGTAGACACACTTAACATGAATAATTAACGAAAAAAAAACATGACGGGGATAATAATATTTCTCGTGTAGTTAATGGAACTGTCAAGGTAGGCACGGAACTAGAAGTATAAAACTGGGTGGGCGCAGCCCGAAACGGGCCCTGGAAGGACGCTTTGGCACCCAGGGTAACATTTTGCGCCCCCCAAAAAAAATTTGTCTCAAAAATAAAAATTGAGGAGCGGGGTGGGAGAAAATGGAAAAATATGAGGGGGGATGAAAATCCGAGACAATTTTCTTTCACTTGGAAATAAAAAGAGGAGAAAATCGGAAATTTTTTTTTTGGGTCAGGGTGGGCACAAGAGTGGGTCAACGTAATTCCTGGGCGGACCAGGCGCACCCTGTGCCACGAGCCTTTTGGTCAATACCCAAAATTGACAAAATAACAAAAAAAATAATAATAATGATACATTTTAGCAAGGTGATAGTGTTTGAGCTGTAGAGGCTCGCAACATGTGTGCCGAGGGCTAGTTCAGCTCTAGTCGGTGAGAGAGGTAGGTTTAAGGTTGACACTACAAAAAAAAATAACATATAATTATCTGAACTACAAATATATGTATGAAGGTCGCCACTAGCAAAACAAAAACTGCAACCTAGCTAGAAGGTTCCCAAAATTGTCAAGGGTACCCAAACACTATCTTTTAATTCCAAAATGAGGCATTAATTACAAGGGTAAGTTTTATCATGGTGTGAATTAAAAGGAAACACACCTCTTCGATCAAACTATGGGCAATAAGTTTATTCAATTTGAGACATGTATTCAGGTGATAGAAATATGCATTAAGCAGACAGCCGTAAGATTACCTACTAAAATAATAGTATCAAAAATGTTAAATACGAATTAGCTTTTCTTTACCGTACGTGATATCACGGAAGGTTCACAAATTTTGACCTTATACAATAAATAGTAAATTACATTTAGCCTACCTAACACATCACCCTGTGTTAAATAATGGTAAAAGACTGGCCCTGTTATTCACAATAAGATATTTTGCCAGTTAAAAAGAAAACTCTATATTTATAACAAACCAGTTAAATAATGATAAAAGACTGGCCCTGTTAATCACAACAAAACATCTTGCCAAAAACCCGTAAATTGCCTCATAAATTTGACATTAACCTTAATAATTGATATTAATAATAACAGCCCCCCATAATAATAATTTTGTTTACAATATAAATCCTGGACGATATATAAAACTTTAAATTACTTTGACGTTAACAAGAAAAAGAGTACTTAAATTTGTAAATTTAACAAGAGTTGCATAATTTAATGATTGTCGCAATAAATGTATTAAAATGATTTTTGAATTTTGAATACCCAAACGAAAATAAAACAAAATATGTACTAATACTTAAACGTTGACCGTTGAATCGATCAAGTCCATAATCACTCATATGCTACATAAAAACCTGTATGGCAAAACTGCCTTCCGGAGTAGAGAAACTTCCACGTATGTTCCGATTACCCAAAAGAAATCCAATTCATAATCCAAGATAATGCATAAAATCGTCGTCGTTAAATCAATCCGGGGACTACGAGTGGTGTGAAGGAGCAAACACTGAAACCCAGAGTTACTTCTGCACGTAAATGGTTGGAGACAAGCAAAACTAGAGAAAGTCCATACCCAAGGAGATAATGGAGCTTTCAACTAACATCGGTGGAATAGACGACGTAAAATCGAATAAAACGAGGTAAAATGAAATGGAAATAATGTAAAGTTGAATACGTAAACGTGAAAAGGTCAAATTTAAAATTTAAATTGAAATGGAAAAACTGCAATTAAAATTGAGAGCCTCGAAGCTGGAGAGCGGCTCGAATCGGTAATACAAAATATCAAACCATTTGGATATAATCAAGACAAAATGGTTCTAATTTCTTAAAAATCCGTCAAAACAAACATTCTGCGGCGTCCAAAATAACCAAAAGTGCACACACAAACTAGTGAACTTCTAAAATCCCATAAGCAAATTAAATAGAAAGCCTATACACGGCAATTAAAATAGAAAGTTTTCACCAGAAGAAACTGCCAGCGTGCTGGTCAACCATTAGTAAAACTGATCTTCTAGAATGCCTTCGATACGCCTACTCGGTGACGCGTTAAAATTTGACCTTAAGAGGTGCAACCTTCTTTACACCAACGTGCAATGCTTAATGCCTACTTTTGGCTACGACAATAACTTAAAACCAGAAATTAAATAGCCAAGTTTGCTTTTGACATGTAACACCTGGCCCCACCGTAGTTCCGTACCTGTGTCAAAGAAAAATATAAAGGCTGGTCAAGAAATTATGGTGGAAATAATATTTGGAATGCAGTTGATACTATTACTCAGAATCAAACCTGCTATGTTTTTTTGTGGTAAATATACAGGATAGACACCCTTAGAAAGTAATTAACGAAAAAATGTGACGGAAGACAATAATATTTCGCATATAGTTAATACAGCTGTCAAGGAATAAACCTTCTATACTTTAATGATAATATACTTGGTGGTTACACAAGAAATAATTAAGAAACTATGTTGGAAATTATATTTGGAAATTAGTTTAGGGGACCTTAGTAGGCCTTGAAAAAAAAATTACAAATTTGCCAAAATAAAAATTTGCCTAAAAAAAAGTAATTTAAAGAATTTTAAAATCGGGAAACTCATTCCCCAATAACAGGGTGTTGCGATATTAAATAGCACACACTGTAGATACAATAGTTTTTAATTATTTACTATATCTTAATGCCAAGTTGTTATAAAATATCTAGGAGGTAAATATATTTTACTAACATATAACATTTCTTTAAATATATAAGGAATAAAAAACCAGGCATCGGCCGCTAGATGGGGCCTACCATTTTTCTTGCATGTCGTGGTTTTATAAATCTCGTCATGTACCAAGAGTGATCAAGGGTCTCGTTACAACCTTTGCGAACCTACCTTGCACTGATGAGAGCCAACAGCACAAAACTACAGTCTATAAGTGGTGGGAAGTGACTGACATGAGAGCACCTTTGAGTAGCAATAAGTCTATGGGCTGGTGTTTGTTGCAATCGAAGCTTTAGCGTTTTGTCGCAATACATAGTTATTGCACTTAACGCGGATACGCTTGTAATTTATAATCCAGCGCTTGTCGGGGCATTAGTCCGGAAAATAGCTGTTGGTTGCAGTCCAGTTTTTTATTCCCTATGTGTTTAAGGAAGAGTATAGATGAGTTCATCAAAATATTACGCTAATAAATATTCTGCCCTCTAAAAGCTCACCTACTAGGTAAATATATGTTAGGGTATCTGATTAGAATAAACCAAAAGTTTTTTAACTTTACGTATTTTGCCACAATGGAAATTTACATTTTGGGAAAGGTCAACTTTATTTTCTTTTATAGATTGTCGATTTTATTTTGCACTGCAATAACCTTAACAGAATTTAATTTTGTTTAATCTACTAACACTCAGTGATCTTAAAAACAAAACGTCCTCCAAAACTTAACAGAGTGCTAGGTAAAACCTAGAAGCGAACTGTTAACATGTTGCCACTTTGCCACTCAAAAATTTTGAAATATTCTGTTTGGCAATTACGCACAGAAAATTTTATAAAAAGTAAGAACTCACGTTGCAAATGTCACTAAATGTATCCGTTCTTAATCCTTTAACAAACATTTATGGTTCCTCTGAATATTTCATATACACGTAGAACCTCTGGCACTGCTACCGAAATGAAGCCTATTTTTAGTGAAATCTTTTTATATTGAAAGATACGAATCTCCACCAATAAATCTGATTCAGTGTTAAATCTGAAAATAATTATGTTCTAGACTTTATCAACGTCATTATATCTGTACTTACTGTTGTAGATAAATCTAAAAAAAATGAGATAAACAAGAGATTTGAAGTCCCATTTGTAAGGAAGTTACACTCAGATCACCTACAGGGGATTGAAATAAAATTATCTAAACTTTAGTTAAGAATATATTTATACGAGGTCAATAATTGATTACATTTCGTAATAATCAGCCGACAATAAAATGTTTTTTATTAATGTAGAGGCTGAAGCTTTGGTTCAAGTGCCCGTGAATCTGAGCATCAGCTGTACTCACAGGCAAACTGTAACTGTAACTGCAATGATTACTTCGGCCAAAATTCCTAAAAGTAGATGCACTGCGAATCAAGTTCGCGAGCATGCTTCGAACTGATCGCAGCGCACCGCCAATTGTCGGTTTTCACTTCGATCCTAAAAAGTAGTGATGTAAACTCTAGTTACTTTCGAGTACTTGTAACAAACAATTATAGACCGTGGGATAGTGACAGATTTTTTTAAACGTTTGGTTCCTATCTGGCCTTTTGGGAGCCTTTTGTGCCTGATTTGTACTAACCATTTTCGTGTTTATCAAACGGTTATCCAGGGCCCCTCAGCGGAAAACAAAAAAGAAAATTTCATGAAAATGAGCAATTTCAAACGTTTTGTTCCTATCTGGCGTCAAGTTAGACTTACGTTTTAAAGAAAAACATCCGACGGAAGCTTATCGCCAGACAAATTCCGTGGGCTGGAAGGCCCTAAATTTCAATCCGAAGTTGTAAGAAAAAATGGTCAAAATCAAACGATTTGGTTCTTATCTGGGAATTGTATATATAGGTAAATAGATTATAATTATCGCGATATAACAAACGCCAGACAAATTCCGAGGGCCCAACAGTGAAAAAATTATTGTTCAAGTTGTCAACTATTCCGCGAAAATCAAACGATTGGTTCTCATATGAAATGATTTTTTCTGTAAAAATTAACCAAAACGAAAATGTATTGTATCATTCACAGACATTTTTATTGGGCCAAACATATTTTAAATCTTAAAAGAAGTGCACGAAAAAAAGCCATTTTTTCAAACGATTTATTCCTGTCTGGCTTTTGGATTTTAAAAAGATATGGTAATAACTAAACCATATTTCAAGTCCCAGACAAAAAGCGTGGGCCAAACATATTTTAAATCTTAAAAGAAGTGCACGAAAAAAAAAAAACCATTTTTTCAAACGATTTATTCCTGTCTGGCATTTGGATTTTAAAAAGATATGGTAATAAGTAAACCATATTTCAAGTCCCAGACAAAAAGCGTGGGCCAAACATATTTTAAATCTTAAAAGAAGTGCACGAAAAAAAGCTATTTTTTCAAACGATTTATTCCTGTCTGGCATTTGGATTTTAAAAAGATATGGTAATAAATAAGCCATATTTCAAGTCCCAGACAAAAAGCTTGGGCCCAGCCGTAGATATGTTGAGTGAAAGTATCGAAAAATCAAAAAACAGTCGTGTAAAAATCGATGCATTTTCAAACGATTCACACTCGTCTGGCATTTCATTAGCTTGTCATTGTAAAACAGTATTATACACATTTAAACAAATTTGTTTCGCGTCACTACTTAAATGCCGCAAGCACGGATTTATGGGGGGTAACAGGGTAACAAGATTCCGTAAACAATCAACTTTCATTTTAAAATTTCATAATTTTTATTATTTTATTTTATATTTTTGAATATATTTAGTTGTGTTTATAATTTTTTTTTGAGATTTTTTCCCAAGGAAAAACATTTTTGTTATTTTCAACACGCGGCTACGTTACCCCCCCCCCCAAGCTCAAGGTCCAGATCCGCCCTTGAAATGCCGTTTTTTTTCTCACTTGAAACTCATTTGGAATTTGATTTTCTTTATCACTGTAATCAATATAACTGTCACTTTACATTCATAATCCCTCGATCGAATAATATTTACAATAAATAAGTTACATACTAGCAAAAGGACAAATATAAATTATTACATATTAATATATAATTTACAACTCTGCACTACACCATAGAAACTGAGAGTCCTCGTAAGTCCGTACCTGTTTCATTCTCCCTTGGCGTAGGTAGTCAACCACACGAAAGTGATTTCTTCTCTCATTTTAATGCACGCGACATAAGACACGTAAGATGTGATGTGGTAGAAACATATATGGTATGCATTGTTTTCGAACGACGCTGCTTTTTATACTCCTCGCTCGTCCCGGGGTGATTTTTATTTATCGTTTGCTAATGGGGAACTTGCCCATTTTTTTCGTATTTCATTAAAGTGTGTGTTTATGTATAAAAACACGCCACATCGAATATCAGCTCTTAAATCGCAGTACTTACTTTGCAATAAATAATTAAAGTTGAAATCCTCGCTACTGCTCACGAAAAGCACTGTGACGTCAGATCGAGAAACTAGTCTCGCGTGGGGACCCACAGATGGTGTACTTTAGCCGAGCGGTATGTCTTCACTCTAATTAATAGACTGGGTGGCGGTTGGCTTTGAGACGTCTGCATATTTGGTCTTTTGCTCTTTATGTTAGAGAAAAAATAAAAAAAGTGTCGGAAAGCTCAATCAATTCTCTTTACATAAGCTATCTACACATTTTTCGAAAAAAACAATAATTATCGAGATATTCGGGGAAATGTAGGAAATTACACGATTTCCTATAATGTATGTAAATCTAAAAAAAATATTTTTTCTCAGAAACCTTTGTTTCGAAGGACCGAGATTAACGGAGCGTCAAAGTAGTACATGATATTAAGTGAACATCATATATGAGATCGATTTCAATTAATTACCGATTAATTACGGTGACAAAATGGAGAAATTTTACCGAAAAAAAAAGTCCCAAATCCCGCCCCCCTCTAATTCCTTCCTTTTTGTCGGAATTAAAAAAATTAAAAAAAGAGTTTTAGCAAATTGTATTCTATTTAAATTAGCTAGTCTTTTGACGTAGGAGCCAGGATTAAAAAGTTGCCAACTGTAGAACCTCAAAATTTGCGATATATCTACAGCTGCGCCCCAGATTTTTGTCTGGCACTTGAAATATGGTTTGCTTATTAACATATCTTTTTAAAAAAATAAATCCCAGACGAGTGTAAATCGTTTGAAAATGCATCGATTTTTACACGACTGTTTTTTGATTTTTCGATACTTTCGCTCAACATATCTACGTCTGGGCCCAAGCTTTTTATCTGGGACTAGAAATATGGCTTATTCATTAACATATATTTTTAAAATCCAAACGCCAGACAGGAATAAATCGTTTGAAAAATGGCATTTTTTTCACGCTTTTCTTTTTGTCTGGCTATCCAGGGGACCCAGCCAATTCGTCTGGGAATCTTAAATTGGAACTACTTATTGCCTAATATTAACAAAAAAACCAATGACAGACGAATGTAAATCGTTTGATTTTCGCGGAATAGTTGACAACTTGAACAATAATTTTTTCACTGTTGGGCCCTCGGAATTTGGCGTTTGTTATATAGCGATAATTATAATCTATTTACCTATATATACAATTCCCAGATAAGAACCAAATCGTTTGATTTTGACCATTTTTTCTTACAATTTCGGATTGAAATTTCGGGCCTTCCGGCCCACGGAATTTGTCTGGCGATAAGCTTCCGTCGGATGTTTTTCTTTAAAACGTAAGTCTAACTTGACGCCAGATAGGAACAAAACGTTTGAAATTGCTCATTTTCATGAAATTTTCTTTTTTGTTTTCCGCTGAGGGGCCCTGGATAACCGTTTGATAAACACGAAAATGGTTAGTACAAATCAGGCACAAAAGGCTCCCAAAAGGCCAGATAGGAACCAAACGTTTAAAAAAATCTGTCACTATCCCACGGTCTATTAGTTAATTTTGGTATTAGGACTCGTTACCTTAGACTCGTTATTTAGTTACTTTTACAATGACAATAATATACTGTTACATGTGCTCAGTGAACTAGACTACATAATGGAATGATAACTGTGTCATCGTTGGAAAGAGATGGTATCTATAGCGACCTCAGCCCGCCATTTTATTGAAATGCGACTCTTGTAATTATCTCCCTCTCCCTCTCCATCTAGTGAAAAGTTATAGCTCAAATAGCAACCCCATTAAATTCGCCCATTTCTATGGTATCGTGATATTTTTCTAGAGTCTAGAAATATAGATCTATTTTAATAAAAATCTTTATTAACATATTTAAAACAACAAATATATTTTTATATTAATATTTCACTATTAGAGGTAAGTTGTATTAATAAAAAAGTACTTTAATTGATTTGTTTTTGACAACACAATATTTAAGAAAACTTATTCTCTACTTATTGACATAATTATTAGTGATATTAAAGGTACAATTATTATAAACTCTACTTTGCTGATTAGAACTAGTACTTTCATCAAGAACGCCACTTATAAAAGTACTGGGAGTTCTGCCCCTCATCTTTTCAATTATGTTCTGATGGTGTGTATTATCTAGTTGCAAATAGGGCTTAATTGACTGGCTATTGCTATGTCCCGTAATCTTTATAAACTGTTGTTCACCAATTCCTGCTTTAGCCAGATTTGAAACAGCCGTAGCTCTTCCTGAATGGTTTGTTACTTTGATTTTTTTAGTATCAATACCTATTTCACCTGCTGCCAACTTAAACCAAGTAGAAATGTTGTTTTTTCCAATTGGGCAATTTTTATACCAACTTTTTGCATTGAACTTATTAAAGTTTTCATTAGGAATTAAGAATAATCTGTCACGTTTAATGGATTTGCCTCTTTTTTCCATTAACTTTTTAAACAGACGCACAGGACAAATCCTTGGATTAGCAATATTTGCAATGAGCCACTTGCTAGCAGCCAATTTCCTCGAACCACATTGAGCCGTCTTTGAGAAAATTGGATTGTTTCTATTCGCCCTGTGTAATTTCCCATATTGTCTATTTCTTCAAAAAAATAATTTACACAAGCTGCGCATCCTTCCCCACCTCTCCATGCTAATTCATGAGATACACAAAAAAAACATACGTTGAAGACCATCAGGAGTATCCCTCCGATTAAAGAACTTATATCTAGATACATAATGGCCACCTTTTCTTCATATACCTTATTTGCTCCTAACATAGTCACATTATATGTCCATTAAAATGGATAGATGAACATCACATCCCATAGGCAACAGAGGCGGGTATGTGTAGAAGGGAAAATGTAAAATATTGTACCTCTTTTATTAACGCAGATTGAAAAAATACAATAGGTAAAGATGTTTTATTCAAGGGAAATATGCATTGGAAGGATATTATTTATAAAATTATTATTAAAACTATAAACTGAACCTCATCATGTTACGACTATGACCTACTTACTTATGAAACGATCGATTTCTGCAAATGGCACAGCACTGTTGCATGTTGCACTAAATTGTCACTAAACTGTCTAAATATGAACAGAGAATATTATTTAGGTATTAGGCAAACCACAACTTAAAATAAAAAGACTTCTTCACCACATTTTGATCGAAAAACACGAAAAACACTTATTAACATTAATTACGGATACTGTCAAAACTGTCAGAAAAAAAGAATAATTCAAAAAGTCAACAATATACAGGGCATTTCATTTAAAAAAATATTATTGCTTCTTGTACCTCTCAATTTCTGCACGCCCCTGTGCTTCCATTATCTTATTAAAGGGGTTCAGTTACAACTTTCGTCCGAGACTCTATTTTCTATTTCCAATAATAATGATAATAAAGGGTGGCCTAAATATAATGAATAACCTTGTACGGTATTGTCAAATAAAAAATTTAATTCGTAACGTTAATATTTCCTGCATTAGATTAGGACAGGATTGAAAATATTTATATTTATGGGTCAAGTTTTGTTAGGTAAAAATTCTTAGTTTTCGTTCTGTAAATTATAAATTATTAGTCAAAATTTAATTGCTTTGTGCATTAGGTTGTAATAGATTTAAATTCTTAGGTGCCTTCATTTTTAAATTGAAAAATATTGTTCATAACATTACTATTTTATATGCACTAGATAATGTCAATTGTAAAATTTATATTTATGCATTAGAAAATTTTAGTTTCGATATGCTTTGTATACAGATCTTGGAATTATTAGTATTATTTTATGGATTAGGTTATGTTAGTTTTATTACTACTAGTGTATAATTTTAAGAATTATATAATAGTATAATAATATGTGATTATTGAAAAATTATTCATAACAACTTTGCATTAGAGGTTTTCCTAAAATATTGTAAGGTTGATAAAAATGTGATTTCGCTTAATTTATACATTTAAAAATATTCTGCATATCATTAAACGTTTAGATTATTTAATAATAAACTTTAAAACCTTTTTTTTTCTTAAACATTTTATTGAAATTATTTGTTGACATAAAAGTATATTGTTTTCGTTCATAACTCTTTTTTTTTATAATCGCGAATATGTGTATTCTAGGGATTTTTTTATAGGTTTTGTTAATTTTAACCTTCTTCGCCGCAGTATTATTTAAAGTACAATATTTTAGGAGTATATTCTCCTTTAATTTATTAAAATCGGATAAATGCCAACTGTACTTTTATATAATCACGTCGGTATATTAAATTAGAAACGAACATTTCCCCAGTAACAAAAAATATTGTGGGAGTCTAAAAATAATAAATGTCCAGCGTGATTGATTGGCAAGTGTTTTTTTAATTTAAAAAGTGCGTGGTGAAGCCGATAATTTACTTTACACGCCACTATATGCTGTTATTCCATTACAATAGGTACATACTAAATCCAATATGAACCTAAAAATGTAATCATTTTGAACACAGTTTGAAACCTATTTATATTTTATTGCAAATTATAATTATACCATTTTTCAAGCTTTAATTAAATTATTTTCTACGTTATTTTTATTAAAGCGACAAATATTTTCAATGAAAAATATTATAAAGGGCTATTAGAAAGTATCACAATATATAATGTATGAAAAAAAATCAAGAACTCGATAATTTTTTAAATCGACTTCTTCCACATTTGTTGGGCCCATGAGAGTTTTTGATCAGAATGTCGAAATCTACAGTATATTAAAAATTCAGCCATTTCCATAAGAAAACCTTCGACATTCATATTTTTGCCTCAAATTAATAATTTTAGAGATATTCCTGTCACTTCTAATTGGGGGTGTTTATTGTAGTATAGCGGCAAACACAGTAAAAGCCCTTAGAAAACGGCTATTAGTGAAATAGTTTTGTAATTTGGTATACTGATTTCTGTCATTAAAACGACTATTTTTCCGAGCAGCGCCAAATCAAAATGGTTTCCGGTTTCAAGATGGCGGCTGTTTTAGAAAATTTAAAAGATCGACGTTTCTAGCTAAACTATTGATTTTATGAAAAAAAGTTATTAAGATGAATTATTCCGCATTAAATTTCGAATATGAAAGTTCTTATAAGTTTTTTTTCTAAAACTAAAAATTAAAACTCTATGTGGTAAAATATCACAAAATCAGTTTTTTCTGGTATTTTACAAAATACCCAAAGTAATGTTCGATACTTGTCATAAACTAGGAGAAAGCAAGTGTGATGCATTACGAGGTTTCCACTCCCTAACGGGATGTGATACCGTTTCCTTTTTTCTGGAAAAGGAAAAGTGACTGCTTGGAAGATATGTGTGACGTTTCCCACACAAAACTTCGTCCTTACGTTCCGATTGTTTATAGACGGACAATTTTTGATATTTTTCATGGTTTATCTCACCCTGGTATCAAAGCGACTAGAACGTTAGTTTCTAAAAATTATTTTTGGCCCAAAATGTCTTCAGATTGTAATCTCTGGGCAAAAACTTGTATTAGCTGTCAAACTAGTAAAGTGACAAGACATACAAGGAGTCCCATAGCTAACTTTGATATTCCTAAAGGACGCTTCGACCACATACATATAGATTTAATAGGACCATTACCTCCTTCCAAAGGTTGTTCTTATATTCTTACTGTGATCGAACGTTTTACTAGATGGCCCGAAGCTTATCCACTTCAGGATATTACTGCAGAAACTGTAGCGCGTACGTTATTTCAGAATTATGTTTCCTTTTTTCTGGAAAAGGAAAAGTGACTGCTTGGAAGATATGGACGACATATCCAGAAGTATCAGAAGCTTTCGCGTTCATTCGAAACCTCAAGAGAATATTCTTGATAAAATTTTAAACTTATTCCAACGGTTTCTTGTTTTAATGTACTCTGCACTGAGATAAACTAGGCACGAAAGGAACTGTTTAGTTTCAAGAACAGGACAACTGTAACATCCCCCTTCAAAGGATACTTTGGAGCGATACATTTTACGGGCTAGCTTCTAAAGTGAGCCCATTTGGGCCCAGTCTCTGACATCAAATTTGATTTTGCCTTATCTTGGGGAAAAATAGGTGTGGTGTGGTGCCTGGCCGAAAATGTTTGAGTGCCAAAATGGTCAACACTTCCGAAGGTATCTAAAGCCCTTAGACAATTAATTCAATGTAGTTGCAAAAAAGGATGCATTGAAACCAAATGTGGTTGCAAAATGGCCAGCTTGTAAAGCACGGTACTTTGCACAAATTTTAAAGCGCTGCTCGGAAAAATAGTCGTTTTAATGACATAAATCGGTATACCAAATTACAAAACTGTTTTACTAATAGCCGTTTTGTTCTGGGTTGCCACTCTGCTATTATCTAAAATATGTTTGAAAACTAAATTTCTAGTTCAAATCACCACCGCGTATCCGTCAAAGGGCATAGCCGCGTATGCATAATAAAACTGCCCTTGCCACAAAATTGAAAACGAAATTTTTGTCTAGTGTATATCTTTCAATTTGTAAGCTATGATCTGTTACTTTGATCCCCTTGCAGCGCTGTAAAAACCCTTCAGAATTAAGGAAATTAAAAAAAGAATAAATGAAAATTATTCGTTACGAAATCCTCTACAAGAAACTTGATGCATTTCTTTGTTAAAATTAAAAAAAAAAACTTTTAGCGCTTAAGTAACAGAAAATTTTGTAACAAATTTCTATGTTCCAAGGGTTATTATATGTTTAATTATTCAATTTCCGATAAAAAGTTTGTCTAGTAAAATTGTAGAGAATTGGATTCTAAAAACCTCTCTCTATAAATTTTTTGTAAGATGTACCATTACAGAGATATAGGGCAAAAACTGTTAGCACCGCCAGATGTCTCTATGGGGGCAGTTCTTGAACAGCGCGATGATGAAGGTGTACTTGCTCCATTAGCATTTTTCTCATGTAAACTTACTTTGGCACAGACCAAATACAGTACCTTTGACAAGGAACTTCTTTCTTTATTTACAGCGATTAAACATTTCAGATTTTTACTAGAAGGTCGCACATTTATTTGCTTTACTGACCGTAAACCTTTGGTCAAAGCATTATTCACTAAAACTGAAAGATCTCCCAGGCAAATTAGACATCTAGAATACATTGCTCAATTTGCATGCGAGATCAGACATATCAAAGGGAAAAATAACATTGTTGCAGACACTTTATCACGTGAGCATGATACATCTTTTTTACAACAATGCATTTCCCCAGTTTCAGCCCAAAAGTCTAACCTAGTTGATATTAACTTTGACTTAAATTTATTGAGCTCAAGAAGGTGATTCTGACCTTATTATCAGATACTTCATCAAACATAAAGAGAACTTTTCATTTAAAGAAAATTAAAATTCCATATTCTGACAAGTTTATTTGGTGTGACGTTTCCCACACAAAACTTCGTCCTTACGTTCCGATTGTTTATAGACGGACAATTTTTGATATTTTTCATGGTTTATCTCACCCTGGTATCAAGGCGACTAGAACGTTAGTTTCTAAAAATTATTTTTGGCCCAAAATGTCTTCAGATTGTAATCTCTGGGCAAAAACTTGTATTAGCTGTCAAACTAGTAAAGTGACAAGACATACAAGGAGTCCCATAGCTAACTTTGATATTCCTAAAGGACGCTTCGACCACATACATATAGATTTAATAGGACCATTACCTCCTTCTAAAGGTTGTTCTTATATTCTTACTGTGATCGAACGTTTTACTAGATGGCCCGAAGCTTATCCACTTCAGGATATTACTGCAGAAACTGTAGCGCGTACGTTATTTCAGAATTATGTTTGTCGATTCGGTGTCCCTGTCACAGTGACAACCGATCAGGGCGTCCAATTTGAATCAAAACTGTTCAAAGAATTTTCAAAATTTTTGGGATTTCATAGAATTCGTACGACACCATATCATCCTTCCTCGAATGGAATGATTGAAAGGTTTAATAAATCTCTTAAAACTGCTCTGAGAGCTAAAACTTCTACACCACATTGGGTAGATGAACTTCCTATCATACTATTAGCTCTCAGGACCATCTCTAAAGACGATTTGCAATGTTCCTCCGCAGAACTCGTTTTTGGGCAAACTTTACGAATACCTGGTGAATTTTTTATTAAATCATATACTTGTCCGGATATTCCTTATTTTATTACTAAATTACGTACTTCATTTAATAATTTAACGTTCATTCCACCTGTTCACCATGTTAATTTCAAATCATTTGTCAGTTCAGACATCTCGTCTTGTAGTTTTGTTTTCGTTCGGAAAGAACGTTTTAAGAAATCTTTTACTCCGCTGTACGAAGTATTGTCCCGTACAGATAAATTGGTTACTTTTGTTAAAGGAACTAAAGCCGTCACGGTAAATATTGACAGGATTAAACCAGCATATTTATTATCTGACAAATGCGATGTCACTCCACCGTTGATTAAGAGAGTTCGTTTTGCTATTGACGAATTGGATGACTGACTGATCTTTTTCTTAGTGGGGGAGTAGTGTGGCAAGCAGTTCACTTACAATTCACTTACTGATGAATGAGACTGAAGTAACCAGGGATTTGGAAAAAACAAAATGGAATAACAATTTTAATATTGATATAAAATGATATGTATTTTTACTAGAATGCAAAATTATATTTTTAAAATAGAATATATATATATTCCTTTGAATATTTATTAATTATAGATACCTTTTAAAAACTACGATATATCTATAAATTGGTGGCCGCCGACCCCGAAAACTCAGTTTTAAACTTACACCGGCCCCGCCTTCCCTACACAACGAGAAAAACCTTGTCCTACTCAAAATGTAAGGTTAAATGTAACATTTCACATTTCACTGATAGTAATTCTACAAAATTGTAACTCCGAAAGAAAGTTTTTGACGTAGGCAGATTTCGTCTTCTACTTCTATTGCTAGAGTATTTTTTAAAAGCTTTTATTTAACTTGCAATGTTTGTATGTTTGTTTAGGTCAAATGTTGCAAGCTGAATTTCGACTAGTTCTAATTAAGCTAGACCTTTGAAATTTGGCACACGCGTATAAGTCCGGTGACAATGCAACATAGTATAGCCATTATCGGTCTAAATCCAATATGGCGGATCGCCTTTCTCTTCATAACTCCCTTGATATGGGTATCAAATGAAGATATGATATGGGTTTGATGAGTAAAATACGATAAACCGTGTGACGTCATTCTAAATTCAATATGGCGGACGTTCCAAGATGGAGGATCGCCTTTTTCTTCACAACCCCTTTGATAAGTTTGACGAGTAAAATATGATAAACTATCATCATTTTAAATTCAATACGCGTACGTCCCAAGATGGCGGATCGCCCTTGATATGGGTATCAAATGAAATGGTTTGTCGAGTAAAATACGATAAACTATGTGACGTCATTCTAAATTCAATATGGCGGTTTTTCAATTTTTCACTGTGTTGTACCAAGTAAAACATTTCGTAAAAATATATGTTATATATGTTATAGAACACTAAATTACAAATTATTTAAAAATAAATGGTGGGTGTCTCTAATGCAGAAACACTAAAAAAAAATTATCAAAAATAAATATAAAAAAGAAATAAAGTTTTTTTGAGGAATATTAGCCTAATTCCTTTATCACTAATCCAGCCAAAATACATGTATATAATATATAAAGCACAAGTAAATTGGTTAACTGACACTGTAGAAAAAAGAAATATTGAAAATATATTTTACTTTTTTACTCGACAACTATAAGTTTTAGAAAGTTAAAATTTTGCAGAATTACTATCAGTGCCTAGATACACTAAACAAAAACTTTTCAATTTTGCGTCAAAGGCAGTTTTTCTATGTTTACACGGTTATGCCCTTTGCGAATATGCTGACAAGGAAAAACTTGTTTCCCATTTTTGCTCACCTCACGCTAGAGGTAGTTTAATGAAACTACAATGGGACCACACGCCGTGCCATCGTTTGCAACAGATCTGATAGAAATCTGTTGAACTGGCAACCTCCTCCTTTTTGAAATTTTTTGATGTCGGTAAAACAATGAATATTGCATCATAAACACATGTTGTTTCAAGAAACAAATTAGACTTTACTTTAGTATAAACATCGATCGTAATCTGAATTGTTGAAACCCATGTATGAAATTGATCTTGAGTGCATCTGTTCTATTTTTGACAATACATTTTTTTGCTCTTATTATCAAGTGACTAGTTTAATACGGCAAAGTTAAAAATTGTTTGATAGGGAACTTTGGTTTTTATGTGCACTGAACTAACAAAATTATAATATATTAATGGTAATAAATTATGTTTATTCTCAACAGAATACAATGATAGCAGAATTTGTGTTATCTCTTTTATATAATTCATCTATTTTTCTGTCGTGTATTGAGTTGAGTAGCCTTAGGCTAGACTGAACCTTTCGTAATTTTTTTTGCTCAAACTTAAAATCCCGTCGTTTCATGACATTCTAGCCTATTTCAATAAAAAAAAAATCAATTTTTTATTTCGAGCTATTATCGAGTAATTATGTGTCAATTTTCGATGTTAATACATTTAATTAACATAGTGCATTTCCTATTAAAAGTGAGTGATTTTACCTTACCTTGATTGTCTAACTTTATGACACAATGTCATTTTTGACAGACAAATACAAATACAAAACCGCTGCCCAAGGAATCACGACTTCCACATCCAGATTTTCTATCCAAGTCACTCACAACGAAAAAATTTTGTATGTGGAAATAATTGCTTATGGTACTTTAATTATATAATATTTGAAATCCTCTACCCCAAAAACCTATAAAACGATACCCCACATTGGTAGTGGGGTGAGGGTGGTGATAGGGGGTGGTAGTGGAGGGGTTGATAGAGTAAAACAATATTTTGAGGTTTCTGGTTCTTGTACACACACTAAATCACATTTTTTTTTCATCCCCTTTAATAATGGTGGGGGTGGTAATGGGGGTGGCTAATGCCAAAAATTTGTTTGATACCTTAGCTTCTCTTGTATATACTAAATACCAATTTTCTGGACTCTTACCTGCTTGATTTAGCCATTTACCTCAAATTTACCTCAATTTACCCCCCAACCCTTCCACGGAACGAGATGAGAATAATAATCTAGTTCCAGATCTCGTTAAAGTACATATGTGTACCAAATATCAAGTCAATATCTTAAACGGTTCCAGAGTAAACGTGCGCACAAAAAAAGTTACAGACAGATTGACACAGACCGACAGACAGACAGAAATTTTTTTTTCGCTCAAACTTAAAATCTCGACGTGTCATGACATTCTAAGCCTATTTGAACAATAAAAATTTTAAAATTTTTTTTGTCGTTACTATACTTCCACTGGATGTGGAAGTAATATTTTAAATTTTGCAATAATACGCAGATATTATGTTTTAGTAGTGTTCATACAAAAAATAATGTTTGAATATACGTGTTAAAGTGATTTTATTTTATTCGTGGCGTTGCTTGCTTCATTCGCTTCTCCATTCACTAAATAAAATATCACTTTTAATCAATTATATCATAAATAACTACTAACAGCACTAAAGAACCTCAAAATCATCATTAAAATGCTAGAAATAGTCATTAAATAATCTAATATAGTACGATTTTCTGGCGGAGTTGAAAAACGTCAACATAAATTTTTCATTGCTAAGAGTAATGTAGTGTTTTGGTGTTTGTGAAACTACTCCAATAAATATATTAATTTTCCTCCAGGAGACAGAATTTTGTTTGGTAGTACGATTACATTTTCAGAACCAGTTATTATTTATCGTAGGAACAGAATTACATTCTAGTCGACTATTTAAGCAACATATTTTACAAAAAAACTGCACTTTTTGCAGAAGTCACCAAACTTGCCGTGCATCATCTCCAGACCCATTATCAATGTTTAGGAAGAGGAGCCATCCCCCTAACAAAATGGCGGTGATGTTTCTCAAAAAAGCCCCCATAAAATTTAAATTATTTAATTTATTATGTTTCTAGGGATGCAGAATTAAAAAAATTGCTCTAAAACGTTGTCAGAAGTCCATAGAACGAAATATTGAACATGGCGACCAAAATGGCCGCCACAAAATTTAAGTTTTATATTTCATTAACAATTATTATTTTTTTAATTTTATTCTTTCTTATCTATTTTCATGGAGTGTATCAAGGCAATATTGCCGAGGTTTTTTCTACTAGACCATATTCACTATGCAAGATGGCTGTCCGTCCGTGTAAAGGACTTGGATGAGCTTGAAAAGTATGAAAACAGTCCCTATTCTCCAAGTTTGTCTTCTGCTAGTCACCTTCGCCATGCAATTAGAAAGGCAGATTTACTTGGTCCTCTGGAAGAAATGGTGAACAAAAATGATTGTATTTCCTGGTACATGTAATGTCATTGTGTATGATGGAGCCGCTCTCATTCATTCAATTCAGCCACGTGTGTCGCCTACCTTTGGGGAGTACTGCGTTCGGGAATTCCATCAGAGCATTGTGGGATGTATCCAGGCTACAAGGTTTGATATGGTATGGGATATGTACAGATCGGAAGGCCTAAAGAGCAGTCTACGTAATGCTAGAAGTGAAGGAATTCGACGTCAAGTTTTGCTGAACTCATCAGTTCCTCGAAATTGGCGTGAATTTCTTAGAAACAATAAAAAATAAGAAAAATCATTTTTCTCTCCTAGGAAAACATCTAGTTGTTAATATGCGAACTACCTGGAGATAAATATGTCAGTTGTAATACCTCTTCAACATCTCTTGTTGGACTTAATTGCACTCCTTTTGAGGAGGCTATGGGCGGATTATAGTGCACATAAAAGATACAGTCATCCATAGGGCTAAAATCATTGTCATAAGAACCGATACTCATATTCTGGTTCTTTCCATATCTTTCTTCTTTGTATTAAGAATTTTGGGCCTTAAAGAACTATGAATTTCATTGAACTTTGGACGGAAACAGAGATACATTCCTGCTCACACCATTGCCCTGGCGTTTGGTTCAGAATGTGTACCTCTCCTATGTGTCAATTGTAAAAATTGCACCAACACGACAAGGTAGATTCTTTGTTTTCAGTTTTCAGAAAAAATTAATTGATTTCACAAGCGATAGCGGTACATGCTAAATATTTTTTTGATAACAATGATGTAATGTGTTATGGTTTTACTTTTTATTTTCAGCCAAGGACAAACGGAAGAAGATACTCCGCATGGTATGAATTGTAGGAAGAATCTGGGTTTTGATTGGACTTGCATACCAACCAATATTTTACAATTTACTTTGTTTTCCAAATTTTTGTGGCATTTCTTTAAAAATATTTGTCTTTTATTTACTACACCCTCTAATTAGAAGTCAACTATTACCAACATCAGACAATTTAGAATGTATGGAAAAACATTAAATAGTATTCATCAGCCGAAAACGGAAAAAAAAAATCACGTTACAATTTATTACACTGTGGTCATTTTGGTCGCCATGTTGTATATTTCGTTCTATCTGACAACGTCTTAGAACTTTTTTTTAATTCAGCGTCCATAAAAACGTATAATTAGGCACCTAAGTTTATTATAATAAAATAATTTAAAAAAATTTAAATTTTGTGGGAGCCATTTTGGGAAACATGACCGCCATTTTGTTAGAGGTGGCTCCCTAAACGTTGACAATGGGTCTGGACAGGACACATGGCAAGTTTGGTGACTTCTACAAAAAGTGCAGTTTTTTTTTGCTTACTCGACCGACTATTCGTAAATTCCATTACCTCGTATACAGCTAGGAAGTTTTAAAAATTATATCTGTAATCATTATTGTAAAACAAAAATAAAAATGTTTTTTCTTAAACAAGGTAAATACTTGAACCTAGACAGTAAGATTAGATTTACCTTATTTTTAGTCACCAATTGATTTTTGTTGCAGGGTTGCCAGTGTTTAAATCTTAGCAAAATCAGTTTAAACTAGTCTTCAAAATCTTGGGTAGACTGAATGTGAATACTGTGCGCAAAAAACAATAGAATCAAGATCAAGTTGCATCACTCAACGTTAAAAAAAGATGCTCAGTTGACACATTGTCGAATGTTTAAAAATAGCGTTTGGAACAATATATAGTTCTTTAAAAATTATCATCGATGTCTGAAATATTACTATTTAATATTACTAAATTGCGTTTTTGTATTTTTTGTGTTTTATTTGTATAAAAAAATCGAACTGTTTGTGTTGCTACATATAAATATGTGTTTCTAGGACACTTGTAGAATTATTACAAAAATTCAATGATACTTTATACATTTGAATTTGTTCCATTTGTTTACCTAATATCATAATCCAGATCAGAGATGGACATTTTTTAGTCGACTAATCAATCATGACTAACGACTAATTAATAATATATTAGTTGTTGCTAATGACTAATCAATTAATCATTACCCACAACTAATATATTATTAATTAGTCGTTAGTCATGATTGATTACACAGGGTAACCAAAAAAAAATTGTGGTTTTAGAGACGTGACCCTACCTACCTTTAGTAAAATTTTCGGCTGAATCCGAAAATGATAACAAAAAATTCTGAAGTGTGTATCCCCCCCCCCCCAAAAAAAATGTTGTTTTAGAGAAGTGACCCTACCTGTCTTTAGTAAAATTTTCCACTAAATGCGATGATAAAATAAAATCTGACGTATGGATTACCCCCTCAATTCCCCCAAAAAATTAAAAAAACCCCAACTGGCCATTCAACCCACCCATCTTTGGTAAAATTTTCCGCTGAATCCGAAAATGATAAAAAAAAATTCTGACGTATGGATTACCTCCCATACACCCCCCAAACATTAAAAAAATACAGACTGGCCATCTAACCCACCCTATCTTTAATAAAATTTGCTGAATCCGAAAATGGCAAAAAAACTGTTTGGACGTGAGGGATCCCCCGTACTCATCCGTATCTCTCACTTGCTTCTTTCAAAAATAAAAATAAATACAAATCAGACGTGGCAACCGTTATAACTTTTATAAAATCTGTCGGTAAAACCAAAACTAACTAGTTCCCGTTGTTCCCAAATTACGGTTAGCATCCTAGCATTGAGGAAATTTTTCAGTGAAAGCTTATTGTTTTCCAAAATATTTTAAGCTTTTAAGTAACTTTAAGCTAGGTAGCATACGGAAGGTATTTTACTAAAGATAGAAAACCTAAAGACAGAAATTCGCCTCCAAAAGAGGCGAATTTCGGGCTTATTTTGCGGTCACTTTTTTATTTCATAATTTTTAACGACCTTTTTTGAAGACGGTTAGATTTTTTTCAATTTCTTTTTAAACCCTTTATAGTGACCTCTTTATTTAACTTTCCCACAGTAAAACAACATATTCATCGTTTTGAATTTTTAAATTTAACACCATCAGAGAATTCTGAAATCTCCATAAATCAAATTTTGAATAAATTTGCAAATATATTTCAATTACGGCAGCCATATTGAATTCACCATTTTCAGTTCCTAATTTTTGAGATTAGATTCGATATCAACTAGTTCTAAAATACATGACTACCAATTCTAGTGCATTTCCGATTAAGTTTTACAATGACAAAAAAAATTGTTTCCGATTTTTGCTCTCCTTACACTCTATACTTAGTTTAATGATATTTTTCTGGGACCATCACCGAGCCATAGGTACCTTGCAGTTTGAGAAATATTTCATAGAAATCGCTGAAGTCAATTTAGAATAAAAATTTAACATAAACTGGCTGAGATTCTCTTTACAATTTTATAGTTACATAGTTGTAGTATTGATTTATTTGATGCTTACCTAAACTATCAAATTGATTTCTCTTGCCGCCAATACATTTACTTGTTTTGACTGCTTGTGTTTTTTTAATCTTGTCGTATGCAGCATGAAAATCACCTGTAAATAACAATAATGAATTTATTTATTTATTTAAATACACTATACAACATGCAAATTTTCAACTACGGGATAGGGAAACATATACAGTGTGTGCTATTTAATACCGCAACACCCCGTTATTATGGAACGCGTTGGCTGATTTTGAAATTTT
The DNA here is from genome assembly GCA_936432065.2 of Rutpela maculata. Classification (NCBI taxonomy): domain Eukaryota; kingdom Metazoa; phylum Arthropoda; class Insecta; order Coleoptera; family Cerambycidae; genus Rutpela; species Rutpela maculata. Next base: position 253,518,152 of record OW386286.2, read on the forward strand.
AATTTTTTGAGATATAATGCTCGATGAGCTTTATATGACCGTTTTGAAAAATTTGTAATTTTCATATTTTCAAGGCTTACTAAACTCCTCTAAATTGGTCGAAATTTCGAAATCGACTATTAGGCAATTTTTTATCGGCAAATTGGATAGCGTATTCGATTCGCAGTTGTCTCAAATACCTCTATACAAAATTTTAGCTCGATACCTCCTATAGGGTGTTTGGTATTCAATAGCTAAATTTAAAATTTCTCACTTTTCGACTGGCCCTGTATAAAAGTCGGTTAGGTTTACTAAAAAAGGTAAAGTAGTCATTCGACTTAAGGAACTATAACACTCGCACTTTGTTTTACTAAAAAGATTAAGTTTATTTATGCCAAAATTTGGTACAAATAAAAATAATCAAGTAAATCGCAGTACGGCGGCTGACGACTAACTGATCTCATGCGGGGCTGGGTGTTATACCTGAAAAGATGGTACAGTATTGTACAGTATTATTAGGTATAACACCCAGCTCCGCATGAGATCAGTTAGTCGTCAGCCGCCGTACTGCGATTTACTTGATTATTTTTATTTGTACCAAGTTTTGGCATAAATAAACTGAATCTTTTTAGTAAAACAAAGTGCGAGTGTTATATTGGCGCCCAACGTGATGATAGAACCCACGACCCTGAGATTAAGAGTCTCATACTCTACCGACTGAGCTAGCCGGGCGCCAAATCTCAAAAAAAATGTTGGTAAATATTACTACGATTCTTATTTGGATATTCATTACGTAAATCACTTAATTACATATGATCAAATATTACAATAATTATTGGACCACACTCAAACATTCAAATTGGACAGTAAATTCGGTGCAGAGAAGATAATGTAATATCAATCAACTTTAAATAATTATTCTATGGTAGTCCAGTCATTAATTCAGGAAGCAGTATCTTCCATTTTATACAATCAGTAGTACGAGTCATCATAGTCACTTCGCGGAAATACATAACTTCCTACAATTTAGGCGTAGCAGATAAATCCCAGAACATCGTGGTTAGCGCAGGGAATGGTATCATGGCGTAGATTGCTATACTCACCAGGTCATCATCACTACAGCTGTCATCATCACTACAGCTATCATCATCAGGTGGTGAGAAAGTGTATTTATTTTTCTACGTTATCTGTGCTACATAATTTATTTGAACTATTTTGTGCCATTTACTCATTTATTTTTATTACTAGAATAATATCAGTTACACTTTATATTTTTACGAACATCACTATTAATTATTTAGACCTTGTGGTCAATTTCAACTTGATATTTATTTCTTTTATTGTCATTTTGCTAATCAATTTCATTGTCAATAAATAACATTATTTTAACTCAACCATAATTTTTTATTATATATATATGTTGTGTTGTCTGGCTTTAAATCAGACTTTCTACGGTAGTTAGTTTTGTAATCTAAGAAGTTAGCTTATAACCTTACTAAATCTGTGGATGGCGCCCTCTTATATAAAATCTCTTGATTAGCTTCGTCTTGGTTACAAAACAACCTGCTTTGAGGAAGCTCTGCGAAAATAAAGTGAGTTCTCTCTCTGGTAAAGCTAAAAATAGTATCCACGACCCAGACACACATGAGATCAGTTAGTTGTCAGCCGCCATACTGCGATTTATTTGATCATTTCTATTTGTAACAAATTTTGGCATAAATAAACTTAATTTTTTTAGTAAAACAAACTGTGAGTGTTTCAGAACTTCAAACACTAAATTAGGAAGAAAAAAGAAAAGTTCTCTTTAAATAAATAGTGCTTCTATACATTATTCGGTTGCTGCATGTAGGTGCCTTAATGAATTTTTTTTAAACAAATGGATTGGATGGAATACCCTTTCTTTCTCATAGTATACAATGTTGATGTCACTAAATAAGGTAGAAAAAGAAAAGCTATTCCGTCCAATCCATTTATTTGAAAAATTTTCATTAAGGCACCTACGTACAGCAACCGAATAATGTATGGAAGCACTATTTATTTAAAGAATAACTTTTCTTTTTTCTTCCTCATTTAGTATCTGATATTCATTAAGTCGAATGACTACTTTACCTTTTTAGTAAACCTAATCGACTTTTATACAGGGCCAGTCGAAAAGTGAGAAATTTTAAATTTGGCTATTGAAACCAAACACCCTATATGAGGTATCGAGCTAAGATTTTGTACAGAGGTATAGAGGTATTTGAGACAACTGTGAATAGAATACGCCAAATTGTCGATAAAAAATTGCCTAATAGTCGATCTCGAAATTTCAAGGAGCTTAGTGGGCCTTGAAAATACGAAAATTACAAATTTTTCAAAACAGTCAAATAAACCTCATGAAGCCTATATCTCAAAGAAAAAACTAATTAAATTACATACGTAGGTCATACGTATTTATATATTTGATTAGCTAACGCCCGCGACGTCGTTCGCGTGGAAGACTTCGTCTGCGTAGATTTAAGAACATTGACATACTACATACTCACTGAGTACTCCTATAGTACTAAGGGAGTACACTCGAGGAACCCACTGCGCATCCATTGTACTCGAGGAAACCCACTGCGCATCCATTGTACTCGAGAAAACCCACTGCATATCCATAGTGCTCGGGGAAACCCACTGCGCATCGTATTTTGATAACAATTCATTATTATATTTTTGTGACAATAGAGCACATGGGCGGGTATGTGTCAAATTTCATGCTTAAAAACATACCTCTTCCTGTTCACCCGTTCGGGGGGGTCTCTTTTTGAAAACCGTCGAATACGTGTCTTTTTATTTCCTCAGAAGAGCCCATCTCTGGAATATCACGTTTCTGACTTCGCGATTTCAGAGGTACCCTTTGGACCAACTACCACCCCCCGTTTTCACCCCTTCAAAAAGTGAAAATCGAAATTTCGTTTAATAGATTCCAATAAAGAGTATTTCTGCCAATTTTACGCTTCTAGGTCTAAGCGTTTCCTAAAAGCTTAAAAACCTCCCCCTCCCCGTTCACTCTTTCGGGGGTTCCTTTTTGAAAACCGTCGAATACGTGCCTTTTTATTTCCCCAGAAGAGTCCGTCGCTCGAATAATCACGTATCTGTCTTACACGTTTTCAAAAATACGGGTGCGCTTTAAACCATCTACCACCCTCTTTTTTACCCCTTCAAAAAGTGAAAATCGAAATTCTGTCTTAGACGTATCTAATAGATTTCAACAAAATATATTTCTGTCAAATTTCACGCATCTAGATCTAACTCTTTTCGAAAAAGCCTAAAATTTCAACCCTCTTTTTTGGCCGAATTTACAAAAATCCCTTCTTGGTGGTTGCCTACGTCATTTCAGGAACCTCTATACAAAGTATGAAGTTTTTAGATCCAGCGGTTTGATGTGTACGTTGATGGATCAGTCAGTCAGGGTATTCTTTTATATATACAGGGTGATCTACCATGACATACGGAAAATTTACCAGTAGGTTGTCTCCACCGAAAGGAGTTAAAAAAATGAAAAATTAGAAGAAAAATATGACCAAAAAAATTACCTTATTTTATTGTAGAAATGCGCCACCAATGACTTTAATCCATCTGACGTAACGCGGTACAAACATATCACTTTATCAGACTTGGGATTAACACTATTGACAGCAAAGTGGAGAGAGTAGAAGTGACTTTTTGGTTTTAATCAAATCACATTACAAAAATAGCGAAATAAGTCGAAAATACATTGACCCTATGCTAGTGAACTCTATAACAAGTGAATATAAGAGATATTTACTTAAACCCGTCTGTTCTTTCACGATATGTTCTTTCACAAGTAAGTTCATCGCCCTATTACTGACCACAGACAATAAAATCAAAATATACAGTAGCGTATCTTCTCAAATTTTGACGCGTTTTAATATACTAAATTACCTCGGATCACTAAAATTTTGCAGGGGCTTTCCCACATTGAAGACTAGTACACCATTTTATTTTCCGCATATCATGGTAGATCACGCTATATGGTTAGATAGATAATACATTCAACAGGCAAAGCTCTATTACAGAGTGATACAATACATAAGTACATTTAAAATATAACATTAGCGTACTATAAACATGCTATTAACCAGTAATAGTTAAAACAATATATTTAATGTGGATTTTAAACATCTTAAGCTAATAACAAATATATCGCAACTGTTTTGTGTATCATTAATGTTACTTATTCTATCAAAAGAGGAATTTATTTGATAGTTTGCAATAGCCAGTTCTAAATAGAGACTTCTAAGTGTTCTGATAGATACATTGATATATTTAAATATGCAGACAGAAAATTAAGATCATCAACGTTACCATGTAGATACACAATATGCAGTGGCGTAACAGAAACTGAGTGGGCCCCCCGCAAACGTTTTCAGGTGCCCCCTCTCTATAACGAGTGGAAAGCGAAGCTGTCCGCAGAGTTTTGAGTGGGAGTTGGCCATCCGTCAATGTGCCCCCCCCCCCCCGGGGCCGCCGACAGCTTTATCGTGCCCCTTTCCTCCATAATTAATGAGCGGGCGGGGGGAGAGAAATTTGAAAAAATAATTTTTGTCAAGATCTCTGGCGGGCCTCTTGAAATCCAACGGGCTCCCGCGCTTAATAATTGATGAGCGGGGGGGGGGGGGGGAAATTCGAATAAAAAATTTTTCGTCGATATCTCTGACGGGCCTCTCAAAAGCCAACGAGCCCCTGTGCTTAAAAATTGATGAGCGGAGAGGGAGAAACTTGAAAAAAATATTTGTCAAGATATCTCTGCCTGTCGGCGGCCCTGGCCCCCAGCTGGCCGTGTCCCCCGCGGTATGCGGGGGTGTCAGTGTTTTAAGATTATATCGTTATCTTTAGATGTGAAATCATACCAACCAGTCGATGCCTAATTTATAAAACTTAATGCTTCATTTTTATTACTTCCACGTCCAGTGGAAGTATAGTAACAACAAAAAAATTTAAAAAAAATTTTATTGTCCAAATAGCCTTAAAATGTCATGAAACGTCGAGATTTTAAGTTTGAGAGAAAACAAATTTTCTGTCTGTCTGTCTGTCTGTCGGTCTGTCTGTAACTTTTTTTTGTGCGTACGTTTACTCTGGAACCGTTTAAGATATTGACTTGAAATTTGGTACACGTATGTACATTAACGAGATCTAGAACTAGATTATATTTTCATCTTGTTCCGTCGAAGGGTTGGGGGGTAAATTGGGTAAATCAAGCCAGTAAGAGTCCATGAAATTGGTATTTAGTATATACAAGAGAAGCTAAGGTCTCAAAAAAATTTTGGCATTAGCCACCCCCATTACCACCCCCACCTCCTTATTAAAGGGGATGAAAAAAAAATGTGATTTAGTTTATGTACAGGAACCAGAAACCTCAAAATATTTTTTTACTTCATCCACCCCCCACTACCACCCCCCTATCACCACCCCCACCCCACTACCGATGTGGGGTATCGTTTTATGGGTTTTTGGGGTAGAGGATTTCAAATATTATATTACTAAAGTTCCATAAACAATTATTTTCACATACAAAGTTTTTTCGTTGTGAGTGACTTGCATAGAGAATCTGGATGTGGAAGTAGTGATTCCTTGGGCAGCGGTTTTATTTCTGTACTATCTATATAGGGTGTTTTTGAAGTGCATCCATATATTCAGATCTATGAAGTTTCACTTTCTGGTATACGCAAAAATATTTTTTTTATCAAAATGCCCAAAAATAACCTAGAAAATTAATTTTGAATATGATAAACAATCATCGAGTATTTTACGCACATGATGTGGTGGTGTTTCTGCATCTAACCCTGACCTTGTGACGCCTCGTTCTACGTCTTGCCAAATGTAACAGGTAAACAGTAGCAGCAAATGTTGGTAGTGTAGAGTTTACTTCTGTCAAAATACGTACTGGTCGTTACGCGTACATGATAAAGTGAACGATGTGTTTTTATGTTTTTAACAACTGAGAATTTGGCGAACATCGTGCTTTATTATGGTGCAGCCGGAGAAAATGTACACAAGGTTATACAAGGGTATACTTTACCAGCAAGGATTTCTTAATATGCGTGTCTCTGATGAGCGAACATTTGCGTGTGTTCACTTTCAGTTTTATAATTAACGCAGCCCCACAAGAAAAGTATATTCTACCAGATACCAGACTATCATACTTCCACATATTTTGGCACGCTGAATCCGCATCTGAGGTCCAAATTAACTTCTATCGTGTCATTTTCTTGAAAACCACGTAAATCGTACAGATTTATGCAGATTTATTTAAAGTTCCTCGGCATAATATATCTGTACTTTGGAATGAAAAGGGCCGTTGTCACAAAATCAAAAAATATGATTTTGTGACAGAAACGGCCATTTTTGTAAGACATGTGGAGCAAGTATTGGACAACCGTCTATTTAAAGTTGAAATATATTAAAACATTACATAATATATGAACTTCTGGCCTTTAATTATAGAAATATAAGGCTTTTCTTTATTAGAAACAGTTCTTACATAAAATTCACAAAAAATTGGACACCCGCCCTTTTCATTCCAAAGTACAGATATATACATCAATGATATAGATAGTAAAGTAGCTTTTTTAACCAATAATATAATTTCTCTTTTTGATATACATGCTCCAATCCGAACGGCAAGAATAAATAAACCTTTCGCGCCCTTACTTATTGATGGCAGATTATTGAAATCCCTAAGAGATAAGGTGTTCATGTTAAAATTAAGCATAATAAAACATACCAGAATTGGCATGAGTATAAATTATTATGTAATTTTCACCTGGCATCAATTCGTCGAGAAAAAACAGCTTACCTAAACTATATTCATAAAAATGACTAGTAATTTTTTGGAAAAGTTTAGAAAAAATGAATAATAAAACCAAAAAAAAATGATAACACAGCCACGCAAAGAAAAATAAATTTTATTTTCCAAAGGTGAAAGACAGCTATCCCCATGTTTTTTTAGCCGCTGATTCTAAATATCACGTCAAAAATACGTGTTTCACTGCTCAGTTTTTCGCAAATTGACATTTCATCCCTAAATTCGAGATTAAATGGCTATTAGATCTAATAGCGACACACGTTGAAATGAAACTTCTGAATCATTTAAAATGGCTCTAGTCACATACTCTCAACGTTCTATCGTACCACGGAAATGATAGTGGTGTACTTTTTCCCCCAAGAAAAGTACTACTACCGGGCGAGTAACACGATAATTGCAAAACTTTCCCCCACTCTTCTGGAGCTACCCCTAAATGAAAAAAACTACCCCTTGTTCTGATTTTTCCATACTACGCTTGACGGATCGGGGTTATTACAGGAACTATTGATAAATCGAACATCTTTTGATCAGAAGACGCCAAAACAACTCCCGGAGGTTGAAACCACCCCTCGCTGAATGACAAGAAATTCCGAAAATACTGCGAAGGGGCTGAAGAACGGATTCGGCATAAAATAAGATACAAAATACCATACACACGTCCTTGCTCAAAGTCTAGTTCGAAGTTATGTCTTTAGACACTTAGGTGGTAACACACTTGGTCTGTTTAAAATCCACAAAATTTTTGTAGTCATTTTAAGTTGTTTTAGCATACTTATACTTAATAAGAATTATTTACTTACCAAATGTTTCCATTACACTTTTCTCCTAAACACTTTACACTACCATTGACATCTAAAATGTAATCTTTTTATAACATCATATTATTATAAGAGCAGATCGACATTATTGTTAATCTTGGACTGTTTGTTTATTTAAAAGTTGATATCATAAAAGAAGAATGGAATTATTTCTTATTTGTGTATATACAGAGTGTATCATTGTAAAATTGGTAATAGTTGAGTTACAGATTTTTTATTATATTTAACATTACTAGAGGCACCCGCTCTATATTATTTTCTAAACAAAAGCAGGTTGCCAGTAGATTAAATCACGGCTTCTTTATACAAAATATGTCTTGTTTTACCTTATGGAGTTAAAATAAGCAACCTACATAAAACTGATCATGGGAAAATCATGGTCCTCTTAAGTCAATTTCGACTACACTTAAAGTTTTCCCTTGAGCTGTATTTATTGTAATAGCGAAACATATTTTTATAGGAAATTGAGTCCGTTAAAATTGAAGGAAAATTAATGGTCTTCTAGAAATAGAAACATTACTCCCAGCAGGGCATCGTATAATTATTGTGGCTTCAATTACATAAAGTTTTAAAGAACGTAATAGAAACCTGGTTCCAGGGAACAGCGTAGAGGCGTCTGATTCCGGCAGGTACACCTCCCTCGGAGATCTGTACCCTCGTTGTCACGACATAACCCCACTTAGCGGACTACGTCCAAGAAATCTCACAAAAATTCTATGAGTTCAAACTGTGGGGTAGTCCGCTAATCCGCAACATAACCCGAGTCAGACAGCATAATGCCATTCTTTCCGACATTAGACACCCCATACCATATATAGCAATATGATATATGCTATAGTAATAAACATAAACTTTTTCTTTCTAAAGATTTGTATTCAATTTCTAATATAAATATTTCATAATATAATAATTTTGTTATTATTCTTATCCATGGTGATGGTAAATCTATATGTATGTAAGTAAGTATCCTACATATACCAAAGTATCAATATTTAAAATTAGATTTAAAATAAAGGTTAGATTTGACTTATAAATGACATAAGAGAAATGAAATACTTGATTCGTAACATTATATATAATATTCAATTAGAGGCAATTAATCCATTAAATATTTCGCCGATTCATGGAATTAACCCATATAGATTTTATTAAAGAATATTTTTGGCAATTCATGGAATTAATCCATATAGATTCTATTAAAGAATGTTTGACCAATAAATGACAAAATAACATAACACAAGGAAAACTTATTTCTGTAATAACATTATCCTTAATGCGAGAAGTTATATGTCATTGGTAAATGATAATAAATTAATCTATTTCTGGTATTAACCAATAATGATGGTCAATAATAATTTGTCGTAATAATGATTTGGTAAATGGCAATAATTAATCCATATAAATCCTATTTAAGAATATTTTAGCAATTAAAATGAAAATGAAGTTTCACAATCTGGCATAAATAGCATCTGGTGAGTACCTTTCGTAAATTAAAAATAAAATGTTAAAAATAATAAATTGATACACTTGGTAAGCTAGTTTAAAAATGCAGGGAGCAATATAGAGTACCTACCCATACATGTACATAATGAAATATGTGATACAAGTCTTCTGAAAATCCAGTCTGATTCGTTTCTCGGTACCATCTTTATGGAGAGACTGAGGAATCCGTATCTAGTGAAGATATCTATGGAACGGTCGACCTTTAGCTGGCTGTCTTCGTTGTGGACGTCGTCCGTCGTTAAAGCGGTTAGCAGCACGAGCAGTTCGCGCTCGGCCCCATATTCTCGTCGCGACTGACACAGCTGTCTAGAATATCCATAGGAAATTACTTTCGGCATAACTGTTTGTATACATAACAATATTATTCAACAACACTGTCAAAAGCTATTAAACTTCAGTCTTCATTATTAATTTTTGACAACTGTCTTTAACTCTCAGGAGGTATACAATGCGTGAAGATATTCGCAGTCACCAATTTATAGCAATATGATATGCTATAGTAATAAATATAAACTTATTCTTTCTAAAGATTTGTATTCAATTTCGAATATAAAAATTTCATAATATAATAATTTTGTTATTATTCTTATCCATGGTGATGGTAAACCTATATGTATATAAGTAAGTACCCTACACCATACAAGGCTGCCTATTTTCCGGCAACTTTCCTCTACCATAACTTACTACTATCCTAAACTTTATCTTTCCTCAACTTTACATCTTCAATCCTCTCTATTATCTTTCTTTTGTTCGATTTGTTCTTGTTTATCCTTTTTGTTCTTTTGTCTTTTGTCATTTTTGTCTCTAAATTCCCTCTAGACCAAAAATTACAAAAATTAAAATACTTTAAATCTTAACTTTTCTTTCCGACCACACTTTTCTGGAGGCAGAGAGACCACCAGGGGGGTAGTTCTCGAACGGGTTTTTTCATTTAGTTTTTCCCGAGCCAACAACAAAAATTCTTTCAGTGCGCGTGTGCTACGCTAATTTATAGTTAAGTTTTTAATTATTTTTAAGTATTTCTATATATTATTCACAAACTAAATTGTTAATTTTAAGTCTTTTACCTTAGACAGGAGTTTTAACTTTTTTTCCCTCAATTGTTGTTCTAGCCGAACCGGACCCACCCCGCCCAACTCTACAGTCACCACGGTGCTGCGCGCCGAGGTTGTTTGTTTGGCTCTGGGCTAGGTCCCGCGAAGGTGCATGTAGCTATTAATTTAAAATACAATTCTTCTTCTTCTTCTTCGTATCTCGATACTACAGTTATGTGACGTTCATCGTGGTTAGTACTTAGATGGGTGACCCGTCAGGGGAAACACGACGATCTCGCTCTACATTCTAGCAGTTTGTATACCAGCGTATACGCAGAAGCTATGTCATTTCAAGGCGAGGATTACGTAGCGGATATACCATCCTTCGGAGGGATGTAAAGCAGTCGGTCACTTGTTAGGCAAGTAAAAGATCCCTACTTCTTCTTCGAGAGAAGAGGTTTCGGCGACGCGCGACGTTACAAAAATAAGTAAAAAAAAACTGGTTCTATTAAACAAATGAGGGGGGATTTAAGTTTCTAAGCAACATGATGGATGCTCCAACTTTAAGCTTTAATATGGTGACCATACGTCCAGAATTTCGCTGGAAAGTCCAACATTTTCGAGTACTGTCCAGCATTTACAAATGTCCAGCAAAAGTCCAGCATTCAGGTTATAGTGAAGTTACAGCATTACGTTTTGCTTAAAAAAAATTTTTTTAGATACTTTCTCCCCGCTCATCAAAAAATTTTTGTGATCAAAAAAATTCGCCCCCCCCCCCGGTCATTAAAAATGTTGGGATCAAGAAATGATTTTTCGGATTCTGCTCCCCCCCCTCCGCTCATCAATTTTTTTCCCCAGCAGAAGTGTCCAGCATTCACTTAACAAAAATCTAGTCACCCTAGCTTTAATTTATGGAATTGAAATGCAGAAGGTTGAAGGGGATGTAGAAATTCTGTTGGATAAGGTTTATCGACAGACGCATATATTCTTTTTTCACTTCTTATTTGCTTTAAAAGAATGTCATTTATATGTAACACAATATCATTTTTTCGTGTAAGAATCTCAAGGCTGTGCTCTTTGATTAAAATGTATTTACCAGCAGATGCGTACAGACCCGTGGAGAGCCAGTATGGGCCCCGGGGTAAAATTAAATTGGCGGGCCCCCCTCGTCTGGGACACATCAAAAATACTAATTATTAATACACATAATATTTCATTTGAAATTACAATCAATACAAAAATGTTTTTAACAGTGATGATGCCGGACCCCTTCGGGCCCGGGCCCGGGCCCCGGGGCTGCAGCCCCGCCTGCCCCCCTGTCGTCAGCCCTGTATGCGTACCTATTACTTAATCAAATAGTATACATAAGCTAAAGTGTATATGATTATGATTCCTTGTAACAACAAAACTTGCGTGAACATGCTTCTTTTCGGTGATTCCCTAGTGCAGTTATTAAAACTTTTTAAACGTTATAGAAACATAATAGAAATCTATCTTAGTGGAATCTTTCATTATTTGTTTATCTTTTCTGTCTGTGTTTGGCCACGCTACTAATCGACTTTATCGATTAAATAAATATTGTTAAAATTCTGTCAAGAGAGCGTCATTTAATAAATTATCGTTTAAACGTCTAATCTGAAAAATGGTATTTTCCAGTTTGTTTGCATACAAAACTAATACATAAACTGTAAGTGTCTAATCAACTATACTCTCTTTAATTTAATTACTATGAATCTATTAATCTGTAAAAAATCACTTAGCTCATAGATATGATCTCTGTTTACCTTTATTACAGATATTGTGAAGATATAATAATAAGATTCAACTTAACCAACTAACTTTTAATTGTAGATTATTTTTTAAATAATTGTAAGAATATTTTGTGCTGGTTACCCTGTATGATGCAACGTCGAATATTGTTTCTTTATTCACAGCTTAAGTTAAGTTAAGTAAGCAAATAACAAATGCTTTGTCTCAATCCTTTAATTCATAGCTTACATTATACACCAAAATAAAATAGTTGTCTGCTAAACATATCTCGTTTTGATTTAAAATAATTATGGTATAAATATAACGATTCCTTGCATTTTCTACCACTAAAGGAGTACTTGTAAGAGAACAATAACAAATTAACACGACAGTGTTCAGCGGAGCAAAAAATTGTAAAAAACAATAACGTTTCAGACTTACAACTTTTAATTTGCTAACCAGTCTGGCAATGAGTTTTAGATTTCGTTAAGTTTTGGCACTAGTGAAAATTTTATAGTTATTAATTTGAAAGCTTGGTGTCTCACATTATGTAAATCTGGACAAATGTCAGTGTGCTAAAATTCCAGCTAACGATATGTATCAATATGTACAATTTTTAATAGTCATTACTGAAAAGCCAAAAATTGACCAATTTATTATCTTTTCCTGGTTCTAATTGTTTGGAAAGCGCATATGTTATGAATAAACTAGTAGAAGCATTATATTCTTCGCCGATTTATTCAGCTTTTATACATATAATTGTTACAAATTCTATAGGAACTCTTCGCATTTTTCTTGTAAATAATGTTAGTTTTTTGGATATTCTAAATTTTGTGGTATCAACTTTGTTGTGAAAAAAAAAAAAATGAAAAAAAAAACAACCACCCTCTCAGGGATTCGAACACACGGCCTTCGGATTGCAAGACAACAACAACAAACAACAACAAAAATTTATTCAGTGTTTCTGAGTACAAACATGCATGCGTCTTATCAGATCCCAGCCCGGCGCCAGCCAGACAACCACGGCGAACGTCGCCGAGGTAGGTGTGGGACTGGATCCGATTTGGCTTAAAAGTAATTAAATTAATAACTCCTATCCGCCGCAGGCAGACTTAAAAACTAGGATAATGTTAAAAAATGTGTCCACATGGACCTAAAACTGATTAAAAAAACTAAAAACTCACTAGGCAAGCGCACTTTTGATAATTTGGATTGTTAATACGGGAAAAAGCTAAACGAAAAAACCCGTTCAAACGAGTGACGACATCGTGGTCTGACCGCCGCGACGCGCCGTCGAGGAAGATTAAAAGGGTATGGTTTAAAAAGTTTAAATTTACGAAATGTTATCGGCCGTAGAGGGATTGAAAAATGTAAAGTTGGTGAAAGATAAAGTCAAAGATAAAGGTTGAGATGGATTATGGTAGAAGGAAGGTGTGGCTAGGGAGGCAACGCCTGGTATAGTAGGGTGTATCGAATATCGAAAAGTATTCCGTTCTGCTGTCTCATTCGGGTAATGTTGCGGGTTAGCGGACTACCGTCCAGTTTGAACTAGTACAATCTATGAGATTTCTTGGTCGTAGTCTGCTAGTGCAACGTACATATAGATCTCTGAGGGAGTTGTACCTACCGGAGTCTGGAATGAGGCGCATAAATGTATGTTCTAACAGTATAACTTTCCGCATTGTCGTGGCCGGGATGCTGCACCACACCGGCCGGGATTGCAAGGCAGAGCTTTAGCCACTGGAGCATCACACATTACTACAAAAATTGTCTGTAATGTATATCATTCGAGAATTATATTTCAACGGATTAGATATATTATTATGAAATATGTGTATTAGTAAAATGTATAAAGAAAAAAAAATTATAGAGAATAACATTTCGCAAGATTTCTATTTAAGTACAAGTGACAAAATTAAGAGAATTTTTTTTTAATTTAAATGACTTTTTACTTATTTACGCCAACTTACTTTCCAAATTTCAATACAGTCGGACTTTTCTTTCTTAAGTTATCGTGCTTACAAGAAATGTGACGGACGGACAGACGGACATTGTGAAAGTTGTTCAGAATTCGTTCACTAACATCTCTACGAGCGATATTTACTGTTTTAGAAATGTGGCGATCAAATGCAATATACTCTTCGTTTTTGCGAAGAGTATAATAAGGGTGTTATGAGTGGTTGGGGCAGTGCCAGGTAATGACAGGGTTGCTACCTATCCCCCGATTTTTAGTACGTTGTCTCGGTTGCGCTTAGGTCCCGGTTTCTACATCATATATTATTTTGTGACCAACAGAAAATAATCCATTGAACGCTTTTTTTGACGTTGTGTCTCGTGGTTTAAGCGTTCATCCATACATTTCTTACAAGTAGTTTCTTATATATCCAGTATGCGATCATAAGGATTATGTCTTTTTTTAGAATTGATCAAGACAGAGCTACACATAAATATGAATATGGGATATAATGTGTGCCCAGTTTGCAGAAAAAACCATAAACGATATATTTTATTGAATCTTGTTCGAAATAATTAAAGCCAGCTAGTCCCCAAGGCCAAATGATGGATATATAGACAAATAGTATCTTAGTATTGTGTTTGTATATTATTTTGTCTTTATAGCAGCTAAGTCTCATAGTTTAAATAAAAATGTTTATACTTGTTCAAGAAAAATATTGTTTATTTTGTTTAATTATTGCTTATTGTTTTGTGGTACATGACAAACACTCAATATGTTTGTACTTCCCAAACATAATTCTGGAAGGTGAGATATTGGGGTTGAGAGCTCCCCCCAAATTGTGGAGAAAAAATCTAGGCGCCCTCTTACAGGTTAGAGACGCTTGTGCCAATTTCGACAAACCGAAAGACGGCAACCTTTAGTGAAATTACAATAAAACTCGATAAATAAGATTACTTATAATATTTATTTAAAAAAGCAAAATAGAAACAAACACAGATATTTTTCTTTGATGGTGTACATCGCAAACGTACGTATTGGAACTACAAAAGCTTAACGTAAAAAAGGAAATATAAAAAATTCTTGTGTTATTATAACTTTCAAAATTAAAACTTTTAGTATCACAGTTGTACACCTTGAAAATAGCTAGTTTTGATTTAATTTTTTTTTCTTTTATTTTTCTTCACCAACGATGGTCTCATCCGTTCCTGGTCACCCTCATAGAGGGGTCCGTTTGTCGCAAAATATATGTAGATTGATTTCGTCTGTCGAGGGTCTTTGACGCAATAATTTTAAGATTGAACTCTCTTGATTGAATATCAAAGTGTAATGATTCTGTGAAATCTCGGGTAACAAACCAGTATTAATATAAAAATTAGAAGCACTCAACACCATTGATATTGACATTGCCATCTAACAGGACTGATTTGGGGCCAACTAAAAACTAATGAAAATATTAATGCATATTTTCTAGTAATATATTCATTTAATTATATTTTATAGAACATTTACAGTGTAAGTTGCATTTGCATTTAATTGTAATGTAGTTATACTTTACGGGGAAAGTTCTAGAATCCAAGTTTCATTATTGCACGACCAGCCAAGCCAGGTGTACGCTCTATTCTCACTAAACGCATCAGCTCTGTTTTGCTGATAAAAGTAACCTTTAATGGGTTAATTCTGCAAGAAATCTATTTTAATTATAGATTTTTGGAAGAGGAAATTTCCAAAAATTTTGAAAAAAATTAAAAAATCAAAATCGCGGCGTCAAGATGGCGGACCATTTTTCTTCATTTATGGTCCGATACGACTGAAAATTTATATCTGGTAGTTTTCGGAGACTCAGATTACGATTTTCTTGATGAAAATTGAAAAATCCAAATGTTTTCAGGGACGCGGATTACGAATCAAAAGTCTAAAACCAAAATGGCGGCGCCAAGCAAGCGGATGAATTTTCGATTCTACACGTGTAATGCAATGGTGGATCATGTTTTTGCTATGCATAGTTGATTTATTTATAGAGTGACCTGTTTCTGTTCTAAAATCCAATTTTCGTTATTGCCCAACCCGCCAAGTTGTGCTCTAATCTCGCTAAGCGCATCGACTCTGTTTCGCTGATAAAAGTAACCTTTAATGAGTTAATTCGGCAATAAATCTATTTTAATTATAGATTTTTGAAAGGGGAAAATTCCACTTAAAAAAAAATCTGAAAAAAATTAAAAAATCAAAATGGCGGCGCCAAGATGGCGGACCACCTGTCTTCATTTATGGTCCGATACGACTTAAATTCGGTATCTTGGGGTTTTCGAGGATGCGAATTACGATTTTTTATGAAAATTGAAAGATCAAAGTGGCGGCGCCAAGATGGCCGACCATTTTTTTCATTTATGATCCGATACGATTGAAAATTGATATCTGTTGATTTTCGGGGACGCGGATTGATGAAAATTAGAAAATTAAAATGTTTTCAGGGACGTGGGTTACGAATTATTGGTTAAAAGTCAAAAACGAAAATGGCGACGCCAAGTAGGCGGAGGAATTTTCGATTCTACACGCAATGCAATGGTGGATCATGCTATTGCTATGCATAGGTGATTTACTTATATAGTGACCAGTTTCTGTACGTATTAACGTGGGCGGTGCGCGGTGAACGTAATTCGACAATTTCTCCTACATCTCTGAACCGATTAAAACAAATTTTGATGGGCTTTTAGAGACAACTTTATAGAATGGTACTAGGCTATTGAAAACTAAAGGAGAAACAAATTTTGCTTGTTCGAAAATAAAAAAAAAATGTTGATTTTAATAGTCTGGCATCATTTTAAGAAGTTTTCTCTAAAAGCCTATCAAAGATTTTTTTTAATCGGTTCAGGAATAAAGGAGACATTGTCGAATTACAAAATAATGCTCTTAACCACGGCACCACCATGCGCGCCCCTTAAATTATCAGGAAAAACACCATGCAACAACAATACTCTAGCAGAAATGAATGAATAGGATGATAAACATCACTGAAAAGACTAAAAAGTATAAAATAAAAATATAAGTAAAAAAGCATTTTGAAAACTAAGCTTTTATTTAATAAAAACTACTAAAAAGTAAAAAATAACTTAAAACTTAAAATTCATACCTTCTTCGCTATAAGCCTCTTCTTGGTCACCGATCATAGACGAAGACAGAAGATTCATAGGTAGGTATAACATAGATTTTTTAAATGACATATAATACATAACTTAGTTGAGTACTATGGAATTAGATCCTATTTGATTACTTTTGTCTTCAATGAAAAGAAACTGTAACGCCTCAAGCTTTTATGTATTATTTTAAAAGAATTGAGTAACTATGAAATTATAATTATTGCTTTGGACTTAATAAAGATTTGTAAATATGTAAAAATAGAGGACGTTACTAGCACCACTGTGTCTGTACACTATGGTGTCCCACAGGGCACAGTATCGGGCCCCACTTTATTTTCTATCTCTATTCACAACTTATTATTACTAAATTCAAAGGACACCACAGTGAGTTTTGCGGATGGTGCAGCCATATTGTACAAGAGCTAAACTTGGGTACAACTTAAAAATATAGTCGAAGATGACTTTAAAAAAATATCACAATGGTTTAACACAAATATTTTAACTTTAAATCATTAGAAAGCTAAATACCTATCTACTTTTACGCCATATGTAAGAGGTCTGTCCAATTTGGGACCACTTAATATTGGAAATGGGATATCAATAAGTGAAGCGGAATCAGTAAAATATTTAGTGATGCATATAAATAGGCACCTTCGCTGGAATATTCACACTGCTTCTCTAGTTACTAAAATACGAAGCCTAATTTCAAAATTTAAATTTCTAAGAGCTTACCTCGACCATAAACAATTAAAGATCATGTAATCTGTTCTAGTCCAATCGCATTTAGAGTATGAGATTATTGCATGGGGACGAATATCAGATCAAAATAACTTAAATGTCACGCAAAAGTGAATATTAAAAATAATGCTTATATTAATAAAGAATACACCTACACCGTAGTCCATAGTCCCCCATAGTCCCATAATTTCTTTAAATTCAGTGAAGCTCTTGATATTCAAGACATTCTATACAATTATTCACCATTGAAATGTTATTATTTAAACAAATTTATAATAAATTATAATTATGCTAGTTCACAAGTTCAAAGCCGTGTTAATTCTTGATAAAGCTCGTAAAAATATGAGTGAAGGCTCATTGAATTCGGAATGACGCACAGTGGGGCAGGAGACCCGAAAATCTGGTCAAAAATCAAAATACGTAATAGAGTTAACACGATCGCTCTTTTGAGCTATGTGTAGCCAACATCTTTACACGTAATAAAATGCATCGCAATTGGCCGTTACATGATTCATTTCAGCGCCCACATCAGTCGAAACTGAGTAGTGCAGATAGTGCGTTGTGAATTTTAAAGTTTTATTAGATCTTTGTGCTCGTTTATTTGTTTATTACTGTATTAAAATTCGAGTTTTTGCTATGGAGGCTTCAAGTGAAGGTGTGTACTACATTTTGTAGTACTTATAATTTGGTGATAAGCAGTAATATTTTTGTAAATGCCAATTTAAAGTCGTCAATGTAAAATGTTAATTGTTCTTAGTAATAATGAAACATTTAGTTTGGTTCCAAGTGTGACCAAGACTTTTTTTGAAAATTTGTATTCTTTATTTATTAAATAAATATATTACGTTTGAAATTTGTGCCTTTATTTTGCGCTTCACTTTTAAAATTGAGATTATTTCTAGCCTGAAACGCCTTTTAACAAGTATATAATAATTATTATATTCGAATGTTTTTTTGGATACTTATAAAACCTTTATAAGTTAGATTTTGTAAAATATTTTTCCCATCACCAGCATTACAGAATACACAAAAATACAAAATTTCGTAATTTCACCTCTTTTTGAGAAATGATTTTATTAAATAATTTTTCTATAAACCTGAACCTATTTTTGGATAATTAGCCAAGTTTCAGATTTTTGGCCAGATTTTCGGGTTTTCCTGCCCCACTGTGTGACGTCTAGAAAAATGTGCGAAAGTTTCAAACCCGCACATAAACAATTGCAAAAGTTATAAACAAATTTATGCAAATGACTCGAAAGCTATTAATATTTAAGAAATTTTAAAGCGGTATTAAAGAGGAAGAAATTTCCAATAAAAAAGTCCCCACTGCCGAAACTATCTCAATTATTAATAATTTTAATTTAATGTTGAAAATAGAGCTCCGCTCGGCAAACACTAAGCCGATACGATGCTCTGAAACCGGCCGTTACAAGTAAAAACATTTTTTTATGCTATTTAAAAGTTAAAAAAAAATAAGGTATTATTTAGACACTTAAAAGAACAACAATCTCGTTGGAAAAAAACGTTTTCTCCACTTTTTCATAAAATGAGCCTGTTGTTAATTAACAATTTTTTTTTAGAGTTTGCGTTTATATTTCTAGTCGGATAATTGTTAAACAAAAGCCACTAAAATTATTTCGCTTCGTGAACACTTTATGTCAACTATACTTCATGGGATTATTACATTGCGATGTTTTTAACCGTTATAGTCTATTAGTTATTAATTATTTAAGTTAAAAAAAAACTAAAAAATGTAGGTTTTAAGAATCATTCTTTAACATTTCTTAAAGAATAATAGTTTTCGTGTTATTTGCAAAAAACGAAACTCGTTATTTTTTCATTCTTAATTTGTTTATAACTTTTGCAATTGTTTACGTGCGGGTTTGAAACTTTTGCACATTTTTCTAGACGTCATCCCGAATCCAATGAGCCCTCACTCATATTTTTACGAGCTTTATCAAGAATTAACACGCCTATGAACTTCTGAACTGGTCTAAATAACCATGAATATAATACTAGAAAAAAAATATATAAATGCTCTAAAACCTTAAGTTAATAAAAATAAGGCACAAAAATGCTATATTTATTTAACACCTTATGTATTTGACCTTGTGCCAGTAGAATTCCGAAATTTAAATAACTTTAATTTATATAAAAAGAAAATGTCAAATTTTGTAATAAATATTCCTAGAAATTACATAAATAATATCATAAATCTAAAAACATAACACTGGTTCTACGGAAAAACTAATAAAAACTGTTGTAAGTCTTAACTCTATCCATGTAATTAAGTTAAATAGTATAATAAATTTAATAACTACTTTAAATCTTAGCTTTATAACTTTCTGAAAGTAAAGCAATCAGATATCGCTTTATAACCCTCACAGACAAGTATTTCTTATACATTGTGAGTATATTCGTATTTATTTGTACAACTACTACTTGCTAACAAATACCTGTATTTAACTAACTATGTATTTCTAAATAAATTATGATTCTTATATATTATTATTATTATTATTATTATTATCACTATTATTATTTAAAAAATGTATGCTATACCTATTTGTTGGTGACCAAGAAGGGGCTTATAGCGAGAAAGGTTTGAATTGTAAATTTTGTGACGAACAATTGAAATTACTGTGGTATTCATACCCCCAGAGACATCTATGAGCGCTCCCTCTAAGTTGTGCAAAAGGTAGAAATAACAGAGAACAATTAAGCTGGTTTGGTTAGTTTGGCAGTCGGCCCAGAGATGGCGCGCGGTGTCTGAATTTAGAGATTTGCAGAAGAACCTACTAAAAAGGAACATCTGGAAGTAGTAAAGAGCCTTCTGGAAATTTCTAGAGTGATGACATCATAACAGACTCTTCTGGATCTCTTATCTTTGGGTATATAAAAGGCATGGAGAAGCAGAGCTAGCAGTTTAGTTTGAGTTTAGTTGATGTACAGTTCAGAGGGTAGTGAATTGGAGTACACAGTATAATATTAGTAAAGTAATTAATTGTTCTAATTAGTACGTAAGTTAATAAATTAGTGTTTAGTGTTACCCTGGTGTTATAATTTCCGGATCCACGATACAGGGTGTTTACAAAAAGGGTGTAAACACGTAATATTACATTAAAATTGGTAGTTAGGTATTTTACTTATTTTAGAAGTAGTGAATAACGAGTCTGATGTCAAAAGTTACGAATTCAAAATGGCGAATAATTGCAGTATTTTTGCAGATTTAGTTTTCAATATTCCATGAGAACCCCACTTGTAATTCTTGCAGTGGTTATTGCTAGGATATTCCTCAGTTTATTTCGCAAAAACATTTTGTATACCACAATTCATTTCAGTTTAAAAATTCCCGCAATTCCTTGGAAATTACCTCAATTCCTTGTAAATTCCCTCAATTCCTTGGAAATTCCCGCAATTTCCTGTAAATTCGTGCAATTCACTGTAAATTCCTACAATTCCCTATAAATTCCTGCAATTACTCATACTATAATTTGTACGTAGAAGTTTACAATTACCGCTAAAAAAATTGCGAACGTGTACGTAATAGAATAATACATCACTTGCCATACTTAATACTGCAAATATGTTCAAGAAAATTTGTCGAACAACACATCACGACCGACGAGAAACTTTCTAAGCAAAGTTTCAAACCAATTAATAAAATTAAACTCTGTTTAGAATAATTATGGGATTGTATCCCCCACAAAGAGCTTTTTATCCCACTAGAGCACTATTGTGATATATATTAAAAAGTAATAGCATCACACATTCCGAAAAAAACAAATTATGAGAAATTATTTAGCAGTGTTTTTAGGTGCGTATGACAGTTCGAGTGAATATAAATCTTCGATAAATCTTAGTATGAGAGTGCATATATTTGACAAGACTTCCTTGTAGGTATGCCTGAGGGTAAGCTATTAAAATTAAGGATCGATGTTCGGATTGACAGTTCCAATTCCAGTAGAATTGAACAGTGCAAATTCGAGTGCAAATAATTAATTTAGATAAATATTTAAAAAATAAAAGTAGTATATTTAATTATATAGGTATATATAAATTCTCGTGTAAATACATATTAAAATAAAAAACAAAATTCTGCTTAAGGCTAGGATTTTGCGGAGTGAGAGGGAAATATGCGTTTATTTTCGATTTATTGTAAATATTTAAACAACTACACATAGTATAATCTTAAAACTGCTTTAGATACTTGCTATTGTTCTCACGAATACAACTATATATATTTTTTTATTATAAATTTCTGTTGTATTTAAATATTGTAGTTTGTCAATGAAAATAGTCCCTAATTTCATATTAAAGTATGGCATTTGACTATATACAAAATTAATGATAAAAACTATATATGGTTGTATTCCTTAGAGCAATGAAATTATTTTAAAGATTATATCATTTATGACTTTTTAAATATTTATAATAAACCGAAAATAAACGCATATATCCCTCCCACTCTGCAAAATCCTAGCCTCAAAATAATAAAAGACAGTATAACTACAAATTGAAATATTTTTTTTGTTAAAAAAAAAAGGGAATATCTTCTTTGGATTGATATTTAGAGTAATAGCACGAGAGCCCACCTATTAGTCGACCATCCTAAGTTGGCAAATAACCGCACAGAGAGAGAAGAAATATCGTTACTGTTGCTTCTTAAGCTAGCTAGCTGAAGAAGCTTGTTTGTCTTTGTCCAACAGTGATGATATTACGTTTCTCTCTGCTCGGCTACTTGCCAACTTAGGATGGTTGACTAGTACAAAAATAGAACACATAAGCTGGAGAGTCAAAAACTGGTAGGGATGTTTATCAAGTCATTTCTCTGAACGTGTGTAGTCGGTCATGGCAATCCGGGTTGCAGCGACGCAGGGGTAGCCATTTTTGTTATATGGCTCAAATAATTTTTGAGACGCTTTCCCATGACGTCCAATCAAAAAAAGTTTGAGACAAAATTTTTTCTACATAATGGCATTATGGGGTTTTATTTTTAATGAAGTTTAATGGGGTTTTTATGGGGTAACATGTTTTTTTATATAATTACTTTTTTATAGTGGATTTCAATTCTACGCCAAAAAATATCAATCTTTTGCTCTTTGCAATTTTTTACTCCGAGGCCACTTTGCGCCAGAAATTTTTCAACTTTCAATAATTTTTTACGGCGAAAGTATATGCTTTAGAGAAAATTGTAAAAAGGAAGTTGCTTCTTTTTTTATGTAGAATATACATGTATTTTTTTCAGATTTTTGTTTTGAAAAAATGTTTTTGCCAAAATTGGAGAAAAAAAATTTTTTTGCGAGAAAAATCTCAAAAAATTGAAGTACATTCTACATAAAAAAGAAACAACTTTTCTCTTTTGCAATTTTCCCTAGAGCGCACACTTCCGCCATAAAAAATTATTGAATGTTGAAAAATTTTTGGCGCAAATTGGCCTCGGAGTAAAAAATTGCAAAGGGCAAAATATTGATATTTTTTGGCATAGAATCGAAATCCACTATTAAAAAAAGATCCACTATATAAAAAAACATGTTGCCCCATAAAAACCTCATTAAGCCCCATTAACAGTAAAACCTCAGTGCCATTATGTCAGCTCCCAAAAAAATGTTGTAATTATCCATTACAGATGGCCAAGGACCTAATCTATCATGCTGTGAAGGTTCCATGTGGTTGACCTTAAAAAAATAATTTTTGTACACATTTTTATATTTGTTCTGCGATTTGTTGGGTAATAAATTATGTATTATATCATTATCTACTTGTCTTCATTCTGGTGGTGTACATATTAGTTCATCTTCACTAACCGAATTCATCATTATTGGCACAATTATTACTTAAGTTGATTTGAAAACGTCGAAACTATTCAAACATGATAAATCACCTCCCTTCCCTCAATAATAATGGACCGTTCTATTTCACCGTATCCGAAAAGAATTTCTTGGAAAGAAACACCTTCGTGTCACGCATTACGTCGATTGGACAGGCTAGGCATGAAGATACAGGTGATTGGCTCTGTACCTAGTGATTTATAATAACTCACTCATTATAACTCACGCTATTTGTTTTTCGATACTAATAATTGTTCAAAAGCAGTTCACCTAATAAGAGTAGATAAAAATAATTACACTTCATGAACTTTAATGTTTGGAGCGAGATATTTGATGTTAAAAATCGTAAATACGACATCCCATAATAACTAGAAGTCCCCGCTCAAAACATAACCTAACCAATGGAATCTATTGGTTAACGAAAATCCTAATAGCGATACATAACAATATCTAGTGAAATAATTTTGTAACAGTTATTGCCGTAACTAGTTAACTACCTAATCAACTTACATTTTATATATTCATAGAACAAAAACACTGCACGATATCAGCTCCTGTCTCGTACCTCGTGTCACAGACTGCAATGGCAATACGAAATTTTATTTTATTATTTCACGCGCAGGCGCAGACCTTTCCATAACACATCGCAATCCCGTAATCCCTTGTAATACCCACACAATTCTTAGCAATTCCTTGGCAATTCCCTAAATTCCTCGCAATTCCTTAGCAATTCCCGAAATTCCTGGCAATTCCTTAGCAATTCCCGAAATTCCTCTGCAATTCCCGCAATTCCCGCAATTCCTGAGGTTTGTACACCAAAATTCCTCAGCGGTTTACCCCTCGGTTTATTTTAAGTCTTAAAAGTAGTCACACTGACGAGACATAAATGTCGAAATTTGTCTGTGAATGTTTCACAGTTTGATATACCTGTTATTTTGGTAAATGCTTATGATTTGTTTGTTTTTGGTTTCATTGAACAGGGTAGCATCATTGTTAACAGTCGTAATGTACGTAATGCGCACATTATCTTCCTTATAATCCAATAAGTATGATCTATGTTTATACTTACATGTGATAAGTCTTTTTTGTAACAGTTGAAACAATTACTAGTATTTTCTGGTAATATATTTATTTGATTCTAATTTACCTATATATTAAAAATGCATTTGCGACTATACCTTTCTACTCTTCTATCGTACACATTAACTCCTTAGTAGCAGCTGTATTGGCAGATGTCTCTGTGGTGCATTATAGTTTTTTGCAATTTTTTATGTAGTTAAATATCGTTGGATGTTGAATTTCCTTCATCATATGACATATTACTTGATCAGATTTCTATTTGTGGCAAAAAAAATCAACCTTTCAAGTCATTTTCCCGACATTGACCATTTTTGAACCAGAATTGCGGAGAAAATCGAAGGAATCAACAACAATCCCATTCATCTGTAAAAGTTTTCGATTCCAAAAAATTAAATCGCGCCATATACTCCAAAGAAGAAGCAACGCAGCAAATATCCAGGCTAGGGATTATTGTTCGTCATCAGCGCAGTGTAGATTAAACCAGATTGTATAATTTCATGTTTAGTCAATAAAATATTGGTAGAATATCCAATACAAACTGTCCAAGATGAAGATTCGTGTTAATTTGGCTCTCATGAAAAAAGTTAAACAAACATTTAAAAATGTTTACGGGATGAAAAGATGTTGAGGTGAATA
Organism: Rutpela maculata; assembly: GCA_936432065.2. Lineage (NCBI taxonomy): Eukaryota > Metazoa > Arthropoda > Insecta > Coleoptera > Cerambycidae > Rutpela > Rutpela maculata. Next base: position 253,543,464 of record OW386286.2, read on the forward strand.
TAGTCAAGACCGATTTTTTGTTTTTTTATCTTAAGCATCTTAACACCCGGAACTATTAAAATCTTCCATGACATGTCATTTGCATTGTATCATAATACTTATCGCAATGAACCCCACGCCAATTATCAGCAAGTCAAATAAATAAAGTAAGATAACGGGGTTATAATAGTATTAATTAAAACGATAACAGAATAATTAATTACAGTACAATTGTTCGTACAAACTATCAGAATTTAGAAGACCTCAAGCAACATTTAATAATAATAATAATAATAATAATAATAATAATAATATATTTTATTTCTTTCATTCAAATGTACAAAATACACTAACAAAAGAAAAAGTCAAAAAAACAAGTAAATATATAACAAAAATAAATATGTACGCACAAACACACATACATGTATATACATATATATAAATATATATGAAAGACACACACATAGCAATAGATATAGCGAACATGAAATATACTAGTACAATTAAAAAGATAATTAAATACAATACTTCAATGAGTAGTCTCAGAAGTTATGGATTTGAATTAAAAAAATTCTTGTAGGGTATAACAATTTTTTTGCAGTAAATGTTGTTTTAATTTAGATTTAAATATACGAGCATTAGGGGAGTTTTTTATTTCTGGGTTCAATGCATTATAAAATTTACATCCAGTGTAATGGGAACTTTTCTGGTAAAATGTAGTCCTGAAGTTGTTTGGCATTAGTAAGCCTCTTGATCTGGTATCATGACCATGGTCCTGTTGATTGGCCAAAAACAGTGAAATATTTTTATATACATATGTACATACTTCCAGAATGTATGTTCCGACTACTGTTAGAATCTTTAGATCTTTAAAAGCATTACGACAAGACTGACGGTAATTTAGACCAGTGATTATCCTAATGGCATACTTCTGAAGTACAAATACTCTATTAACGTGGGCGCTTGTTCCCCAATCAACAATCCCATATTTGAAATGAGAATGAAAATTCGCATAATATAATGTTAAAAGAACTCGTTGGCTACAATGTTTCGCCAAGTAGTTCAGAGCGTAGCAACTTTTACGCAGTTTTGAACATAATGCGTCAAGATGTGGTGACCACCCTAAATTGCTGTCAAAAACAATACCTAATATCTTAACTGATTCAGTACAAGCTATTTCAAGATCTTCATTCTTAAAAAGACACATTCATTAGAATTTCCACGTATTCTAAACAAAATTGAGTTCGTTTTGTCTTTGTTTAACTGTAAACAATTTTTTTCTGACCATAAAATTAGATCTTGATATACTTGTTCTGCTGTTCTAAGGCTGTCGACATCATTTTCCACTACTAAGACATTAGTGTCATCGGCATAGCATACAGTATGAGTTGTTGGGTAATTGCTGTTCAGGAGTTTAATTATGTCATTGGCAAAAACTATAAATAGCAAAGGTCCTAAAATTGACCCTTGCGGTACACCCTGTTTAATATTACAACTAGTACTTGTAATATTATTTATTTGTACAATTTGGGTTCTTCCTTTTAAATATGATGTTAATAGATTTAATGGAGTACCTCTAATGCCATATCTTGCTAATTTTGCCAGTAATAAATCATGATCAACATAATCGAAAGCACGCGAGAAATCTATGAATAAACCTAAAACATGTTGCCTATTATCCAAGGCATTAACAATTATATTTTGAAACTCGCACAGTGCAGATTCAGTACTTTTGTTTTTAGTAAAACCATGCTTTTTAGTAAAACCATTCTGGTATTTAGTGGCAAAGGGCCACGTAGCTTGATGAGAAAACTACAATGGTACATACCATCGGCGAGCAAAGAACGTTTGTAAATAATAATAATGTTTATTAACCACTAATGACACAAAGTTGTATATATGGTAAGTCAGTTACAAGTTGGAAAAAATATAATATAAAACATATCAGAGACAGAAGATACATTTAAAAAAAAAATGGAGATACTACACTTTATTGTATAAAAATTGGCGAGAATGTCAATACGAGTAAGATATTTAAAAAGATAAATACATAGACAATAATAAATATAAAATTACATATTAAAAAACTGGTTTACACTATAAAAACAATTTTCAATTAAAAATAATTTAACTTTGTCCTTAAATAATTTATAAGAATTAACATCCCTAATATCCTCCGGTAATCTATTATAGAGAGCTACTGCATTATAATATGGTGATTTCATGTACAGAGCTGTTGAGTGATGAGGAGGCCTTAGCATTTTTCGACATCTTGTATTGTGAGAGTGTTGGTCTCCATTTAGTACAAACTTAGTTAAATTTAATTTAACAAATTTCAATACAGACAAAATGTAAATGGATGGAACAGTTAGTAATTTGTTATTAATAAAGTATTGCTTACAGCTATCTCTTGGATTGATTTTAAAAATGGTTCTGAGTATTCTCTTTTGTAAAACAAACACCCTTTGAATGTCAACACTTTGGCCCCATAATATGATGTTATATGACAGATGGCAATAGGCCATGGAAAAATACACATTTAGTAAATGTTTTATGTCCATTGTAGATTGTAGTTGGTTTATTGCAAAACATGCTTTATTCAATTTTTTACATAGTTCGTTTATATGGTAGTCCCAACACAACTTGCTATCTAAGTAAATTCCCAAAAATTTAACCTCTTTTGATGGATTTAAATTTAAGTCTGAAATATTGACTGTAAAGCTGTCGGGTAATGTTTTTCTCTTGGAGAAAAATACCCATTCAGTTTTGGCCAAATTTAATATTAACAAATTTTGATTGCACCATTCGTAAAACTCGCTCACTATAATATTAACCATAATTTGTAGGGTTTCAACATCAGCTGCTGTTACTACCATCGACGTGTCATCGGCAAACATTGTTACCGTTGTTTGGGGTATATTTTTGGGCAGGTCGTTTATAAATAGCAAAAAAATAAGGGGCCCCAAGACTGAGCCCTGGGGAACTTCCATATTGACGTCAAACTCTTCGGATATTACATCGTCAACTTTTACTTTAAGTTTTCTGTCCGTTAAAAAGGATTCGATCCACTCAAGTGTTGTGCCTCTGATGCCCAATGACAAACGGTATACTAATTGTATCGAATGCTTTGGTTAGATCGAAAAATAGACCAATTACGTAATTATTTTTATCCAATTCATCATAGATTATTTGAAAAAATTGTATTGAAGCTGTTTCCACTGATCGTCCTTTTCTAAATTCGTGTTGCCTATCTGATAATAAATTATTTTTTAATAAACACTTTGTAACTCGATTGAAAACTATTTTTTCCAAAATTTTCGATATAATGCACAATAGAGATATTGGCCTATAATTCTCGTGATTATTTGGATCACCTTTTTTAAATATTGGTAAGACAACGGCTACTTTTAGGATTGACGGAAATTTCCCCTCTTCAAGAGATTTGTTTATTAAGTAAGTTAATGGTTCGATTATAGAATCACAACTATTTTTTATAAACTTAGAAGATATTCCATCCACACCACTCGACTTTTTATTATTTAATTCAAGAATTATGTCCCGTACTTCCCAAGTGGTGACGGGTGCCATGAAAAACGATCTCTCGGACATATTACTAGTAGTACATTCGAGTGGGATGTTGTCCACAAAATAACTTTTAATATTATCCTCAGCTACATGGGAGAAGTAATAAGCTAGATAATCCGCGACCTCTTTTGGGTTGTCTGTGATTTTTCCATTTATATTTATAACAACTTTCTCATTTTTTTTCTTGTTTCTACCTAAAGTTGAGTTTACTATATGCCAAATCTCTCGAGAGGAGTTTTTGGAATTTGCTATTTGATTTAAATTGTACTGCCTTTTTGCACATTGAATGGATTTATTATGTAACTTTTTTTTAGATTTATAATATTCTAGAATATCCACATTTTGTGATGATTTTACTAATAAGAACAGATCTCGCAGATCAGCTCCCTGTTTAATTATTTCAGGTGTTACCCATTTTTTTGAACTATTAAAATTAATATTTTCCTTACCACACCTATAGATCAGAGGGCAAGACAAATCAAGACATTTTAAAAAAATAGCAATAAAATTTTCAAACGCTTTGTCAGTATTACTCGTGTAAATTTCCGACCAGTCAACAATACTTAATGAATGTTTTAATTGTTCCATATTATTATCTGAGTCACATCTATAAGTAATTAATTGTCTATTTTCGTTTCCTGTGTTCTTTTGCGTGTACTTAAATGAGAGGACTTGGGCCAAATGATCCGCAATACATGGATCACAAATAAACGAATCGTAACTTTCATTTGGTAAATTACATACTAGATAGTCAATATACGATTTTGAAATGCTGCCAGTTGAATTCTTAGCGATTCTCGTTGGTTCATTTAATTTCACTACTAATTCGTATGTCATGAGCAAGTCCGCTAGCATTTTTTTATTTAAGGAATTACTTGAGTAGTCTATGTTAAGATCTCCACATAAAACAATATAATCAAACTTTTGTGTCAAAAAATTTAGACATTCTGTCAGATTTACAAAAAAGATGTCCGTATTACCTGCAGGAGGTCTGTAAATTGTCAATATAGCAATATTTTTGTTTTTTATCAAAACAGAGATAGAACAAAACTCAATATCCATTTCTGATATAAATTTGTCAACATTTACATTTCTTATTTTATATTTAACATTTGTTTGGGTATTTACAAAAATTGCTACGCCACCATGTTGATGTTTGTCTCTACAAAAAGATGAAATCAATTCAAAATTGGGTATTTTAAGGAATTGCAGTTGATCGTATTGCATCCAAAATTCTGAGACACATAATACATTTAATTTTTGGTTGGTATTAAAAATGTCAACATTAAAATTTTATTTGCGATACCTTGTACATTAACATGTCCTATGTTAAAGATATTTCTTTCCACCGCATGTATTACGTCAGCGTCTTCAAAAGTCTCTAGTTGCCTTCTTGCGTCATTCGTCCTTCTTGAAAATTTGATCTCCTAGAAAAGGTAAAGCGGCGAACTGCAGCCCCCGCTGGCCACAAATCTGGGCTATAAACCTCCTTACAACATTCAATTGGGAAAGATACTTTAAATGATTGTCCCGTTTCAGTTTTGTTCCATTCTTCACAGTTAAATTTTATATTTGGTGCTGTTTCCGTTAAGACTTTTTTTAATTCGTCACAGGTTACATCTGGAGCACAACGGTATACGTGAAGGTATCCCATTTTTGGAAGTTTTCAACACAGTAGTGCTATTTTTCCATTACCTATTATTGGTTTATATCTGTTTACACTGTTTGTATTTGTTTTTTGTTGGGAATTCCCTCTGACGTTTTGTCTAAACACCTTATCACTGTTTATGGTTTTTCTTTGTAGGTCATTTTTTACTGCATACAGTATAATTCATGTTGCTTGTCGATATTTATAGGATTGTCATTTTACTTCCACATCCAGTAGAAGTATAGTAACGACAAAAAAAAATGTCAAAATTTTTCATTGGTCAAATAGGCTTAGAATGTCAAGATTTTTTGAGCAAACAAAAATGGAGGTAAATAAGTAAATCAAGCAGGCCAGAGTCCATAAAATTGGTATTTAGTATATACACGAGAACCTAATATCTCAAAAAAATGTTTGGAATTAGCCACCTCATTACTACCCCCGCCCCATTATAAAAGGGGGTAAAAAAAAATTGTGTGCGTACAAGAAAGAACCAAAGGCCTCAAAATATTTTTTTGACTTCATCCATCCCAAGTGGTCAACCGCACCCAAAATTTTGTACATCACTCTTTGACGAAGATTACACAGATTTCCTCCAAATTTCGTCGGATTTCCCTCAGATTTCCTCTTTGATAACAATTTTTTTGAAGAGCGGGGGGGGATCCGAAAAAAAAAATTTCCTCTTTGATAATCATCGGTAGAAATTTTTGTTAATATTGGTCGTAGAACAAAACATTTTATGCCATTATGTTGGATATAGAATTCTGAGCAATTTTAGAAAAATATATGTCCGTTCATCGATTCATCAGATTTTTTTGTAAGCACGATAATTTAAGCAGGACAGTTTCGATCAGGTTGAAATTGGGACAACAGTAAATTACACTGGTCTACAAAAAAAATCTGCTCCAAGGACTAAACCTATCATGCCTTAAGTATTTTTGTGTGCTGAATCCGAATTTTCAATTTAAAAAAATTTCTACCGCGTACATTTCGAGTAAATCCCGGTTTTTATTGTCAAAATACGGTTTTTTGACAATTTTTGACATTTACCCAAAATCTACGCGGTAGAAAATTTTTTAAATTGAAAATTCGGATTGAGCACTCAAAAATACTTCAGGCATGATAGGTTTAGTCCTTGGAGCAGAGTTTTTTTTGTGTGTCAGTGTTAATTAGGTGTTTTTGCTGTATTCAAATTTGTTTTTTAACCCCCGACCCAAAAAGTTATAAGTTTGACTCGTATGTTTGTATGTCTGTCTGTCTGTGGCTTCATATATCTTCATCGGGTGATACGATTTTGATGAATTTCTTTTTATTTGAAAGAGTATTTTGTCGAGAAGGTTTTAGACCATATTAGATTTTGATATTTGGTCACCATCTTGAATTCGCCATGTTGAACTTCTCTAGAAATTGTCTGATTGACGTAAAATTGAAAATGTGCAGACAATTATGGTAGCTGAACATGATTCAGGCCTCATTTTGATTCGGTCATATGAAACTGGTACGATTAGATACATTGATTGGGGGTTTTTAAAAAATTTCAATTTTACTTGATTGATATTATTAAAATGAAGTACTACATACAATAAAGCACTTACCAATATTTAAACACCATTCTTTCATCAATTTAAAATTTCAATAAATAAGTAACAACACTGAATAACAGAACGGGTATTATACAAAACGGGATGTGATATCATCGGTTGAATTAATATATCCAACATAACTTTTAGGTTTTTTAAGTTTATTGTCATTTTTAATGATTGTATCCGAACTTCTCATTTGAAACCAGTCAGTATGGCTCCAAGCAAACATTTAGAAATTGACGTAAATGATGTCTCAATATTTTTGATTAATAAAAATGGGCTGCTAATTATAGGTTGGATTTCCAACCTACAAAAATCGCCTTATTTTATTGGGAGAAGATATTTAAAACTTTATGAACATTACTTTGAACAAGATTTTAGTTGAAAGTACGAGAACCAAGCGGAAATTTTCATAATAGTGAGATATTACTCGGAAATTTTTAAAAGATATGTATTTTTGAGGTTAGGTGTTTACCATCAATATGACCGATGACGTCAACAATAGTGTTTTGGGCGGTAAAATTTTAATTCGTATTGAAAAATACTTTTTTTTGGATATTACTCAACTGGTTGTGGAAATTCAAATGTTTTTAGTTATAACTAAGTATTACCTTCACAGTCAATGAGATTTTAAAATTTGTGAAAACACCGAATTGGAGGAAAAACTCTGTTGATAAGAGAAAAAGTCGATAAGTAAACAAACATTTTATTAAACATTTTGATTCATAAATGCACCTGATCAGGGCTGCAACCTTTCGTAAGATCATACAAAAACAAAAATACTGCATAGTATATTTGATGAGCATGTTGCCAATCAATCAGACGTCAACGCAAGATGATTAAAATTAAAAATACAGGATTTATACCTAAAAAATTAATCTATTTTTAAAAAATTGCGTTTCAACAGAGTATATTATTTACACTAGCTAGTATTTTGATTGTAGTTTGGAGTTCGATATCTAAAAGACAACGTTTCACTTTTGTGCATTATTAAGAATTTAATATTTAATATTTCTCATAGCCCTCCTTGCATTTTGTAGGAGAAGCTATATAGTCATGCAAGCCATCTGGTACTAAGGGAATATCCATGTGTTAAATTTAATTTAAATGGTTTATCTACTCTCAGGGTGGTTTTTACAACTCTAGAAACTTAGTCCTAGAACAGACAAGGGGAAACATCTTTTACTTACCTTAAATGTTTATTTGCTATCTTATATTTGTCACCATTACTTCTGATTTATGTTTTTTAATATTATTCTGTGTTAGAGTTTACCTCGTTAGACACACCGCAACGCACGAGGTGTTAATCTTGATCCTTGGGTATACCATACACCGTTTGTTTGAAAGTACTAAGTTGATCACCGATGTTTCCATCTGTTTCCATCTTCTATAAGTACATATAGACTCGTATATTAAAATATTGAACTTGTCAATACTTGTATGTGGCGCAATATATGAAACGTTTTCTCTAAATCCATACTGATAGTTTAACAATATTTTGTTAAAATTCAAATAAACTGAGTCGGGATTTTAAATATATTTCTATTAGTTGCTTAGTATTTATTACGCATGCTGACATCACCGTGTAGGTGTGTGGACATGAATATCGCCAGACGAATTTTAGGAACTGGATTTACATCCCAAGTGCTATGTAATAAAGTTTTCAGTACACGGAAGTCAAAATATGTCTTGTTGTATATTCTGTTTCAATATTTGTAGCTTGAAACATGAATATCTGTAACTCCGTGTATAATATACCGCCCCCAATTTTTTGGTTATTTTTTAATTTAAAAATTTCGATTTTAGTACACATAAATTAGACACTTAGGCTACTTTTAGACTAACAGGAATGAAAATAACATCAACTTTTTTTTCTTAAATATAATGGCTATATTACTTCCACATCCAGTGGAAGTATAGTAATGACAAAAAATTTTTAAAAATTTTTATGGCTCAAATAGGCTTAGAATGTCATGAAACGTCGAGATTTTAAGTTTGAGCAAAAAAAAATCTGTCTGTCGGTCTGTCTGTAACTTTTTTTTGCGCAAGATTACTTTGGAATCGTTTAAGATATTGACTTGAAATTTGGTACACATGTGCATTTTAACGAGATCTGGAACTAGATTATATTTTGATCTTATTCCGTAGAAGGGTTGGGTTAAATGGTGGTAAATAGGTAAATCAAGCAGGTAAGAGTCTATAAAGTTAGTATTTAGTATACAGATGAGACGCTAATGTCTCTCTCTTTGGCACTAGCATCCCCTTTACTACCCCCCATCCAATTATAAAAGGGGGTGAAAACATTTGTGATTTAGTGTGTGTACAAGAACCAATGGCCTCAAAATATTTTTTTTACATCATCCATCCCCTCTACCACCCTTCTATCACTACCCCACCCCACTACCGATGTGGGTTCTCTTTTTATGGGTTTTTGGGGTAGACGATTTCAAATACTATATTATTAAAGTTCCATAAACAATTATTTCCACATACAAAATTTTTTCGTTGTGAAAGACTTGGGTAGAAAATCTGGATGTGGAAGTAGTGATTCCTTGGGCAGTGGTTTTTTTCAGAAACAAATAAAAAACCATTTGAAAACTAACTAACTAACAGCCTTTAATTTGGATTTGTAAAATTTTTGACATAAATGCCGCAGTTTCAATGTTATTTAACTTTTAAACTAAATACTTCGTATCACAAACGTTTTAACGCCAACTTTAAACTTTTGTATCTCTGAAACTATTAATCATACGGAAATTTGAAAAAATGCAAGTTCATTCCTATTTTATAAGCTTTCTTTTAGGTCTAAGGCAAAGTTTGTAATAAGAAAAATGTGAAAGATGTGATATTTTTCGAGGTAGTTGATATAAACCTTTTTGAAATATCTGTTTTCTTTAGCTAAAATCACAATTTTCAAGTCGTTATAACTTAATAACTAACAATTTATAGAAAAAAACGTATAGAATCTTTTTGTCTCAAAATTTTATTTTCATTCAGTTCCAATAGGTAATTACTTTTTTTTAGTTTTACTAAAAAATTATTATTATTATTATTAAACTCTTCGCAAAAACGAAGAGTATATTGCATTTGATCGGCACATTTCTAAAACCGTAAATATCGCTCATAGAGAGAAATGTTCATATCATTGTGTTAATGAACGAATTCTAAACAACTTTCAAAATGCCCGTCGGTCCGTCTGTCCGTCTGTCCGTCTGTCCGTCCGTCACGTTTCTTGTAAGCGCGAACTTAAGAAAGAAAAGTTCAATTGTATTGAAATTTGGTTAGTGCTAGCTAGAAGAAGAATCATGACTGTTTTTGAAGAAAATCAATCAGTAAACAAGAAAGTTATTAAAGAGAAATCTTGCGAAATGTTATCTCTATAATATATTTTTTTGTTTATACATGTTACTAATATGTATTTCATAATAATATATCTAATTCGTTGAAATAGGATTCTCAAAAGATGTACAGAAATTCAATTTTTCTAGCAATGTGTGATGGTCCAGTGACTAAAGTTTTGCCTTGCAATCCCACCATGGATGTATGGCTGGCTCCGGATGAGTGCGCAGGGAGGACAATATATCTACTTAATTTAAAATAAATTTTTTCTTGCTCCTGCTTGCCTTGCAATCCAAAGATCGTGTGTTCAGATCCCAGACAGGTTGGATGCTTTAAAATTTTTTTTTTTTCATTTATTTTTTTTCACAACAAAGTTGGTATCACAAAATTTAGGATGTCCAAAAACTAACTAATTATTTACAAGGAAACTGCGAAAAGTATCCTATAGAATATGTAACAATTATATAAAAAGCTCAGTAAATTGGCGTTTTTATCTTGTTATTATTTTAAACAATTAATTTTGATAAACGTATGAGATAAACTAGTAAACTTTGCAATTCTTAGTATAATAAAAACGTTGCAAAAAGTTTCAGACGATTTAATTCTTCTTCAGTTAAAGCCCTCATCGACTCCACTAAGTAGACTCAAATTTTGTTTTGGCATCAGCCGTCTACAATACCACCCCCTGTACCACCCCTATCCCATTATTATTAAAGGGGGTAAAAAAGAAAACTGTGATTTAGTGTGTAAACAAAAACCAACAATTTTTTGGGCAACAACCAAGGGGCTCTACCATCCTCAATCCAATGTGGCATATCGTTTTAAAGGTTTTTGGGGTAGACGATTTCAAATATTATATTATTAAAGTTCTATGAACAGTTATTTCCACATAGTGGGCTGCAAATATAACATCGTATTTTTTTTTCGTTTTAAGAGAGATACAAAATCTGGATGGGGAAGTAGTGATTCCTTGCAGCGGTTTTTTATGTGTGCTTCAATTCCAGCAAAAAAATTCCCCTACCCAAACACTATTTTAAGAAATGTACTTTTACTCCACTAAGTGTCTGTGTATTAAAAAGATTTCCTTCTCAACTCTTTTGTTTTTATGGCAACACATTATTATGTTCGCATCCTTGATGTATGCAATAGCGTGATTATAGATATAAAATTTAAATAGGGAATTAGTTATGTCTACAATAAATGTCTTTGTCAAATAATATTTAAATTGGCAGCAAGTTGTTTATAGGCTTTGTCAGCTTACATTGTTTTGTTTGAGACATTTTTTAATATTTATTTGAAAAGAGATTGTATCTATTTTAAGAACGAGTAAAACAGAAAGGAAAACATAGGCTGTAAATTGAGTTACATGTGCACTGCAGCAATCCTGAGTCCTTTGTTTGTTTCTTGATGTATGACTACGTCTGAGTTGCTAGAATGATAAGCTACGAAATAAACCATTGGGGGAAGAAAATGAAAAAAATATCTTTGGTGAGGGTAATTTAAACTGAGCTCGCATGGATCAGTTACTGGCAATGCTATCAACAACCCTAATAGCACACAATGTTCGCTGAACGTCCGTTTTATGTCCATTTAATGTACTGACGTCCATGGACATAAATTGGACGACCACCGGACGTCTATCATCGAATTTACTTTGAAACTGTACAGAATGGACGTCTGAATGTCCATTTTATGTACTGGAAGTATATACATTTTATGTCCATATAAGGACCGGAGATGGACGTCCATTTCGTGTCCGTTGATTTAAGACGTCATAATTACGATGTCACTGTTAGTATTACCCAACAAAAACAAAAAAACGTTAACGAAACTGTTTTTTCAATTTTACAATATTTTTGTTTAATTTTAACCTTTTTTGTAAATTATTTGATACTAAACATTTATTAAACATCCAAATACTTTCTACATTTTGAAATAAATAGCTATATTAGTCTACGATCCGGCAGCTTATTTGTGCAGGTATCGAGTTCTTTTAATAAAATTAGATTAAAATGAAAGATTAATGATAACATAATAAATTACAGCCAAAATCTAGTCGTTGCCTACATCCAACTATACAGTCTTTAAGTAAGTACTAGCATATAAGTTCAGTGGCCGAGTGAGTTAAAGCATTGATTTACAAATCACGAGGTCGGCGGTTCGATCCCTACTTAGTCAGTTTTTATATCCCTCAGAGATGTACAAATATTGTTCAAGGTTGTGACATTTGGACGTCCCTCGGCTGCCCGTCGGATGTACTTTGAACCAAAAACGAACATCCATCTGATGTCCTGTATGTCCGTCGAGGACGTCCTTCAGATATCCATCGGACAATGTTGTGCTATTAGGGAATGTATACGCTCTAAGACTCATTGTATCCCAATTTAACAACTTACCATTCTACTACAATACTTAGAAGTAAAAAATATGCAACATTTTTTTCTGAGACTATGCCTATAAAACGTGAAAATTTGCAAGGGTAAATAAAGCAAGCGAGAAAGTTTCTTATATTTTAAAATACATACCAAATATATCGAGAAGAAATAAAAATACAGGATGGAAGCAAGTTTTTTACTTGAAAAACTTTATTTTCTAGAATTACTTAGCAGTTTTCTACATGATGAAAAAAATTGGCAAATGACTAATGATATATTTTTTTTTACTGTTTAACGTCGGCCTATTTCCGCTACCAGGGCCTATCACCGACGCCAGGAGACGAGCTACCCCCAACCTGGAAATTTTGCCGAACCTCTTCCCTTAAGAAGAGTAGGGATCTTTTACTTGCCTAACATTTAATAGACAAGGGACCGCCTGCTTTACATCCCCTCCGAAGGATGGTATATCCACTACGTAATCCTCGTCTGAAATTACGTAACTTCCGAGTATACACTGATATACAAGCCTCTAGAAGGTGGGACGAGAACGCTGTATTTCCCAAGATGGGAGCCCATCCAAGTATTAACCGCGCTCGACGTTGCTTCAACAGAATATCGACTGATATTCACATTGAAGTCACCTCTACGCTCGCCCCGACTAATGATATATGTGGCTAAAACAGAGAGTTTAAGATTTAGTATTGTTGCAAAAGATCATTGGGAGCATAACACTTCCTCATTTTACACTTTTTACTTGTCTGTTGTCTGCTAAAAAAAATCCAAGTAAGCTGAAAGGACGACGCACACAATACATGGGATTTCATACAGCCGTCGATTTGGCTGAAAATTTGGTATGTTATAGTCCATAATTTCCTGATCAAAAGTGCTTACGGCCATAAAGCCCAAAATGCCCTATATTTCGAGATAGTGAAGGTCAAAGGTCGTATGAGCTATCACTTATTACAGCTACCAAGTCAACTTCAGGTGCTTCTTTGACCCTAGAAATATTACTCTGGTATAAAACTCGACGACCTTGAACAGATCTATGACCTTGGCCCATGGATCATGGCCAAAGTTACCTTAAAGTGCCACATCAACCATAGTAATATTTATCTGCCATATAAAAAAAAAGAGGTACCGACAGTTTTTTTTTTAGCTTGACTCTTGACTCACGGGTCAAGGTCAAGGGTCAGTATGTTATAATCAACGACATCTTCTTACTCCAATTTGACTTTCTACCAAAGGACTGAGTCGCCATCGCTATAATAAGTGATAGCTCATACGGCCTTTGACCTTCAATATCTCGAAATTTAGGACATTTTGGGCTTTGTGGTCATAAGCACTTTTGATCAGGAAGTTATGGATTATAACATACCAAATTTTCAGCCAAATCGACGGTTGTATGAAATCATGTATTGAGTGCGTGGTCCTTTTGCATACACCTTTATTTTGTCATTACAAATAATGTCTTAAAAGTCCCCATCGATATCACGCTTGCGTTTTCAGTTATTCAAGGTCAAAAGGTCACAGAAATGACTCATATGAATTTTTTAGCTATTACAGAAAATGAAGATTACAAAATTCTCTACAAAAAAAAAAAAGGTCATATACATATTTTCGGATACCAGCCGTTTTCACGCTGAGCGTTAGACAAACGCTCAGTTCATCCGCTTCCACACCACCTCAGAGGTAAGGTGCAAGGCACGTTTTTACATGGTTTCCCCAATAGACCTAAAGCATGTTTTTCTTTGTTTTTAAGTACGTTCTACAGCTCGTCTTCATTCTCGTCCTCTCCCTGCCCCTCCACATGTTCTTCGTTAACTTCTTCATCATTTTCTTTTGCTTCTGTAATATTTTTTGTGAAGAGATCAACGGGATTAATCTAATTATATTCTTCATCTTGAATATTTTCTATTGAGTCTTCTATAGCACTATCGACATTTGCGTTGAGATATGACTGACCATGACAATGGCCAGAAAGTATTGGCCAGAAAGTATTGAACAGGACAGACAAACTTTTCTACACCTGCAATTGTAAAAGATGATGTTTAGAAGTACATCCTGTGCAAGTGACGATAGTGTTAATGGGCACCAAGATATAATTATTGGAAGGGGCGACAATTTCACAGCGGTGTTGTCTTGTTGACTTCGCGAATGTCAGGCATCGATAGTTGTCAATGGATACTTCATATGACTTAGGTGCCCCATACATTGACAGAAGAATACTTACTCCATTTTGCAAAATAGTCTCTACCGGACAATTTCCCTGCTTAAACACTTCTGCTGATGGCTGCAAGTCTGAGCGTTTCTCAAACATTTTAATAATTTTCATTTTTCCTTTGTTAAAGAGTGCAGATGTTAGTGTCGCACCCAGGGATGGCATGTAGAAACAATAGCTTCTTTTTACAATTAGGAAATTTATCTATGCTAGAAGAAGAGTATATCGATTCTATTTTTCATCTACCTGATTTGAAAAAGAAATCTTGCTGGTTCCAAGAGCACGTCCTACTAGGAGAACTCAAAGATCTATATCTGCTCCAACGATAGTTGTGATTTTCTGTAGTTATTTTTCAAGCGCAGGTTCTACTATTAAAACGTCGGCGTCGTCCTTACCCTTCAGAGTATGATGTTGACAGATGTAGTTTATGTATTAGCATTGATATTAATCTATTTTTTTTTTTTTAACTGTTTAACGTCGGCCTATTTCCGCTACCAGGGCCTATCACCGACGCCAGGAGACGAGCTACCCCCAACCTGGAAATTTTGCCGAACCTCTTCCCTTAAGAAGAGTAGGGATCTTTTACTTGCCTAACATTTAATAGACAAGGGACCGCCTGCTTTACATCCCCTCCGAAGGATGGTATATCCACTACGTAATTCTCGTCTGAAATTACGTAACTTCCGAGTATACACTGATATACAAGCCTCTAGAAGGTGGGACGAGAACGCTGTATTTCCCAAGACGGGAGCCCATCCAAGTACTAACCGCGCTTGGCGTTGCTTCAACGGAATATCGACTGATATTCACATTGAAGTCGCCTCTACGCTCGCCCCCATTAATCTGGTTTTATTTGAGATATTGAATAGGAACTTTTCTTGGCTGAAAGTTACCTGCATTGTTTCGTCGAAAGGAACTTCTACCGATCCAGAAATTGAAGCAGTTCTAGAGTTAGTAGCGGCTCCAGATTTTTTGTCGAGTCGGTGCGGTGGGATGATTTTTTTTGGGTGGCTGATTTTTTTTTAATAAGCCTTTCATTAATAATGCTGGTCCAAATTTCTTAATTACCTTAGCACTGGGCGCCGCCTCCCCTCTACGCCGCTCATTTTCACAGCTATTCTAGAATATTGCATACCCTCTTTAATAACTACATTTTTGATTAGTCATGACTTTTTTATTCTTGGAGAAGAAATGGTTCAGGTATATAGGGTTGTGCGCCTTGTTGCAAAATTTAGCAATGTGTTACTTACTGAATGGTTGGTTGTACGTAAAAGACCTATGTAACCTTTTTTGTAGATAATCTCCTAGCCCCTATTTTCTTAATAGGCAAAAAGTCATGCGACCCCTAGGAAGCGAGATATTTGAGAAAAATATTTTTGTGACCTTCGACCTTGAATAAATAAAAACGCAAGTGCGATATCGATGGGGACTTTTGGGACGTTGCTTATAGGGTTAAAATAAAGGTGTAAGCAAAATTTTAACTCACTTGGATTTTTTTGGCAGATGCTCTTTTTTCCTGCCTAATGTAACTGGACTATTTTAAAAATCAATTAAACAATCTAGAATATTGTAATTTAGAATTTTTAAGTACTTATTACCCGTTGACATTGGCCTACATATTATCAGATATTGTAATTATTTTGTTCTTTGTATTTTCCTTCCTATTTTAAAATGTGATTTATTTTTTTTATAATCATTAAAGATTAGCTAAGAAAATTGACTTCAATATGACAAAAAATTTAACTTTTTTTTATATTTCTCATTATTTTAGTAAAATACAGGACACTAACTTAACGCTACAATAAATTAAAAGTAAAAATGACCACGTTTTCTTCACGAGAAAAATCGACAAACTGAGGTCGAAATGGTTTTTTTTTGGAAAATTGTATCCTTTTTTTACTATATCGAGTTTTTTTAGACATGAGCGCATTTTTTTAGGATAATAATAGGATAATAATGCTTTACCAATTTGTTCGGATCTTGGCATCAAAGGGAACTGGGACATGGGACAAATAGTTTTCGGGTGTCTTCGTATTGTATTAAAACATTTTAGAACAACACATGACTTTCTTGTATTTAGTTAGATTCGCCATTTTTAAGTTACGCTAGTCACATAGTCAGCACTCAACAATTTGGTGTCTATCTATCTATCTATCTATACTCGTAATATATGGCTGTGGCTGCAAAGCCATTCACACAACACCAATGTATCAGAACAGGAAGTCCATCAGGTCGGCAAATAATAACAATAATGATAACTATAAAACTACTAACATTCTGTTAACTAAATTAAGCAATTTCTTATACATAATTATATACACATGCATTTGAATAAACATGGAACAATTTTTTTCTTTCGTTTTTTTTTCTTTTGTTTTCATTTTCTTTTTCTTATCTATTTGTCTTTTTTTCTCTTTTTTTTTCTTCTTTTCTCTTTTTTTTCTCTTGTTTCTTTTTTTTCTCTTTTATCTGTAGATTTTTTGTTTTTTTTTGTATTAGGGATTTTAACGAGGGCCAAAAAATTTGCCAAGGGGCCCGTCATGGCTTCTACATCACAACACTGGACCACGGAAAGTAAAAGGATTTTAAACATAGGATAAGAACAGAGGAGACTTAAATTTATAATATTACAAAGTTGTGTGTTTCTTACATTATATTTTTATTTTATTTTTTTCGATGTATTCAAATAGAATTAAATATATTTCTAAATTATTTGACCTTAATATATCGACTAAATTAAATGGCTGCGGTATATGGTTGTTACTTATTTTTTCATAAATTCTTGTACCGAGTCCTGCCTTAAATTACAATTTAAAATAATGTTCAGCATCGCCCCTTTCACCGCATTCGCAGTTTTCATTTTGTGCCAAGTTAATCCGGTATTTGTGGGTGGGAAATAGTCCATGATTTATACGCAGTCTAGTCAGTGTGGAGACAAGTTTTTTATTGACAGGTATAGCCGCGAACCAAGGTTTATTATTTGGACTAGGGTTGATGTATTTATAGTATCTTCCTTTTCCACTGTTTAAATACTCTTCTCTCCATTTTACTAGCTGCCCATTTTTAATTGTAGTCATTAAGTCTTCAGGGGTAATAATAATTTCTCCATTATGTGATGCTTCTTTTGCAGCATTGTCCACCATCTCATTATTTTTTATACCACAATGGCTTTTCACCCATACCAAAACTATTACTTTTCCTTCTTCATATAACGTGTGTATTAATTTGATGATGTTCAGGATTATGTAGTTTATTTTCGAATTTCCTTGTATGTTGTTAAATGTGTCCAAAGCGCTTTTGCTGTCGGTAAAAATTGTATAGCTGCTCTCATTCAGCTCTTGTATATGTTTCATTGCTTCTAGGATTGCAACGAGCTCAGAATTATATATACAGAATTCAGGTGGAAGTTTTATATGCTTTGCTATGTTTTGTTGAGGATCAAAAATTGCACATCCAGTATCTTCTAAATTTTTTGAGCCATCAGTAAAAATTTGATATGAATTAGGCCAAAGTTGCGATACGTCAAAATTAAACATATTATTACGTAATTTTTCGGGAAATTTGCTGTAATCTCTTAGATATGCGATATTTATTTCTTGTTTGATTTGGGATATATTAATTTCATACGTCAAATTTGTTTGTGTGATGTATAGTTGGTTTTCATAATGTAATATATCTTCATAGCAGTTTATGTATATAAGTGACTTTTTCTGTATCCAATATCGATGTGTTAAATCTTGAATATATAGATAGTGTATTTTTTGTATTAGAGGGCTATTTTTGGAATAAGTCCTGATAATATATCTAGAACAGAGAATTTTTCTCTTATAGCTAAGTGGTAAGATATTACATTCTGCTAACAAGGCATCTATTGGCGTGCTTCTTAGTGCTCCCAGGCATAATCTTAAGCACTTGTTTTGGATGACATTTAATTTATTTAAAAATGTATTTGATGCTTGAGAGTAAAACATAGATCCGTAATCGATAATGGATCTAATATAACTCTTATATATCATCAATAAAATAGAGGGTTCTGCACCCCACTTGACGTGTGATACGGCTCTAATTATGTTTATGGCTTTTTCTGATTTTTTTTTACTACGTATTTTATGTGTTCATGCCATAGTAATTTTTTGTCTATTATCAGACCCAGAAACTTTATGCTGTCCTTTACCTCGAATTGTGCACTATTTAATGTGATTGAATTTGGAAGTAATTGTCTTTTCCTAGTGAAAATACATATTTGGGTTTTTTGTATAAAAATTGTTAAGCCATGTCTGTCCGTCCATCTATTTAATTGCGAGAATGATTTTTTTATATTTGCTACACCCTCTAACTCGCAGTTATCGCTATATATACATATATCATCTGCATATTGTAGTAACTTAATATTATTGTTTGTGATAATTGTTTCTATATCATATGTATAAATAATATATAGCAGGGGACTTAATATTCCACCCTGAGGTAATCCAATATTAGTGTTTTGTGGACCAATGAGATTATTATTTACTCTGATAAATGTTTTCCGATCTTCATATAAAGCTATTATATTTTTAGCAAATAACATCATAACATAATCATTTTAGAGTAAAGTATTTTTAGATTAATGCTCCTTCAATATCTACGAACATGGCTACCATGGATTTTTGGTTAGTGAATGATATATTTATATGCGTGATTATGTGAGCAAGACTGTCCGTGGTTGAATGTCCCTTGCGAAATCCAAACTGAGAACTTGGTATTTTCCCCCTGATTTACAAAAATATTTCTAACCTACTTTTAATTAACCTTTCATAGGTTTTTAAAAGACACGATGCTAGTACAATTGCTCGGTATGAACTTGGTGTATTGGGCGTTTTATTAGGTTTTAGGACTGGGATTACAATATATGTTTTCCATTCCGTCGGTACTTCACCGGAAGTCCATATATTATTATAGATATTAAGGAGTAAATTTTTCCCAGATACGTGTAAATTTGCCAGCATGGAATAATGTATGGAGTCTATGCCAGGTGCTGAGTTATTGTTGGTTTTTAAGCAATTTTCTAATTCGTATAGGTCAAATTTCTTTAATAGTTCAGGGCAGTTTAAGTTATCTGCGTTATATATAATATTTTCTTTCGGCATTGACGGAGTAAGTCTATTTAAGTATTCATAAATCCAGGCATCCTCGGTCAAAAGAATATGATTGTTATGAAAAGAGTTTTTTATTTTTTTAATTTGTGTCCATATTTCTCTTATTGGTGTATTTTTGTTTAATTTTTGACAATATTCTTTCCAGGCAGTTCGTTTACTTTTCAGAATATTTTTTTTTTGTAATTACCTTCATTTTCTGATAATTTAAAAAATTTTCTACTGAAAAATTCTGTTTGTATTTTTTTAATGCCTCCTTTTGACGGAGGATGGCCTGGCTACATTCATCATTCCACCAGTTTTTTTGGTATTTTTTATGGAAAATTTTTTTTTTGTATGGGATTGATGATTCGCAACAATTTTTTAAATGAGTGTAAAATTGGTCGTAACTAAAGTCATTTGAATTTAGTAAATCTGTGGCAAACTCCACCAGACAAGAAAACAATTCCCAATCTGCTTTACAAAGGTTAAATTTTTTATTAGGGTTATATTATATGCATTCACTGCATTATCAAAATTATAATGAACTATGTTTATAGCGTAATGACCCGACCCTATAGTATCCTCAATTATATTCCAGGTGTACTCTGGAGCAATATCCGCAGAGCATATAGTTAAGTCTATTGCCGATACATTAGTGCTGTGTGGACGACGAACAAATAATAATAATATGATTTAAGCCTAGTCCTCATAACTGCGAATTGAGAAAAGCGAAATTTTACACGTGACTATAATTCGCACAAAGTAATTTGCCCTTACTTACTTCAGCGGATTTCGCGTTTTTAAGTGTCCTCTATTTAGTAACTTTTTAAAATATCCCCAAAGGAATTTTGAGACTTAAGTGTTCACTGACGTCAGGTGTCAAAAACTAAGTTTAAATAAACAGGTGTATAAAGTTTTAAAATGGACCAAAATACAAAAACAGTATGCTTATTTGCATTACATACGAATAACATGCAAATAATATTTTCATACTTGACATTCTTTATGCAACATTTTACAAAACATTCTACAAAACTAATAAGACAAAGACAGAAACACAAAATCCGCTAAGAAGTTAACACAAGTTGAACTTTTCAGCGGCATCACAGAAAGTTAAAATATTCGCCGGAATTTCGCGGCATCTGACTTTTTGAATAATTTCCACCAATCACATTAATTCCGCAGAAATAAATCCGCAATTCGCCGTTATGAGGACTAGGCTTAATACATTTAATATATTTATTGAACAAACGATTAACAGGGAGTATAAAACTACAAAACAAAATCAATTCGCCCATGATGTGTATATTGCCACGACCGCGCAATCGTATAATTTGTACAATGTATTTTGCTTTTATATTTTGTTTTTTGTTTATTTATATTTCATTTTTACTTTAAAATATGTGATGTTGGCCTCCAGGGGGGGACTTAAGCCCCCAAAGCCCCCCCCCTTCAGTGCGCCTCTGCTACAACCCCATGCCCAATGGTGAGCGTTGTAGTCACCACCAACAATGAATGGCTTTCTCAGACTTGTTAAAAATTTCAACCAGTCTCTTAATGAAATATTTGATTGTGGTTTTACATAAACAGAATATACATGAATATGTTTGTTTTGTTTTTGAAATATTTTCACAGCCACAACCATTATACCACCAATATTATTATAATCATTCAGAGGTACATAACTAATATTATTTTTAAGGAGGATGGCTACTCCGCCACCTCGTTGGTCTTGCCTATCAGTACGAACTATGTTATATCCATGAAAATTCAAATTTTGAGAAGGTTTTAGCCATGTTTCTGATATCAAGGCTAAGTTAATATCGTTTTCAAACAGGAAGACTTCTAAATTACCTTTATTAAATATAAGAGAACGTGCATTCAATTGTAATATATTAAGCATTATTAGTAAGTATTGAGAGTATAGTTCCTCTTATATCTTGAATCGTTTCCTGACTATTTTTATTTAATGAAATATCTTTTACCAAGTTACTTATATATTGGGATATTAGTAGAACAGCGCTATCTACGCTTATTAAATTGTGATATTGGGGGGCGGTTGTATAGGACGTAGTTGGTTTTTGTATATTTGGTCTTGAAATAATATCTTTATGTGCCTGGGCTAATGGATTTCCGCCTTCGATTCTTTTACGTTTTGGGGGACTTTGTGTTACATTTGGTACATGTGAAATAGATTGTGAGGGCTGTGCTGCTTGAGAATATGGTATATTATTTGTAGTTATTGCGGAATAACTGTTATTATATTTATTCTTGGCATCTCTGAAACTAATGTTCTCTGTACTCATTATAGTTTTTATTGTTTTTTGTTTTTTAAATTCAGGGAAGTTTTTAAAATCTGTAGCTAAGTGTTCCCCCGTGCATAGAATACATTGCGGTTTTTGCGTTTCGCATATATGGTCTTTTTCTCCATTTCCACATTTTTTACACCTTTCTGTTCCCTTACACTGAGTCCTCAAGTGGCCATACCTCAGGCACTTAAGGCACTGTACTATTTTTGGAATATAAGGTTCCACTTCTAGTGAAACCTTATGTAAAGCAACTCTTGTTGGTAACATTTGGCCCTTAAAAGTTAAAATAACCGTACCTGTGGGAACCTACGTGATACTGTCATTTTCTGTTTTTCTTCGGTTAATTCTTCGAACCTCTAGAAGCTCAAAGTATTCCCCGAAAATTGGTTTAGTGTTTTTTAAAATTTCTTCATCGCTTATTTCACTGTCTATAAATTTTATAACTCCTTGCCTGCGGGTAAGATACGAAGGGACGTATGCCTCATATTTATTATTTTTTAATAAAGTGTTATTAACCAATTTATTGGCACAAACATAATTATTAAATTCAACCCTTATTCTGTTCCTCCCTATACTAGTAATATTTACAATATTTTTAAATGCATCTGGTATATAGCTTTTTATAGTTTTAGCTATGGTAATTGGATGCGCTTTGCTTTTATTACCCGTACTATTTTGAACGTAAACAATAAAGGGACCCTTATCATACTTATCGTATAAAAAAGCCTTGCGACTTTTATTTATATTTATTTCTTGTTCACTGTTTTTTTTTGTTGTGTTAGGTCAACTATTTGTGCTGTTTGGTTTAAACTAAAATTAAATTTCTTACTTACATTTTCCAGTTTCTTATTTGTTACCTGATCGATGCCAATATTCAAAGTCCTATTACCGTTAGCAGTTTTTTGTATATGATCCGTTTCCATTGTTTCATATTTTCCTCTGTCGGGAGGATCCTTTCCATTTCCACTCATTCTGTTGATTAACTTATTCACTATAATTCGCGCTCTCGATCGATACGTTCACTCTTAATCGAACCTAGGCCGAGACTGCAATTTGGTGTCCTCAAATTCGATATTCTATATAATTTTTCAAGATATTCAAAAATTAAAAACAATTGTTTTATAATTTTCAAACTTTCTTTAGACCTAACCACAAAAACGACTATTCTTCATTAAAGCAACAAAACTGCGTCATTATTTTAATGTGAAGACGCACATTCTTTTAAATATAACTTCTTTGTTTTTATGGTACAGAAAAAAAAACCGCTGCCCAAGGAATCACTACTTCCACATCCAAATTTTTTATCCAAGTCACTCACAACGAAAAAAATTTGTATGTGGAAATAATTGTTTATGGAACTTTAATAATATAATATTTGAAATCCTCTACCCCAAAAACCCATAAAACGATACCCCACATCGGTAGCGGGGTGGGGGTGGTGATGGGGGGTGGTAGTGGGGGTGGATGAAGTAAGAAAATATTTTGAGGTTTCTGGTTCTTGTACACACACTAAATCACAATTTTTTTTCATCCTCTTTAATAAAGGGGTGGGGGTGGTAATGGGGGTGGCTAATGCCAAAACTTTTTTTGGGACCTTAGCTTCTCATGTATATATTAAATACCAATTTTATGGACTCTTACCTGCTTGATTTACCTATTTTCCCCAAATTTACCCCCCAACCCTTCGACGGAACAAGATGAAAATATAATCTAGTTCGAGATCTCGTTAAAGTACATATGTGTGCCAAATTTCAAGTCAATATCTCAAACGGTTCCACAGTAAACGTGTGCACAAAAAAAGTTACAGACAGACAGACCGACAGACAGAGAGACAGACCGACAGACAGACAGACCGACAGACAGAAATTTTTTTTCGTTCAAACTTAAAATCTCGACGTTTCGTGATATTCTAAGCCTATTTGAACAATAAAAATTTTTAAAAATTTTTTGTCGTTACTATACTTCCACTGGATGTGGAAGTAATAAGAAATCACATGAAAACATAATTAATAAACTTCAATTTTGATCGTTAACATTTTAGAAATAAGTGCCACAGTTTCTGAAATAATAAAACTAATTAGGTACCTCATCTACTTCTAAACGTTCGGATGTCATATTGATTACGTCATAACTACGTCCTCCACACGAGCATATTCCCATTATTGAATATGTTTTTGCTTGTAGTTGCTATAACCCAGACGAGCTTTGTTATTTTGGTTTCTCTACTAATAGTAGTAGTAAGACATATTCAATATTTCAATTAAATGCTTCGTCTTATAATCGTTCGGGTACCATCTTTTAACTTTCATATTTCCGAAATTACTAATCCTACAGAAATTAGAAAAAAAAGGACAGCAGCTTTTTTATTGGTTTCTGGCATTTTTTCAGTAAATATGATACTTTTCGGGTTATTGGAGGAAAATAGTTTTAGATACCTACTTTTTCAAGCTAGAATGACAATTTTCAGGCCGGTATCTTAAGGGTTATTAATTCAATTCATAAAAAGCATTGCATAGAGCTTTTTTCTCCAAATTTGTCAGTTCCAGTTATTATTTTTTCCTTCCATAAAAAAATAGGTACCTTTGCATTTGCATTAGTTGGTCATGTTCGTTTTCATAAATGTAGTGAGAGGAATGAAACAACCACACCAAAATAATTTCTGATAAATTTATTTTAATAATTATAAATATATATTTACAATAACAATTAGTTTAACTTTACAATATACTCTCTATATAGTACATTTCGATGATAAATATTGTAATACTGTTTTATAGAACAATAATAAAAATCTAACAATACTCAAAAAGACTTTGGCATTAAGACAAGTAAAAAATCACGCACATTCACACACATTACTGGATGAATATGAAAATACTTGAATATGGAAATTGTCAAAAGTGTAAAAGAATACTAAGTAATATCAGTGCCAGCAGGGGCAGCGGGCCACAATTAATAGTCATATCGGTAGATCTATTCAAAATTTTCAAGTATTTTCAATTTTCATTTGAGAGTTAAAAAGTGCTATAAATATAAAGGCACAAAACGTTTGGTTAAATTTAACCGTTATTTTGGTTTACATTTAGTTTTGTGATTACCGTTTAAGTAACGTGATCGAAAATGAATGACTAGAAAAAATTGCCAAGTTACCACAATTTCTACAATCAAAAGTAATTTTGTATTTATGTTCGCACTGTGTACAGGGTGCACCACTTAAAGCTCCCCAGACTTGTAACTTTTTTATTTTTGAAGCGATGACCATGTTGGGCACATCAAATTGTAGATATTTTTAAAGCCTTTAAACATGCACACAGAGTGATTAAAAAAAAAATTAAAAAAATTGTTAAGAAAGGTAACTTAATTTATTTGAATATTTTTTACCACACCCTGTACATGAACTGTGTTAATGTTTTCTTATAAGGGTTTTAATTAGCTTCAATTAAAAAAATAAAAATTTTGCAATTTCCTATTTAGCACATTTTAATAAAGTTTGTTTTTAAAAATATTTATTTCTTTTGTTTCTTGTTACTGTTTTGTTACGTTGAATATTGTTTGTGATATGTCTTTTACAAATAAAGCATAAAATTATTATTTACATTCTTTTCAAAGTTATTTAAAAAAATCAGTTTGGAATGGGAATGTTTTTAATTTCTTTCCAAACCAAAAGGAATTTAGAATATGACGTAATAACATAAATTGAAGCTAATTAAAACCTTTATAAGAAAACATTAACGTAGTTCATGTACAGGGTGAGGTTTTCTTTCTTAACAATTTTTTCAATTTTTTTTTTAAATCACTCTATACACATATTTAAATGCTTTAAAAATATCTACAATTTTAGGTGCCCAACATGGTCGTCGCTTAAAAAATAAGAAAGTTACAAGCCTGGGGAGTTTTAAGTATGATAAATATACCTTAACCGCTTTCGGGAAATTGTGATGAGACCAATCGACCGATCCATTTCATATTTTACAGCAACTTAGTCAATCATTTTGGATCACGGTGTGGATAGATATAGAGAAAATATTAGAGTAGGCCGTTTATTTCTTAAAATTTAGATTTAAGATTCGGATAAAGTCAAATAGTTGAACGTCGATTCACTAAACTAGTCTACACTGTGTTAAAACTATTGGAAAAATTGATTATGTTTATTTTGGAGGTGACTTAATTTAACACGAACCGAATTTATCCCTTCGCTACTTAAAACTACATAACTAGTGGGTGTTCTTTTAATTTAAATTCTTTCATCAGCGTAGAACTTACTCCAGGTTAATATCGAGTCAACGTTGGGGTCAGCGAGGGTAGGCTTTTCATGTAGTATTATGAAATTGTAATTTTGGAAAGTAACCTTTGGCGCCAATGGTTGGAGAAGGTGATTATTTCATTATGGTGACTAGTGAAGTTGCACTGTGCGTCTGGGTTGTTGTGCAGGAATAATTGCGTATTGGATAAGACAAGACTATTATTTATAAGTATACTAACTAAGATTCCTCATTTATCTAAGTTGACCGCTAGATATTGGGATTGACTGATGTTGGTTGCCTTTCAAATTTTGTATTCTTAGTATTATATGAGCTGCTACTTTTTACCATTAACGAGGGAGTCCCAATGTAATGTAAGAAGCAGGGACCGAAACAGATTCAAATCTATAAGCTATGATGTAGAAATACCAAATTGTATGGTGAAAACGAGTCGATTCGTCCATTATAAAGATTATATAAAGTAAAAGGCAAGTAAGAAGCCAGAAACTGAAATCGAAACCGAAAACTCCATAAACTGAGAACCGAATTGTCGCTGCTATGAAAACTGAAAATGGTATACGTTATTTAACCCTAACCGAAATTAATTTCAGTTTCGGTCCCTGGTAAGAAGTTCGTAACGATGATTGTCAATATGTCGGAGTTTTTGGAGGTGGTGAAGATGGTATCATGTAGTATATAGAAAGGATAATACGTCGATCAAAGATATTAGGGATATAAGAGTTTAGTGATGGCAAGATGGTATGATAGCGCAGCAGGTTGAAGCCTGGTAATGGCGAACATGCTTGGTGACACTGTCTCTCGTGTACTAGGTTCGATCTCCAACTCTGACACTGGCAATGTCGGTGGGTAATGGAAGTTGAGCGAGTTTTTTTTAATTGTGTAACCCTTTTCCGGATAGCCTTGGTTTTGGATTTGGGGTACGCGGTGTGCTTTTATTTTGTGTTTGTTCATATAGTGGTTAAAGATAACAAAATTTGCAAAGCCCCTTAGAGTGCGGACATGCCGAAGATACCTCATTACTTCGGATGTAGGCCGTGATCTCGATTGCTACATCGATACCATCTATACAAACCTGTACATTTAAGGTAGCCATCTACCAAATCCAAATTCATATGACCTTGATGAAATATGGTTTAAATGAAGCGTTTTTGATACAGTTATGAAGTGTAAGCTCTCTTTGCCATTTCTTATCGAAGTTATGAAACTTCAAAGCGTCATTTACTATGGTGGATATAGAGGAGACACAAAAATTGAGTCGAAAATCGTTCGCAAACTCGTAAAATTCTATAACAAACTACTAGATTGAACTATGAGGAATCATATCAGCAATTAAAAAATGCATATGGGAAATGGATTTGGTAGCCCTGCCACGTGTACAGCTGAAGCACGCTCGTGGAAAAAATCAAATTTCATGTCATATAGTAATCCAATCAAATTATCCCATGATAATATCTAAGGGTAGTTTTTCGTGTAGAACACGATGCGCGAGGTTCTGGAGTAATCCGAGTGGGACTTCATCTCTGAAAAGCCAAAAAACACCCTTTTTAGAGAGGTTTTTGAGAAAATAATTGCCTGAACAATCGCGGGTTTTCTTGCATATATGAGAGTGGGAGAATGTATATGGATGTTTCCACAATGGTCTGGCAAGAGGTCCAACCCCTAGGGATGGGATTGGAGGGGACGGAACTACACCCGGAGGGGGAAAGAATCAAAAAGAGTTGTTTTCCTTCTTTTTTTCATGAAAATAAGTTTTAGGGAGTTAGCGGGGAGTAAAATTAGTCATCACCTTCCTAAGGTTTTGTTGCTGAATTTTGAAAATTCAGCAACAAAAATCCACTCCACTCCAGTATGTAAGTAGACAGAAATTTGGATGTTTCTTTTGGCCTTTTAGGAGTGAAGTCCCACTCGAATCGCATGCTTGGATCAAATTTAGCCACTCCTCTTTCCTTAATTTGACTGAATTATGGGTTGTCGATCAATAAATCATTAAATAGATAGACTAGTTTTTTATTAACTTCTTAGTATTTTATTGACACAAATCATCACAGAATAATAAGATGGCGTGACCCGAGGTAGACGGCTACCTTAAATGTGACCGCACTTACCGTAGACCTCGATATGAACGGATAGGGCGAACTGCTGCTAGCATACTCGGTATGTGGGGTCACATTTAAATGTGCAGGTTTGTGTTACATCGCATCGATGTAGCGATCGCGATCGCGACCTACACCTCTAGCGGCCGTAGCATCTTCAGCATGTCCGTACCCTTAAAGATACCTATAGGAGTTACGAGGTAGTATACCCGATTGGCTGTTACCTGTTAGTGAATTAGTAGCTAAATGTATACCAGTTTTCTCAAAGAAGTGGAAATGCCCGTAATTTGTTTAACGATCCATAATGTTACGTTTTGGTGAAGCTTTTCTTGAGGTCTAGGCTAATAAATTCCAAGTAGGATCAAAATTAGTAATAATAGCTTCGGAGAAGTTAATGTAGCGGCTCGGGATATAAAACTGATTGGAATTGGCAAAGAGATTGTTCACCTTCAGACTCCAGCATGTGGGAAGAAATTGAACTATATTGCCATTTCAAAAACGTAACGTACGTTAACTATGGTGGGAATGACTGCCAGTGCTTAGAGTGGCGAAATAAAGAACTTTGTGCCAGTCATTTAGCTTGACAGTTTGAAAATGGCAATGAAAACTAATTAAAAAAAAGTGACGTTGGTCGTAACAACAGTTTAAATCCATACTGATATCAGCTAAAGCAAAAATTAAGATTTCCATCTCAAATATTTGGGTTGAAGCCAAAAGTTGTCTGTTATAGACATATTAACAATATGATATCTCCACTCACAGTAGAGAATTTTGGGCACAATAAAGAACATAATTTAACAAATTGTTCTGATATTTTAGGAACCAGAAATGGATAGTTCAGAAGCAGATTTTTCATACGAATGGAAAATTTCTTGAGTGTGAGTAACTTGCATTAAAATACTTCAGTATAGGTTTCATAATACCTTAATTTTCTTTGGTAGACCAGTTTACAGAGTGTCAAGCTAAATAATAATTTGTGTTCCTGTATCACAAAGGGCATTTTTTTGGGTTTGCTCACTGAGAGAGAGTATTATATTATAACTAAGTCCAAAAGATCATCAGTGGCGTACTCAGTTTTTTGAGGCGGAGGGAGCAGTCCGCTTAAAAGACGGCATAAAAAAGTAGCAAATAAAAATGAAATATTTTTATTTGCAGCACAGGGTTCATAGCAATAACTTTTTTTGATGAACGGGAGGGCGAAAATATGACCAAACATTTTTGAGTGAGCAGGAGAGGGGCACCTACTGGAACAAGAAATTTTCACATTCCCTGACTTTATAAAAATTACTAAAATTCCCTGATTTTTCAATATGAACCCTACAATAGGGGCGCCACATCATGAGGGCGGGGGGTACAGTGCCCCCAAGCCTCCTTTAGTTACGCCGCGGTAGATTATGCAGATTGAGAGGCACATAAACCGTGGATAGCACTAATGAAGTGGCAGCGTGAAGTCCTCGTTCCTGTTTGAGATATTGGCACAAAAAACCAAAGAGAACAGAACCAACACTGAAAGGCGGCACTTTCATGTTATAAGGGCCAGTGTCGGTGACCTTCAGCCATGTTTTTGGTTGTATTTATGTCTTAAAAATGAATAACTATAAAATTGGCAAACAAATCTCTTCATGCAACTTTAAGGTAAAGGAAGTCACACGGCAATACACAAAAATAAACTAAAATATGTCTGACGTTTCTGAAACTTAATGAGGTTGAGGTTGAGGTTGATTACTTTCAGGATTTTTTCGTGATTGCCCGTTTGATAAATGGCAATATCTCGCGAAAACATCCTTTTTACTACCAAAAACATGACGGATGCATATAATTTTATGTTTTGGTAGGAAACTTCAGTGTCGGTTCTCTCCTCTCATCTTTAGTCTTCTGTGATATTGGATAGAAAGACGCGCACTGCTTGCTACTAACTATTAAAACTCATTATTCAATTTTAGTATGTTTACATTGCAAATACTATATTTGATTTATTTCAGTATAGTCTATATAAAAAAAGGCATAGCAATCGAGCGGGGGCGTGATGCGCCCCTTGTCCACTTGAGCCAAAGGGGAAATCAAACAACCGTTTACATTTATGTTATATGGCATTTTTTATGCCTGCTACCGATTCAAACCTACCTATTAGCTACTTAGTATCATATCGACTATAGCATCTCTTAAATATCACAAACGGGAGTAGGGTGGTCCATCTGCTACTTCACTTAGTGCTAGCCGTGGTTTAAGGTTTAAATTCATCGATACATTCATAAAATAGGATATATATTATTGATCCCTAAACAAAAACGATCGCCCAATTTGATTCGGCTATAGAAATTAATAGTAACGTAGCTTGTGTTTAAAATGTGTTTTAAAGATCTAGATTTGTCTGCGTAAAGAAGATGGGCGCTACAGTTTATAGTGGAATCCGAACCACTTCTTGGACTATGAAAAATGTATTCGATGTGTGAAGTTCGAACCTACTAATCTAGCTAGATCTGTTATTTAATTATTATGGGATTTAAATTCAAATAAACCTTAGTACGTATATTTTTATGAAATTATAATTGAAGGGGTGAATGGATAAAGGTGTTAATTGACATTTTTTGAAAAATTGATTTATCCTATTCGATGAAGCTATCAAGTGATGGTACAACTTATCACCACGTTTCACTTCATCTCAATGATTATATTCTTAGATACTAAATTGACAAAGGCGCTGAGGAACAGCATAACTCAATGCTTCTAGTCGATAAGGGTGTTAATAAGTAACATTAGCACCTTTATCTAATTTGTTAATTAACACCTTTATCCATCCACTCCTTCAATTAAAAAGTGGCTAACAACAATCATATTTAACTGTTTTTCTTTTTATACTTGTGACCTTTGCTTTGCATAATGTAGAAGAACGAGCGCCTTAAATGAAAAGCCTATTCGAACTGGATGTACCCGTAGTAGATAAAACCAAGCTATATTTCATTTTGCATGAAAAAAAGTACACTTTCTGAGGAACCTCACTTTTATATTATTAATCTGTAGCAAATTAAAAGTTTGGTAAGTACTTATTCTAAATAATCAGTCCGAATCGTTGCAATCCAAAGAATCTGCTACACTGCTCACTGAGTCGTCTGGTAGCGTACACTGCACAGAAAACAACATTTACTGTAAGAAAATTATTGTTTAATTCATGGGGTGTATAGGGGTGTATGGAGTGTATTTGTTTTCCTTTGAGGTGGGCCAGTTAATGCATGTTTTAACTAATTAATAAAGGATGAAACCAGCAGGGCCGGCCTTAGTTCCTCAAGCGCCCTCCTGCGAAATTTTAAAGGGCGCCCCTTTTTCTGGTCAAGTCAGAAAATATTTTTTTCGTCCCCATTTCAAAATTGAGGGGGTAAAATCCAAAAAAAAATTTTTCGGCATAAATATTACTCGAAAAGAAAAATATATATTAAGCTCGTGGTGCCCCTTATATTAAACTCATGGCGTCTCCTGAGGTACGGCGCCCCCCAAGGCCGACCCTGAAAACCAGTGAGAGTCGATAGGTAGTGCGGTTCTAAATAAGATGATATAAAAACAAGTCTTCGCCACAGTTTTTCGCTGCATGTTTTGGGTGATGTACAATGTATATGCGTCTCGCACTCTCCAACAGAGTTGATTACCTGCTTAGACTACAGAAGAGTAGTATGAAGCAAAACATTTTGTAGTATCTCTATATTTTGTATCTAGATTAACTACTATCCACGAATTATGGTTTCGCAGATTTGATGTGTTTATAACGATTCATCATAGTGGATGTGAGGAGTCGGAAGAGTGGGCAAAATCATGCTAAAGCTATGAAACCTGCCCTTCCCCCCGTTTTCGAGGGTGCAGAACAGGTAGTACAGAAAACGAAGACCGAAAAATCCCTCAATTCGGAAATAAATAGTGCTCAACGGATTATTATTTTAAGTTGTAGGGTTGACCCTTAGGAGTAACATACCAAAAGTCCCCAGCCGTGGGCCTTGTGCGTTAGGCGGGAGGGGGGTGGAAAGGGTCGATTTGTAGGTTTTTCATTATTATCTCGAAAACTAAGCATCCTAGGGTCATTAAATTGTCTACAAAAAAGACCCTATTCATTTTTTCGCTAGGAGCAGTAGTTAAGGGCGTACGTGAGTTTGAAAATGCGAATAGCTGGAAAAACTGTGTATTGTGGGAGGTAATGCTTAACAAGTAGAAAATTTTATAATATTACAAGTATTTACAAAGCCATATTAAGTAATTGGTCGAGTTCATCGACAAGATCATCATCATCGTCATCGCCGTTGATGCTGACGATTGGAGGGCCGTTGGTACACGAATCGCGGCAACTGCTGCACACAAGCGAGCAGGGTATGCCTGCTTTGCGGCACCTGCAATGGCCCCCGCACCCATAAAATATGTTATTTAGGACGGATTCTGGCGCAACTGAGTCCGTGCTTGTGACGGGGGTAAGGAAGCCATCCGACCCCCTCATCCATCCCCAAGCAGTTGGCTCCTGCTGCTGATCTCCATATAGCCATTACTGAATCTGTAAACAATAATTCGTCCTTTGTAGTTTAAAAAAATGTGACACAATCTTGCCTAAGCACAATACAAAACATAAGTTAATGTAAACAAGCATATATTGATACAAACCTGCAAATGAACTCTAAGGGAGTGTTGGCGAGCAGACCTTCTGGTGGGTGGAAGTGCCGCAAAATCAGGCTTTGGCTTTGTCCAGGCTTTAACAAAGGCCTGGTGTCGTACCCGGTTCAGGTCTGCTCCTTGTTGGGCCTGGTACAATGAAAAAAGAAAGCTGCTCTCCTGCATCAGCTACCATGTCCTGTGTTGCTGAGGGATCACAGAAGACTTTGTAGATGTCTGTGACCTGCTCCTCGGTCTTCCCTTGCTCTTCTGTTGCTCCATTCGTTCAGCCGTTGTGATACTACCTCCGCTATTCGCAACAAGAGCAAGGGAGGTGTGGTGAAAGCATTTTTTAAGGCCGAGGAGAAGGTCACAGCAAGCTGCAAAGTCTTCTGTGATGCCTCAGCAACACAGGACATGGTAGCTGATGCAGGAGAGCAGCTTTTTTGGCATTGTACCAGGCCCCACAAGGAGCAGACCTGAACTGGGTACGACACCAGGCCTTTGTTAAAGCCTCGATGAAGCCAAAGCCTGATTTTGCAGCACTTCCACCCACCAGAGGGGCTGCTCGCCAACACTCCCTTAGAGTTCATTTGGAGGTTTATATCAATATATGCTTGTTTATATTAACTTGTTTTGTATTTGCTTAGACAAGATTGTGTCACATTTTTTTAAACTACAAAGGACGAATTATTGTTTGCGGATTCAGCAATGGCTATATGGAGATCAGCAGCAGGAGCCAACTGCTTGGGGATGGATGAGGAGGTCGGATGGCTTCCTTACCCCCGTCACAAGCACGGACTCAGTTGCGCCAGAATCCGTCCTAAATAACATATTTTGCGGGTGCACAACTGGTTGC
Source organism: Rutpela maculata (assembly GCA_936432065.2). Taxonomy (NCBI): domain Eukaryota; kingdom Metazoa; phylum Arthropoda; class Insecta; order Coleoptera; family Cerambycidae; genus Rutpela; species Rutpela maculata. The sequence continues at coordinate 253,577,451 of OW386286.2, forward strand.
GAGGCCCTCCAATCGTCAGCATCAACGACGACGACGATGATGATCTTGTCGATGAACTCGACCAATTACTTAATATGGCCTTGTAAATACTTGTAATATTATAAAATTTTCTACTTGTTAAGCATTACCTCCCACAATACACAGTTTTTCCAGCTATTCGCATTTTCAAACTCACGTACGCCCTTAACTACTGCTCCTAGCGAAAAAATGAATAGAATCTTTTTTGTAGACAATTTAATTTACTTTCATTTTGAATAGAATGACCTTTTCGCTAGGATGCTTAGTTTTCGAGATAATAATGAAAAACCTGCAAACCGACCCTTTCCACCCCCCTCCCGCCTAACGCACAAGGCCCACGGCAGGGTAGATTTCACCCCCAAGAGCAGTTGCGGTCCACTACCTGACATCACCTTTCACTATCTGTTATATTACCTCTAAGGGTCAATCCTACAATTTAAAATAATAATCCGTTGAGCACTGTTTATTTCCGAATTAATGTCTTCGTTTCCTGGCCTAAGGAATAATAGGGTGAATAAAGTTTTTAGTCATGTGTACCTTCTCAAACGGCAAAAAACACCACTTTTTGCTTATTTCTCATATGACAGCTTGGCATTGACAATTTTTGCAGAGGTTCTTTGTTTTTTCATGGGGATATAACAGATGGTGAAAGGGACCGCAACCGCCCTTAAGGGTGGAATCTACCCTACCAGGGGGTGCAAAATTGTTTCCTTTGTTGTTTCTTGTTAAAGATGTTTACCTTCGTTTTCGAGGATGCTAATCTAGAAAAAAATGGTTTTGCGCCGGTTCAATCTCTCCTTCAACCTTAAACGGACGGAAACTACTCCTTTCATAGGTTTCACGATATCAATGCTTGTCAGGGCGTTCTTGGATAGGAATGGCTAGAAATTTAGGTGGTGCCCATTGATAGACAATGACAAACCAATGGTAAGAGTGAATTGTGACAACCTCAGAAGTTTTTTTTCTTGATCAGCATCGTCGAAAACTAGGGAGTAATGGGTTAAACCAGATAGAGAGCCAAAATCAATTTTCCACTCCCTGGGAGGGTGAGCCCAACCCCCTGGGATTGTCACAATTCACTCTTACCGTTGTCCTTTGCTTATCAGTGAGCTCCGCCATTCCCCTCCAAGAACGCCCTGATGAGCATTAACATCGTGAAACTTATGAAAACGGTAGTTTCCGTCCAATGAAGGGTGAAGGGAGGGTCGAACTGGCGTCAAATCATTTTGTTCTTAATCAACATCCTGGAAAAAGAAGGTAAATGTCTTTAACAAGAAACAATAAAGGAAACAATTTTATACCCCCTGACAGGATAGATTTCACCCCCGAGAGCAGTTGCGGTCCACTACCTGACATCACCTTTCACTATCTGTTATATCCCCATGAAAAAACAAAGAATCTCTGTAAAAATAGGGTGGTTATTGGCTGTTTGAGGAGGTGCGCGTAACTAAATACTTTTTTCACTCCGTTATTCCTGTTCACCACAGTCGGAAACGGAGGGGGAGGGGGGTTCATAACTTTAGCACGATTTTGCTTTTTTTCGAGAAAATTCCGACACCTCACATCCTCTATCATGCTATATGTACTGTATGTAATGAAGGCAGAAATAGTGTAAATATTTCGTGCAAAGACGAGATTACCTTCCCCTCTCGTTTCCGAGGGTGCTGAACACGATGCAAGTGGTGGGAGGTTTTTAACTGCCGCAACCCCTCTTATGGATCCCTTTATGTTTTCATATAAAAACGGGTTTGCCGGGTGATTTATACTGGTCATACTTGAAATAAAATGGAAGGGGGTTATAGAGTAAGTGGAATCCAGGCAGCAGGCCTAGGGGATTGATTAAAATCCTCCCGAGGGGTGGAAAATCATTTTTTTTCAAATGATTCGCATCAAATGCGTATCTCCCCGTTTTCGGGGTCGCTGATGATGGAAAAAAATATTCATTTTCAGCTCCAACCCCTCCTCATCCCTCAAACAGTGAGTGAGGGATGGTTTCTGCCGGTCAGCCAGAACGCACGAGACGTGCACTCAAAAACTCAAAACGGTAGCGAGAAACAACGGAGCGTTTTCCAAAATTATATCTTGCATGGAATGCACGCCCTGACATTTTATTAGCATATTTTGAGAAGCCAAATTGCTTATTTTCATCCATTCTTAATTATTTTGAGTCTTGACATTTGAATACATTAACGTGTACTCTGATGCACACATTGATTGGCCCAAAGAATCATATTGCCCTTCCAAAATTAACATTAAAAAATATTTGCTTTCACTTACTTCTGCCACGCTAATTCGAGGAGACATTAACGTCAGCTCTGGATAAACCCAAGGCTTGTACTCTGGATTCGGTTGGGCCGCCTTCCAGTTCTCGTATCCCTCCGCAGCCTTCCTCAGTTGCTTCACGACTTTCGGGGCAAACTTCTGCGTTATCTTATTAACTAACCAAGGCGGTAACTTTCCCCTGGGATCAGTCTGTGATATGTAACCCAAAAAGCACACGTTTGCCCTTTGCCGTATGACAAACCCTGTTAAGTGAGAAATTGCTCTAAAAATGAAGATAAAGTTAAAACTAGTAACAAATATGGTCAGATTAATTTAATATTATAAAGTTAGTTCAGGAAAAATAAATTTTGACCTCGAAAAAAGTAGTACAAGCAAGGCATTTGGTGGAGATGTTCCACTTGCCATTCTAATGAATATACTAAAAGTCCTCTAAAATCGAAGCTGTGCTTCGCCCGCCATATTGCAAAATGGCGGCTCATTTTCAGATTTTTGTATATAAATCTTTTGACGTTGCAGATAGGAAAAAAGTTTCAAATAAAAAATGTAGGCAATAATAAAACAAAACAATTTTAAATATTAACATTTTGTTCTCTAAATCGAACGGTTTTTGAATTATGAGATGCAAAGTGTTATTGAATTTTCAAAAATCCCAATTGTGTACAAAATACACTGTAAAATGTGTGTTTATAGGTTGTAAGTAAAACAAAAAATTTTTTTAGGTATATTACCATTACAGAAGAAAAATATACTATAATTATGAAGCCTATAACAAATAGAATAAAATGCGAAAATACGTTATAACATTAGTTCGTCATTATCAATGTCGTCGTCAGGTAACATCTTCTGAGTTGCTGCAAGATGATCCCTGGCAATATCCACACATGGCAGAATACTTTAACCCTGCTGATGAGCACTCACAATCCGATTTGCAACCACAGGATATGAGCTTCAGTAAATTGCTAGGGGCTGGATATAAACATGTCAAAACTGGTTTCAATGTCCCATGGCTAACTGCCAACCCCAGGCAGTCGGCTCTAAATTATTACCCATCCACTGCTGGACTTGGAGGTATATGCGATATGAGTTGACAGCTGCTGCACTTGTAGGATGCAATACTGCCAAGTTAAATTTGGAATGTAATTGCTGCTTACTGATCAGACGATTGTATGAAAAATATCTATTACTCATCAAGCGTCTGGGACTTTATTGCCCCATAAAAGGCAAGCAGAAATTTTTCCCTTTCAGCTGCAGTGTCATCTTGGGATACAGCATCCTCCGTAAATAACGCAACAGTCTGTCGCAGTTTCGGGTTTTGTTCTAAAAGGGGTAAGCCTTTAATCTGGTTCTTTCTAAAGGGCACGGAGGTTGTGTCACAACCTGTAACAGCATGTATGAATATCAGACAGTATAATGTATTCCTGTGCAAATTTCGTTGCTTTGGAATGTAAAAAATTGACCTTTTTTTATTCCCTGAGCGTGGTTGAAGGAACCAAATATGCATCTTATCTGTTGACAAAGTAATTAGGAGGACTAATAAGTCAGTGTCCTTGCCAAAAACAACTACTCGAGAACCACGCCTTGCTTTCTCAATAGCTGCTGCTACGATCGACACATCAGCATCAGCTTCGGCCTCTTCTACCTGGACACCCCTACTTCTTAACTGGACGGCTAGATATTTTATAAGAAGTTTTTTATTTGCACTGTTTGCAAGAAATTCCGCTTGCGTTGTTGTGGTGATAGTATTCAAAGTATTCTCACTTATACAATGCAAAGTGTTTAGAGGACAGCTCATAATTCAAAAAACCGTTCGATTTAGAGAAAAAATGTTAATATCAAAAATTGTTTGTTTTATTATTGCTTACATTTTTTATTTGAAACTTTTTTTCTATCTGCAACGGTAAAGGATTTATAAATACAAAAATCTGAAAATTTTTCAATATGGCGGACGTAGCACAGCTTAGATTTTAGGAGACTTTTAGTATATTCAATAAGATAATAACTGCAACATCTCCACCAAATTTCTTGCTTGTACTAACTTTTTCAAGGTTCGCATACTTTTAGGCTTATTATACTCTTCGCAAAAACGAAGAGTATATTGTATTTGATCGGCACATTTCTAAATCAGTTATGTTAGTGAACGAATTCTGAACAACTTTCAAAATGTCCGTCTGCCCGTCTGTCCGTCCGTCACGTTTCTTGTAAGCACGATAACTCAAGAAAGAAAAATCCGATTGTATTGAAATTTGGAGAGTAACCTAGTGTTAGCTAGAGGAAGAACCTTATTGTTTTTTAACAAAATAGATTGGTAAATAAAAAAGTTATTAGTAATTTAAAATTTAAAGAAATATTTTTTACGTTTTTTATGGTTTGTAATAAATAGAAACCTTGCGAAATGTTATTTCCTATCACTATTTTTTTTTTAATACATTTTACTAATGTGTGTTTCCTAATAATCATAATAAATTTTCTAATGGTATATATTACACTCATTAACAATTTTAGTAATAAGAAATGGTGGTGTAGCGGCAAGAGTTTCGTCTCGCAATCCAAAGGTCCCGGGTTCGATCCCTCACATCGTGATTTTTTTTTCATATATTTTTTTTTCACAACAAAGTTGGTATCACAAAATTTAGAATGTCCAAAAACTAACATTATTTACAAGAAAAATGCGAAGAGTATCCTATAGAATGTGTAACAATTATATAAAAAGCTCAGTAAATCGGCGAAGAGTATAATGCTTCCTCTAGTTTCTCTTGCACTAGGTGGGTATAGAGAATATTTTTGTGAACATTTTTACGAATACAGCTCCTATCATTAAGAAAATGGTAAAAGGGAACAAGTAGATAAACAAAAAACGTATTTAATTTTTTTCACTAGGAAAACTTTGAAAAAACTGACCTAGATGAAAAATTCGTGCAGTTACCTACGAAAAGTTTAAGAACTTCTGCTTTCTATCTTGAATGAACGTATAGTTGTATGCTAAAGTGTGCCGGTCAAAGTCTCACGTCTTTTACGCCAGGCCAAAACAATTAGGTCAGCCGGCGCGGCCGGTGCGGCAGAACAAAAGCCAGTGATCTTCACGCTTTTTTTATAACTATAAACTATAAACTCCTATACATAAAAGATGGCGGCAGTAATTAAACAGATCGAGTGACATTTATATGGTGTTTTTATATGTTGTTTATTTCTTATCGATGCAATGATCATAAAAAAAAAGAAGACGTAGGTTACAAAAGACCTTGAATTTGATTTAGCTTGACAGCCGTTACTGACCTAGTCAATATTATTGTCAGTCAGCAGTCCTCAACCGGTTTTATTAAATTTTTTTTTTCTTCAAAACTATGGGCTTTAGCTCCCCTAGTGTTGTATAAAGTTTCTTGTTTGTTTACTCGCACCCCACTACCAATTTTACCCATTATACACTGTATAAATTGACAGAGAATGACCTGTAACGTGATTTTAAAAAAATATTTAACAATGTTTACCAAAATAATAACTTTTCCGGTAAAGTTTTGGAATACCTGCTAGTAAATTTTTATACGCGAACGTAAAATGGTTGTCAAATAAAACACATTGAATTATCCTAATAATTATCATATTACCTTATATAACCTTTCCTAGGTGCATAGTTCTTATGGTTTACTGAGTGATTTAATATTAACTTCTCGTTGCCCATATCCAGCCAAGATCTTTGCAGAACGAAATCCCTATTTTTGACTGGCGTTGGACAAGATACTGAAACAAAATGTTGCAGTTAAACAAGCTGTTTATAGTTATTCGCGAAAATCACCCACCAACAGGTAGCACTCTAAATGTCAGGTTATGAGTGAACAACAAAGCTTTGACATATAATAGGCATTTGTGACGTTAGAGGAACAGTTTAATACAGTGAAAATTGTGTTTGGTAGTGTTTATAACTTCCTAAAGTATTAAAAAAAACGGACAAGTATGAAAAAATGCCTAATATAATTTTATCAAGTGAGTTTTCTGAGATTTGTTTTGACAGTTTCAGCAACAAAGTTAATCTTCCATTAAATGTCAATAAAAAACGGATTTGTTGTTCACTTTTACACATGTTATACTGTCAGAATATAGATGTCGCCCACTCATACATTTCTAATTTTTCAGAATATTTTTTATAGATTTCTTTGGTTATGATGATACAGAGTTCCTGCTAGTCTGGTGACGAATATGCAGATTCCATAGAAGTGGGGTTATACCGTGCAAAATCTAAAGGGGCCACGGGGAAGAGGGGCACTCTTGAGATGAAACCCCAGTATAGCGTATATGTACGCAACAAAGTCGTATAATTATCTGACCCAGATACCCCCTACCCACCCTGGAACGTGCCCTAGCCTAATGGCAGATAGAGCACTTCAAGGCGAGTCTAGATCGCTAACGGAAAAAATGTTGTGGCCACTGGTTAAGAAGATATAAGGTGTTTTATGCAGCTGGACTGAAAATTCAAAGAGCTATACGGGTGTTCCATAAGTTATGAACAAAACGAAGGAGGATGATAGATGAGGTCATTTGCAATCAAAATAACCATATATATGTTGTTATCCAATTTTTGACGGTTCAAAAGTTATTTCAATTTTTGTATTTTTATCCGCAATCGCCTAGTACAGTTGTATTCATTAAAAAAACGTACAAGTATTAGAATGAGAGGCGAGCTTTATCATATTTGTGTAAAACCGGCTGATGTAAATGACTGTTATTGGAGGTTATCCCATGACATAGGTTGTCAAAAATGCAAAGCATTGGCATTGACTTTGATAGTAGATAAATAAAAATGCCTCGTCATTTATCTGAAATTGAAAAAGCTCAAATAGTGTCCAGAATCGAAGATGGATGGACAATTCGTGCTGTAGCACAGTTGTGTAACAAAAACAAGAAAACTATATTAAAAATTAAACAACGCTGGGAGCAAGAAGATTCCTTAAACAGAACAGAAAAGTTGGTTCAGGTCGTCCCAAAATTTCCAACCCTGAACAAGATGCTGCTTTTTACAACGGCGAGGGATGCTGTGATTGATACTGAATTTTCTGGCTCTCAACCTACCTCCAGCAGAAGGGTCAAGGAATTTGAGTTAAAAAATCGTCCAGCTGCGAAAAAAATGTTACTCACTGTAGAACGGCGGCAGTCAAGTAATTTTTGCAATGAACTATGTATACCGCGACCCTCAATCTTGGAACATGGTCGTTTTTACTGATGAAAAGACATTCCAGTCGTCTTATAACAGCCAAATTCGTGTTTATCGCCCAGACAATACAAGGTTTGAAGAACGATACACTAGCTCCGTTGCTTTTAGATCTGGACGTTTCTCTGTAAATGTATGGGGCTGGATAAGTGTCCATGGGCCTGGTGTTTCTTGGCGAGGTGAGGGAAGGTTTAATGCTTTGAACTATATAAACCATTTAGAAAACGTAATGCTCCCATCTACTGAACAAATGTATCCCAATAATAATTTCATTTATCAATAAGATCCACACCGCCAATACTGTAACGGAGTGGCTTCAAACTCATAATGTGGAAGTGCTGCCATCTCCCAGTTATAGTCCCGATATTAATCCGTTAGAAAATGTTGGTTTAATTGTAAAGAAAACGAATTATGGGAAATAATCCACGAGTGCTGAAAGGAGCTTCATCCAAACATTATATGTAATATAATTCAGTCAATGCCGAATAGATTATAATAATAATAATAATAACGTTTATTCATCATATGTAAGTACAGTAAGAGTACATATGATATGTCAAATAATTGTATACAAGAAAAAAGTGCATACACATTGAAAATTGTCAAAAACGTACAAGAATAAAAAATAGAACATACAAAATGTATAAAGAGTAAAAAATTTACAAATATATAAATGTACAAGAATGTATAAGTGTATAGGAATGTATAAACTGTATAAAGGTGCATAGATGTACAAAGTATATAAACATATGTGTAAGAAATGAATAAAATAGCACGTACTAAAACATGTAGTGTAAAATTAAAACGTTAACAATGAATTAATTTAGAAATTCATTATTGGTATAAAAAGTTTTTTCAATGAAAAATAATTTAACTTGCTTTTTAAATGCGTAATAAGTTGTAATTTCTTTCAGATTTGCTGGTAATTTATTGTAAACATATATAAAACTACAAGCTGGTGAGTTGTTAAAAGTAGCAGTTTTGTGTTTAGGGATTAGCAATTCGCCTCCATGTCTAGTACCATAGCAATGAGAGTCCCCGACACGCGCAAAGTGCAGTTTATTTTTATAGGCATATAAAGCACATTTAAATAAAAATACAGAAGGGACAGTTAAAATATTATTAGCTTTAAAAATAGGTTTGCAACTCTCCATGTGTTTTAACTTATATATTAGTCTAATGATTCTTTTCTGACCTACGAATACTCTATTTATGGATTTACCAACTCCCCAGGTAACTATATTATTTGAAATGTGGCTATAAGCCAAACAATAATATATATTTAGCAGGCCTTCGGTATTTAGACACGATTTCAACTGAATTATCGCAAAGTAGGCAGAATTTAACTTGGAACAGACATGATCAATATGTTTGTCCCATCCCAGCTTACTATCTAAGTAAGTTCCTAAAAATTTAGTGCATTGCGATAAACTTATATTGTTCTCTATTTCAAAATTTGACGGCAGGATTTTTTTGGTGTGAAAATTCAAATAAACTGTTTTCTTGTCGTTTAAAATTAATTTATTTCGATGACACCAAGCATCAAGTTCATCACACACACTGTTCATGTGAAATGATAGTTCTTCAGGAGTCCGTGCGGAGATGGTTATTGTCATGTCATCAGCGAACATAGTAACTTTACCAGTTGAAATGTGTTGTGGCAAGTCATTTACATACAACATGAAAAGCAGAGGTCCCAGCACAGAGCCTTGAGGAACTCCCACTTCTACTTTAAGTTTTTCGGAAAATTTGTTATCACACCTTACTAACATTTTTCTGTTTGTCATGTACGATTTAATCCACAACAACAAGTTATCTCGAATACCCATAGAAAAGAGCTTTTGACACAAGAACTCAACATCAACTGTGTCGAAAGCACGAAACAGGTCAAACATCAATGATATTACATAATTGCCATTATCTAGCTCTTGGTATACAAAGTCCAGAATATGATAAGAAGCTGTCTCAATAGACATGTTTTCTCTAAATCCATGCTGGCTGGTGGTTAAGATGTTTGATTTATTTAAGTATTTAGTTATTATGATATGTACCAGCCTTTCAACAAGTTTTGAGAAAACACTAAGAAGCGATATTTGACGATAGTTTACGATATCTAAAGGATCTTCCTTTTTATAAAGTGGTATGCTACAAGCTGTTTTTAAGATATCTGGAAAGATGCCCGTTTCGAGAGATTTGTTTATTAAGTACGTCAATGGTTCGCAAATTGTATCACTTATTGTTTTTAATAGCATTACGTTAATTTCATCTAAACCAGTAGATTTTTTATTTTTAAGTTGTTTATATACCAAAGATTGATATTTTGGTTACCACGTATTTTCTTTTTACAATAGGGCAACTAATTTCTAAACACTATGTTAGAGATTCTAATAAATAGTTGAATCCCACATTTGCATCAGTTGAAGAATACACAAATGAAAAATCAAGTTTTTGGACATTACACAAGAAGCAATTTATATTTTCAACTGACATATTTCTGAATGTAATTTCTCTATTAGGTTCTATTAAGCTGAATTTTTCTTTGATACAAATATCAATAATTTGTGCATGATGGTCCGCTAAAAGTGCAATTACAATTTTCGCATGATACATATCATTCGGCATATTTGTGGTTAAATAATCTAATGTACTGATGCTTGTCTGCCCATGACAATTCGTAAAAATTCGAGTAGGACCACAAGTTGTTGGGTCCAGTTGAAATGACTGAAAAATGTCATCTAAGGCTTTTTTAAAAACTGTTTCTCTACTATAATCTATGTTAAAATCTCCACAGAAAATTACATATTTAAATTTTATTATTGCTAGTTCAAGTGCACTGTTAATACAGTTAAAAAATATTTCATAATCTCCGCTTGGAGGTCGATAAGCACAAATTATCGCAATGGTATTACACAATATACCACACATTTCAGCATGACATTCTTTTATTGGCTCAAGTAATAGAAAAATGACCAATTATTAGATTTTATTTTATATATTCTTGTTATTGTTTTTTGTTTTGTTGGAATTTTTATAAAACTGTTACATATAAATATAATTCAATATATATAATTCAATTTTTCTTAATTATGTCACCGATGGCCGACGTCAATGATTTGATTTCTGACAACCTATGACATGTGACAAGCGGGCTTTACACAAAAATGATAAAGTTCGCCTCTCATTCTAATACTTGTACGCTTTTTTTATGAATAAAACTGTACGTTTAATAAGAAAGTGGTACAAAAGACTATAAGTTTTTTTGCTCTTTTTCTTTCTTAAATAGGTTATTGAAGGTTGTACCTTTCCGATAGAGGCATTTTTATGAAGTCTAGTTAGCAACTGTCAATTATAATAAAAGATGTTACGATCACTGTTGGGTTCGTCAAAAATTATTTGAATTTTAAAATGACCCTTGTAGAAAAAAAATACTACAAAAATATTTCCCGTAATAACAAAAACTAGTGCAATTTATGTAGATTCTAAAAAGGTATAATTCATACACTTTTTATTAACAACTTTTTTTTATTTCCGTTTTTACAAGTAAAGTATGTTTTTATGACAAAGTAAATTTTAAGACTAATTTTTGACGTATTATTTTATTGATTGTTATATCACTTGTCACTGTCACTGTATGTCAATCACAATATTCAGTGACACCACCATTCTGGTAGTTAGTACGTTTATTAACTTTGTTGTTGCCTGTTATTATGTCTTACACTCAACGTGAATATGCAGAAATGCACTTTATCTGCGGGTTCTGCAATGGCAATGCTTCCTAAGCTGCGACTGAGTATCCAAACCGCTATCATAATCGGGAACGATATCCTGATTACCGTGTTTCATACGTGTTCATAATTCGTATATGGCGGGACAACTTCCTGGTACAGCTCATCGAGAAGGAAGACCGAGAATAGAACGGGAAGAACAAGTACTTGAGGAAATTGATGAGGATCTGTCGACAAGTGTACGCAAAATATTTATGGGCTGGAATTTTAAATGGCACTTTTATTGGCCTCTTTGAATTGCCAGCGAGGTTGGGCGGTGAGCAATACCTTATTTTTTTAAGAAATGATCTTCCAGAACTACTTGACGATATACCTATAGAAATTCGTGGAAGAATGTGGCTGCAACATGATAGAGCACCCTCACACTATACTCTTGCAGACCGCTAGTATTTAAATCAAACATATCCTAGAAGATGGATAGGTAGAGGAGGGACTATACATTGGCCACCTCGTTCATCGGACCTCAACCCCATTGATTTCTTTCTATGGGGTTACTTTAAAGGAGTTTGTCGAACAGATCGGTAAAATCTTCGACATATTATTGATATTATCGCTAATAATATAAGAAATGATAACCGAACTTTACTACGTATTAAAACAAACTTTATACGCCGATACCGATTATGTATTAGAATGGGAAGACGACATTTTGAGCATTTGTTATGAATCATTTTTGTCACTAATCATTCTTATTGATTATATTCTTAAAATTTACTTTGTCATAAAAACATACCTTACTTGTAAAAACGGAAATAAAAAAAAAGTTGTTAATAAAAAGGGTATGAATTATACCTTTTTAGAATCTACATAAATTGCACTGTTATTACGGGAAATATTTTTGTAGTATCTTTTTTCTACGAGGGTCATTTTAAAATTCAAATAATTTTTGACGAACCCAAAAATGATCGTACATTTTTTATTATAATTGACAATTGCTAACTAGACTTCATAAAAATGCCTCTATCGGAAAGGTACAACCTTCAATAACCTATTTAAGAAAGACAAAGAGCAAAAAAACTTAGAGTCTTTTGTACCACTTTCTTATTAAACGTACTAGGCGATTGCCATCGCTAGAACTTGTCAGAATGGCCTACTTGGTACTGAAAAATTCAGGGCCGAACTCGGAGAAAAATGTGCCCTCCTCGTCTGTGATGAAAAGAGTGCATTTTTGTATCGCATTTCTAAAAAACTATTAACGGATTCGGAAAGTACAGAAAAAAATCTATCAGAATAGCGATTCAATTTTGACGGCACACCTAAACCGTTTCGGCAAAAAAAATCACAAAACAATTTAGCTCATCACGACTAAAACTTTGACCAGGCATTATCTATGGAATGGTTTCATAGAATCTATTCAAATGGTTCAGGTCGATATCCTTTCTTTTTTTTACAAATGTATAGAAACATATACATTATACTTGTTTAAACAATTTGACAAATATTAAAGTATTAATACAATAGAATCTGATAATTAATAGTGCAAAAATGGCAAATACACAATAATAAACGTCAAGAATATGCGATGCCCTATTTTTGTACTTCTGTGGTCATTTTGGGACTTTTATAGGTTTAAATTGAAAAGGAATTATTAATTCATATTCTCTGGATAACTCTGAAGAGAGGACTTGTGTATGATTTTTATTTCACTACGTTTTCACGATGCTATTGCTTTATGAAAAAATGTCTTTTTCTCATAAGAAACACACGAGCATCTTCAGAGTCTCGGAGACATGTGTTAATTAAAAACCTGGCAGGCAAAACAAAAAAAAAATGATTTTTTTAATCACCCTGGTGTACATCTTTTTATAATCCTTTACTTATTTTTTCCAATGTTCATTTGAAAACGTAAAACATTTAAAAGGAATCGCTCCAGGCCTGCTGATTTTATGTAGCATATAATTCCTTAGAATATCACCCTCTGTGGCGATGATACTATAAGCCGCTATAGTAACAAGTAAAGAACTATATGCTCGGTGCTTACGTGATAGTGGATTATTTTGTGCTATCATTAATAGTCACGTCGCCAACTAAGGAAAAAAGCTTGGACCTTGAATGTGGGTACAACTTTTACTTTATGATTGATTCTAGTCTTGTTTGATATACTGAACCATAATCCGTGGCCACTCTGGCACCCTTGGGCAATTTAAACTATTAAAGGTCAAACGTCACGAGGGTAAAAAAAAGCTGAACCACCCATTTTATTGCGAATTAAGAGAAATAGGGCCACACAAATCAAATATTTGTAGTAAGATATAATAATATACATTGTATATATTATATATTAAAATAAAATATTTCTGTCAATCACCTCTATGAATCCTTATTTTCATAAGAATAATAAACTAAACTGCAACGAATTGCTAGCCTGGCCGCGTTATGTATAGAAATCACATTCTACAACAAAACCCTTGGTTTTGATTGAAGCAAACACCAGCAGAAAGATTTATTCCTAATTAAAGGAACTTTCATGCTAGTCATGCTAGTGTTTGCTTCAATCAAAACCAAGCGTTTTGTTGTAGAATGTGATTTCTATACATAACGCGGCCAAAAAAATAAGGTATCATTGCTTCAACTGTCCATAAATGCAATGGCCAGTTTCGTGCACGTTCGGCACGTATGAACATTATCATGCTGAACACAGGCTTTATTAGACAGTCTATCCATTGTTTTGATGTTCTACTCTGACTTGCTATGTTGTCCAAGTAAATGGTTAAAGAATCAAAGTCACTTATGTCTTCGTTAGAGAACAAAGGTGAAAGTAATTCTTCCACAGTCATACGTAATGCTCGAATATTGCGTGGAAACTTCTTTCCAACCAACATAGCTCCAACACCAGCAAAAGCAACTTGCAGTACATCTTCCAGGCCAGAACATGACATTAATGTCCCAACACAACCAACAAATGACATAAGAGTGTGCATTCCTCCTAATCGTACATGGAAGTTTGTAAATATTTCTGAATGAACCCATAACATTTCTACAGCTAAGCGATAAAGTTGTTGATCGGTAGTAAACACTGTGAATGCCTGTCCCATAGACTGTGTCAACCTTTGAGCTTCATGCATAGCAGTGATTATAGTTTCATGATCGGCTGGCTTCATATCTAAGAGTGGTGAGTAAACTGTGTTGGTTCTTGGAGAGATATCCATATGTGATTCCCGAGCACACTTCGTCATGAAGCCACCATATTCTGGCGTGTTACTTGGATTTTCAGACATTTGTTTTGAAATCACTAGCTCTAGCTGTTTGAAGTGACACAACTATTCGTGCCAAAACTGCTAATGGCTGAACCATCCTTGTAGCTGCGGCATCGGGCATATATGGTTGTTTAGTACCAAGTTAATGTTGGATTTGTAAGTCAAGTAGTTTAAGATCAATAGTTTCGACCTTTTTTAGACGTTTAATTGTCTCAACAGATTCCACATTATCAGTATCCGTAGACTGTTGTGCTACTATCATGGCAAGGGAATGTGTCGATTTCAGTCCATTTGCTGATGAGATCTGTATATCAAAATTGTCTACTACCGTTTGAATCAGTCGGATTTCAAGTTATTTATCCCCTGTAGTTTAAAGTTTCCTGATTGCATGTTACAGAAAACTGTAGTTGCTACTGATGATTTGTACCTCATTACTTCGTCATAGCTGCAACAAATTCCAAAGCTATACAGCAAGTCAATAAGTTGTCTCGATGAATAAGCGTGATGAAGTGTTACACCAAGAGAAACTTGTAGAGGGGTATACGTGTGTGATACTATTCCAGTAACCATGTTTCCAATTAAACATGCAGCCAGATGTTTTTTTTTGGCATTAGCTGCATCAGGAGGCTTATCAATGTTTCACTTGTCGCTTTCATCGCATAGTCGGTGGAAATTCGTGTAGTATAATCCTTCATTTGTCCAACAGAAACTGCTTTAATTTCAGCCTTAATTGTAGAAGCCATTCTGACCACGGTGAAGTCATCATCCTGAGAATCTTCAAAATAAAGAATGTGTGCTGCTTCTATACGGAAGCAAAGAATACTAGCTATTCCTAATGAACTGAGAACCAAAAGATCATTACCAAAATAGTCTGTCACATCACAAATTAAACTTCTACGGCATCTTGTACCACCATTGTCCATGTACGTAGCATATAGCTCTACAGAGTTCCACATATGACTACGATCACTGTTCATAATAATATAATAAAATACAATATAAATAATATATATTATAATATCTAACTACAAATATTTTATTTGGGTTGACCGATTGCCCTTAGATCGCAATAAAATGAGTGGTTCAGCTTTTTTCACCTCCGTGACCTTTGACCTTCGATATTTTAAATTGCCCAAGGGTGCCACTCTGGCACCCCACGGATTATGGTTAAGTATATCAAACAATACTAGAATCAATCATAAAATAAAAGTTGTACCCTCATTCAAGGTTACATGGCTCGGCGACGTGACTATAAAAGAGAAGCGCTATTCTAAGACTTACAGGCATAATATCCTATGTCATTATTGGGGTTTAGGTAACCTATTTCTATAGAAGCCTGCATATGTTCATCCCATTCTTTCCTATAATCGGGGTCGTGTAGGACATCGAATAACGTATTGGCGTTTATATTGTGGAAGACTGTTTGTACTTTCACCATTTTAAAGCTACAGTTTGAGGTTGTCTTGGTCCATACCTGAAATAAAGAGGTGGTTTAGTAGCGAGTACTTCACAGAAAAAAATATTATTACAACATGGTTGTCCGTGGCCACCACAATAAATTTTTTATTTTTTAAAAATAACCCTCTTTATCTCGAGGTAAATATATTATACAGGGTGTGCCGAAGTTCACAGATCTTCCTTTAGGTGCCGATTCTACGTGAATATACAATAAGCATCTGTTGGAAATGCTTCCTATGTGAGCTACGGGCCTCTGACGCCTGAATCTTTACTGATTATCTCGGAAATGATTTGGATAAAAAGAAATGGCCCAATAAGTTGGCCTCTCTGACCAGCAGATTTAAATTCGATTAGCGATACCCTTAGTGAGGACGACATGCGGGCAGACATAGTGGCGGCACTTTAAACTATTTCTCAGAAAATGGCTGAAAGATCAGCAAATAATATTCTTCGTAGTGCATTGAACAAGAAGGAAACATTTAGCAGCTATTATAGTTTTTTTAATTCGAGGTTGTTTTTTTAATTTTTTTTGTTCATCTGCCAAGTATGATATTTAGTGGCATCAGATGTCGGCAGAAGAACTGTTAGATCGAAGTGTTGGAAAATATTTTGCCTAGCAAAAATCTGACTAATCCTAACGAACCTGTAATTATTTAAACTGTTAGTTTTTTTTACTGCCATACCATCTTAAAATAAATTCTTCCCCAATTAGTGAAAGCTGATTTGCTTCAGCAAAACTTTTGAAATTTAATAGAATGTTACTTAGTTGTATTATTTTCTAAAACTGAAAATACTGTTGTTTGCTATTTTTATAGAATGCAGAGGTGGTATCGCATCCGAATATGGCATGTGCAGATAGAGTATTTTTTTACTACATTTTCACTTAGTTCTGAACGTAACTTGCAGATATTCGTTATTTTATCAGATTTACCTCAATCACCGGGTCTCATCATGTATACATTTTTTATTTTGCAATGCTCAATAAGTAACGTTATTAAGTCTGTATCTTGACCAACAACTACAACAGGGTTACACATATCAGCTGAGCAATCAATAATAGCTTTTACAATTAAATAATCAGCATCCGCATCCGCACATTTAACTGTGATATTATTTTGATTGTTTGATGTTAGAAGTTTAATTAACTGATCTTTATTTGACACTGATCCTGATCCTAAAAATTCGTTTTGAGATATCTCTACTACTTTTTTGTATGTCAATATTAATTTCTTTCTGAAATGCATTTTTAGCTCTTCTTTGATATTCTGTAAATTTAACGAAGTGTTTTCATTAGAATAGCCATTGAAAATAATAATACAATTTAAAAACCATAATGATAACGAACAAATGATACACACTGGATGAACAATATATTTACATTGAGCCGGGCGTTGCCACACAACTTTTCTAAGGAGACACCCCCCCCCCCCGTGTTTCACAAATTGTTTAGCACTTTCAGGTAAAGTTGGACTTGTAAGTTTTTTATCAAAATAAGAAAAAAATAGATGATTTTGTTGTTTTTCGAAACGAAATATCATCAAATAAACTAACCAGTGTATGTTTTATTTCATATTTAAATAAACCATGTTGAATTAGTATTACCAACAAAAGTTTTTGTTGACTATTGTTATATTCTTACAGTGTTGAAATACAAAAATTATCTTTTTTTGAAAAAATCTGTCATTTTGACAATCATAACTTTGTTAATATTTAACCGATTTATACCATATTGAAGCTTAGCTCTTTCTCTCAAAATTTTGCCTCTTTACTTTTTTTCGTAAAGTGTCATCCGTATGGGCTATTACCGCACTCACAGAAAAAACATTGTAAAATTAAAAAAATCACTAATGATTGAAAATAAATCAAATATATTTTTTCCTCATTAGTGTTTATAATTAATTCAAAAAGACAACATATGATTTTATGAAGCGTTTTCAAAACGAAAGTGAATAATGATGATTTAAATATTTGACCCTTTTAAAATAACTGCATAATGTTCAATTGAATTTATCAGAATATTAGTAATTATCATGATAATCATAATAAAATGTATATTGTAGTATCTCCTTTTGTAATAAAATAAGATAACTTTGTTTCAACTGTGCTGTTTTTAAAAATGTTAACTATCGTGTATACAAAACCAATGAGTTTCTTTAAAATGTAAATGTTCAACTTTTGTTTATATGCATGAGTTATTAACACAGTCATTTTAAATATTCAAGGAAAGGAAATTCCCTATATTTTGAAGGGTCTATAGCAATAATTTGTTCAATAAACAATATAAAAGTAAAAATATACGAACTTGATATGTTTAGTTTTGACGACTCGAATTCAAAACATCAATAGATTTATAAAGTGATTTCTTATGCTTTTTAAAACGCCAAATTTCTCTGAGTGAGATTAAAGGAAAAAAGTGCCTAATATCAACATGGCGGAGCATTTTTTCTTTATTTCCACACGGCGGATTTTTTGGGATTTTCAGTCAGAGACTCCTGGGTAGCCATAGAATACAATCCCGAAGAAATTAGCTTGTTACAAATTTGTTCCGGGTTTGGTCCAAATTTTATTTTATTTTACTGAAGTAATAATGAAGATTATGACTTTGCCGCAGACCGCTAACTAGTAACCATAGAAGACTAAACAATTTAGTCTTCTGTGCTAGTAACTACGGAACTTGTGCCGACTGTTATTAATGAATTGCCGTGCCCTTATCGAACCGCAATCGTGTCCTGTAGTGAACTGTTTTGCCGTATAATTTGTTTCACCTTTAGGAATGTTGCGTATTCCTGCAGTCAGTATATGACGCCCCATCTTCACTAAAAAGCCAGAACCAACGATCGAAACACAGCTGCAGGAACAGTCAACTTTGAACAGCAGGCCCACAAACGTCGACGACGCGACCGCCAGATGTCCGTTCTGACTTAAGTTTAAAGTTTATATCGAGCTGGCACACTCACCGCGACGCTTGCCCGTTATCACCGATCGGTAGCGTATTGTGTCAACACTGAATCCACGAAAATAAAAATTGCATAAATACCTTTGCATCGTCTCCTTTGTCATATTCCAATTTCCAATTAGTGTGATCGTCTACGAGCATCTTCAGCATGTCGAAGTCGCTGTCCTCTGCAACCTTGACTATTCCTGGCTCCATTTTCCTGCAAGTGAACACCGTGTATTAGGAAAACAATTGCCTTATTGGTGCACCGGCTCTCTTTTGGTTCATGGCCTAGACAGCCCAGCGTTGCCCACCGTCATAGTACGTATGTAATTGTCATTGATATTGATTTTTGTTTTCTTTTGTAGTTGGTTTATGAATTATGATAGACTGAAGTAGCCGCGTCTACTATAACATAGTGAGCAATATCTGGGTTAGCGAATTAGCTATAAAGGCTTTGACGCGACGCCTACTGCGACTTGGACTGGAGCTATTAACGGGGGCGTTTAGGCGCTTATACAGGGGGTATCCGGTAAAATCGTGCAAATGTAACAGCAGGAAAAAAAATACTACTGCGGTAAAAGAGTGGAACAAATAAATTCAAATTGATTGTTTTTTTGCAAAACTGTCGAGATATTTTATTTGTCAAAATACACTGTGTGCAGTGACATAGCCAGGGGAGAGGTCCAGGGGGTCCGGACCCCCCCCCCCAAAATTAATTGACCTTTAAATAATTGATAGACATGATATTTGAAATTATTATATTAATTTTGTTTTCGGTTTTTATTGAAAATATTTCTGGCTGATTTTAAATCTCAATTCCAGCCAGC
This sequence comes from Rutpela maculata, assembly GCA_936432065.2. Classification (NCBI taxonomy): domain Eukaryota; kingdom Metazoa; phylum Arthropoda; class Insecta; order Coleoptera; family Cerambycidae; genus Rutpela; species Rutpela maculata. The sequence goes on from OW386286.2 coordinate 253,597,157, forward strand.
CCCGTTGCAAATCGTAATTTCTTGCAATTCTATTGCAACCATCCATATTGATAAGGCGGATCCAACTATCCAACAGCGTGCCGATTTGAAGCGACGCAATCTAGCGCAATTTGAATCTGACTTAGTCTTAAGTAAACTGCTGCAATTAGTATTATGGATGTGATGTGTTTGTATAAATCTAGTTCCTTTTCATAATGAAGCGTTCCAGAGTTTCCTTAATTACATAAAAACATGAATAAAACAACAAGATGATGAAAAGAAAATTGTTTCTTTATATTTTACTACAGGGTCATTCCTAGATGCTTGGTCGCATGCATGTGGAACCAAAATTAGCACCCGCTCAATAAAAAAAAACAATGCATTTCAATATGTGACATTATTATATTTGAAATAATTTTGGTTTTGAACAGAACTTTAAAAATAGAGTTTTCCACTTAAAACTGCGCGTCATTTTATAGAAACGAAAATTGAGATATTTGAATTCTTTAAAAAGAGGTTGTAGGTGGAGCAAATTAGCATTTTTCCAAAGTGATAGAATTTCAACGTCTTTAACGAACTGGGCGTCGCAACACCTCGGAAATATAAATCGACTGCAAAGACTTTTAAAGTGCGGAAATTTGAAAGTGCATTTAATTTAAAGATTTTTTGTCATATATCCCAACTCGATACTCTACTAGTACCTAAGTAATACCTTCAAAATGTTCGGACCCCCCCCCCCCCCCCCCGAATAAAAATCCTGGCTACGTCACTGCTGTGTGGTGTTATATGTGTTCGCTATTTTTAACACACGTTCTTACGCCAAACTAAATTACGTCTTTTATTTGTTTTCAAGTGATTGACCACCTCCTAATCTTTGTTTTAAGTTTGGTAGATCTTGTGTTTGTCAAAATTGATGTATAAAAAAAATCTTGTCATCGTCTAGTTATCTCAAAGAGTTGAAATGACCAAACAAATTCATTATTATCAAAAATGCATTAAGACATTCACATAAAACCACAGATTAAAAGTCAGTGATGTAACATCGATATCTTGCTCAACTAAAAAATAATTTTACTCTTTACTATCGGCGAGTTGGTGCACCGCACCACTTTGTGTATCTTGCTTGTTATATTTTAGATTATGTTCTTCTAGGATGAGCATTGTGCATTGATAGTCGCATGATCTAAACATACATGGACTGCTCACTCCCCTGAAACCCCTGAAATGGCGTGACGTTAGAGAAAAGCTCGCTTAGTGGGGAGATTTTGAACATCACAGTCATCACACGAATCCGCCTTTGCCCCTCAGTATCAACAAACTCAGAGTACAGTGGCAAGGTTATGGTTACTTTCAGGCCAAGGCCGGGAAAGTAACATTCCCGTACGGTTTTTTATGTATACTTTAGACAGTAAATAAATACACGCAGACAAACCAACTCACATTAAAATTGCATTTATTAGTAAGCAGTTAGATTGTAATGAAGAAATGTTATGCATTAATACAAATTCCTTAATTTATAATAATATTGATTGTGATTTCAGAAAAAAATAGTATTACTACGGGAGCCCACCTTAAGTGTCCGTGCACCCACCCCCCCCCCGATCCTTTAGGACAAAGTTTTTCATAAAGATTAAAGCCTAAGGAACAATTTAAGACATGTCCTAAAAAAAAATTGGCTGCATTTGCAAATATGGTTAAAAACTAAAAAAGATGGAGAAAAACTTTCTGCAAAAAAAATAAAGTGCATAAAATTTTCTACAATTTTGTTCCTATCCAATATTTGCATTGGAGTTACCATTTTCCAGATAAATGATTAATCTCTTAAAATAAAATATAAAATTCAATATAAAACGTAACACTACGGAAGCCCACCCTAACTGTCCGTGCACCCCACCGATCCTTGGGGACAATGTTTTTCATAAAGATTAAAGCCTAATGAACAATTTAAGACATGTCCTAAAAAATAAAAGCTGGCTGTACTTTCAAAATGGCGTCCGTTTAAAAAAAAATGCAAATATTGTTTTTGGTCATTTAACACAAAAACCAAAAAAGATGGAGAAAAACTTTCTGCACAAAAAACAAAGTGCATAAAATTTTCTACAATTTTGTTCCTATACAATATTTGGATAGGAGTTACCGTTTTCCAGATACCACTGTTACCGTTTTCGAGATAAATGTCTGCAAATTATAATATTATTATTATTACTAATTTTTTTCAGTTTATTTTATTTAATTTTTATGTTAATATTATAAAGTTATATTATACGCCTTACAATAATTGTCACAGTTATTTCCTCTAAGTGATTTACTGATATATGAATTTCCATGTTTTCTTAATTTTGGACTCATTTATCTGGAAAATGGTAACTCCTATCAAAATATTGTATAGGTAGAAAATTGTAGAAAATTTTATGCACGTTGTTTTTTGTGAAGAAAGATTTTGTCCATCTTTTTTAGTTTTTGTGTTAAATGACAAAAACAACATTGGCAACAGTTTTTTTTAGAATGTCTTAAATTGTTCTTTAGGCTTCAATCTTTATGAAAAATATTGTCCCCAAGGATCGGGCGGGGGGTGCACGTACAGCTAGGGAGGGCTCCCCGACTATATGTGTACTTCGGTATGAAAGCACATTCCTGGACTTCGATGCTTGTTGCCCTCGGCAATTTGCACCGTCGTCCGGGAATGTATTGCTTTCACACCTAAATACACAATATACTATTTTCTGAAATCGATCGGCAATGTCTACATTTTCGGCGCGATTTCAAATAAAAAAATGCACAATTCCAGTATTTTAGTCCGTTGCTAAGGAACTATCAGAAAACAGACCGGAGAAGATCCGTTGACAAGCAACGATCAACAAAACCGTACGGGAATGTTACTTTCCCGGCCTAGCGCCTCGGCCTCGGGAATATATTGCTTTCACACCTAAATACACAATATACTATTCCCGGACTGTTTTTTTATATATAAAAGTTACTTTTCCCGGCCTAGGCCGGAAGAGTGACTTTCCCGGACTGTTTTTTATAAGTATTTTAATATGTATATACATTTTTCTATTTTTTATATATTTATAATAATATTGATTGCGATTTCAGAAAAAATAGTATGTGTACCTTGTAGTAAACACATTCCCGGATCTCAATTTACATCGTCGTCCGGGAAAGTATTGCTTTTACTACTAGATATACACTGTACTATTTTTTAACGCTTTTTACTTTTTTTCTTCACTATTACCATAAACATGTTTTATGCACTAAAAATAAAGAAAAAAGTACAAGTTTTTTAAAAGTCGAAGAGAAATTGTCTCATGCAAGGCGTCTACGTTTTTTACAATCACATATTTATTTATTTATTTAGGTACAACCAACAAACACACTCTAATATAAGACAAAAAATGAGGGGTAGTTCGATGAAGAAAATATTGTTGTATCCTTGAAAATATTATTTTTCTTAAAATAGTTTTCTTAATTTTAGTCAACTTGGTTCGTGAAACTCGTCAGAACACTATGCAGCATTTTTATTTTGATATAATCTTATCAACTCTCTTTAAGTACAGTTTGTTTATTAAATGTTTAATAATTAGTATATTTACTCATCAATTTTATTCACAAACAACGGGTTCTTCCTCCGGCATTACGGGCAGATGGATGGACAAACGGTCGGACATACGGACGGCTCCAGATTTTCCCGCGAGTGTGAAGTTATGTTGCTTTGAAAAACGAAATGCTTTTTGATTCTAGATGAAACTAGCCAAAACAATAAAGTTCCTGTTATGAAGCTATTCCATGAGATAATGATTTCTAATTTACATTTTACATAGTTACATTTGCATGTACTATTTATAAATTTCAATAAATATGTACATTATCTATGATTATCCCGTGCTTCGCTCATTTTTAAAATTAAAACTATTCCTATAATGAAAAAAAATCCACTTTTGGCATACGTCATTAATAAGCAATTACATAATTTTGAATAAAACAGCACTGGCAGATGCTAATACTAATTTTAAATTAATTTCCAACTGCTCGCGTTCGTGAAATACATCAAATTCTCAAAAGTTCTCCGCTATAACGATTCTATTAAAGTACTATAAATTGCATATACATACACTTTACTAACAAACTATCAGCAATCAAGACTTATTAATCATGTATTAGAGACACACCGAAACTATCTACACACAACCGTTACCACGTATTCCAAGAGACTAGCTGGCCTTCGGGACCACATGTATCATATTTAGGTCCCTATAGATCAAAGGTGCTTGTTACTACAAGCCCTTTCGGTAATAGATCCCTGGCTACAATATTACTGTTAATTAAAGGGTGTTCAATTACAGACAATAACCGAGTTATATTATAAACCCTCATTATACTCTTTAGAGAAATAGAATGTTGTATTTGCCAGATATTTTGTTAAAATCGTAGATAGTGCTTGAGAGAAAAACATTCCAATCATTATTAATGCAATCTGTAGAAAAAGACCGGGGGCACCCGTGAATAATTCCTATAAGGAATTTTTTGCTTGTATAATCATTAATTAACGTTTTTCACAAAAATATCATTGCTGCTACGAACGCCACGTTGAAAAAATGACGGTTCTAGCCCATTGAGTAATGAATAATTATCCACGGCTGTGAGTAATGATCCCTATTACTTGTTCAGAAAATAAAATAAATGAATTATTCAATAGTCGTAGAAAGACTATTTTTCTCTATTGCTAATACTGCAACCGCCACAAAGGTGAAAATTTGTGCTTCACTGCGGATTTTTGCAATTATCTCTATACCCTTACTCCTGTGTGGTAATTAGTTATTATCAATATTGTAGATTATAAAATTTTCCAAGTCTATTGCTTAAACAGTTTTTTCCACGGTGAACTGTTTTAAAATTACAGCGGCTCGAACTGTGAATAATTATGAAATTCGAGTTCCTGTAATTTGTAAACAATTGATTGTATAATAATATTTGAGTGTGAGATTGTTGTAGAACTCTCCAAAATCGTCCTAAGTTGAAGACAGAATCAAAATTCGACTTAGGCAAAAATTTCATTTGAAGACATTTTTGGGAGTCTGCAGAGGCGCAGATCAGTCCATAAGGACCGTTTTGGGTTATAAGGCGTTGGAAGTGACCAGGTGAAAATTCGAAGAAACACCGAATTTTCATTTAGGAAAAATGTTTTTGGTTCAGAATATGAGAGCAGAAGTATATAATGACAAAGATTTATGAATAATATACTTTTTCAAAGGTACCACAAATTGGACTTTGAAAAATATTATTTTTGGAAGGGCGTCAAAATTTGGCTCAGGAATCGATTTATCGAAAGTACACCAAAATTTCACTTGCAGACTAATTTTTCAAAACTGCGTTGAAATTTGGCTTGAAGATCGATTTTTCAAAAGTACGCCAAAATTTCACCCGCAGATTAGCTTTTCAAAAGTACCTTGAAATTTGGCTTGAAAATCGATTTTTCAAAAGTACGCCAAAATTTCACCCGCGGATTAGCTTTTCAAAAGTACCTTGAAATTTGGCTTGAAAATCGATTTTTCAAAAGTACGCCAAAATTTCACCCGCGAATTAGCTTTTCAAAAGTACCTTGAAATTTGGCTTAAAAATCGATTTTTCAAAAGTACACCAAAATTTCACCCGCGGATTAGCTTTTCAAAAGTACATTTGGCTTGAAAATCGATTTTTCAAAAGTACGCCAAAATTTCACCCGCAGATTGGTTTTTCAAAAGTACCTTGAAATTTGGCTTGAAAATTGATTTTTCAAAAGTACGCCGAAATTGGTCTTAAAATAGATTTTTCAAAAGTACCACAAAGTCAGTTTAAAAAGTACCACGAAAATATACTTTGAATTATTTTTATTTTTTATTGTTCCACCAAAGACATTGACCTTTGAAGTACGGTCATTGAAAGCCCAATTCTAAAGTATGAGCATAAAATTTTAGCGATGCACTGCATCCAAAAGGCAAAATAGAAGATTTTGACAAAGCCGGCGTAGTGCCGATAAGCAAAAATTGATAAAAATCAATGCACATGTACAAGGCCGGTTTCTCGCATGGAAAGAGTTTGGATTGACTCAGCGGCTCGCAATTTGGTCGAGCGCGTTGAGTGGTCCAGACAAAGCAATGGTAGAAAAGCCAATAACGGGGCTTTTCAAATGACAAAGTTATAAAGGAAAACGCCATAAAAATACAAAAATTCAATTTTGCCTAAAAGCCGCTCGAAGGTGGGTCGCTGCCAAATCGATAATATTGAACGACTGTGATAAGGGCTAGTAAGTCGTGGACTGATCGAACGCCATTCAACTTACGCAGTAATAAGTCCTCTGAATGTGTTCGAGTACGTGGCTCTTCACGATACAAGAACTTTAAAGCTAAGTAGTCTCTAGCGAACCTAAATTCATTGAGTAAAACTTTTTTAAGTTATTTCAGTCAGCCATAATTATTCATTTACTCAGAATCTGAGACGACTCTAAAAATGCTCGCATTTTGATTCTGAGAAGGTATGCATGAATCTTTTCTACCTAATCGATCGTTAGCGTGAGCGCTCTCGCTTGTATGGTCTGAAAGTCATTATCTTGATTGGGGAAGGCACGATTCTTATCTTGATAATTTTGTATAACCAATTCTGTTAAATAAACGGATTCTTTGAACTATTGTTTCTTAATTGATCTTGAGGCCTGTTGACGGTCTATAATCCCTGGAACTTTCGTATAGAAAGCCGGATGTGTCGAGTTAATTCACATTAACGTTCGACCTTCTGGTTGCTTTACGGAGGTTTGAGAGGGATTTTTTTATGTGTTTTTTGAGAAATAGATTCCGTCATTAACGGACCAAAACGTGGTATCCACGTACAAAAATTAATCCCTCCGCAGAGAAATTCTTCGGTTGGGATTTTTTTATGCAAAATTTCAGGAAATTAAGAGGTGCCTAAACCCCTAACGAGGGAATTCAGGTCCAGAGAGAGCGTCATTTCCGATCTGTGGTAGTGCAGCCTTGGTCCATTACTCGGCTATCGAAGTGCATCTTATCTCGAACCCGCCTGGGAGGTAGAAGAACGGGATAATACGCGACTGGCGCCCCCTGAGAAATAAATTGATGTCGCGTCATTTTGACGCCCGGTAGTGCGTTCTTCTACAAGATCATATGTATTTTGGCCAACAGGATCCAAATATGCAAAAATATACAAGTTGTCCCATTTAAAAATTTTATTTTCATGTCAATTGCATCGAAACCGGAAGTCGGCCATTTTGTTTCTTTACATCATATAATTGGAATTTTCTGCAATATTTGCATGATTTTCAAGTTTAAGTCGGCCATTTTGAATCCATCATTTTCAGTTTTGCAATTATAATGTCAATATTGTAATCAGTGATCTTATATGAATTTTTTCGTAACTTTATCATTGAAATTGTTTGAGTTATCACAGTTGCAAAATATTTCTTCAAAAAATATTGTTGTTTTGGATTTTCTCAAAAAAAAATTATATATATATACAGTGTGTCCCAGGATAGATGTAAATAATGGACCAAAAATTTTGGAATTTTGGAATGGTATTTGGGGATTCAGTCCTGCTTGTTGTAAAACTAAAGTATACCGAAAACGACTTGATTTGGTGTTCTACAGGGTGTTTTATAAGCAAAGTTGTAAAAATCACCACTAATAAAGTGAAATATGAAAAAAATCCACTAAGAAAAGTTATTTATAATGCAATTTTATCCTCTATACCAAATTTCAGGAATATAAAATTTTTTATGAATTAATATTTAAAGTTATGTAGAAGCTAAAAGTAGGCTATGAGAGAAGCAGTGGATGATTAACATGTGCTCCTACACAACTTTAAATATGAATTCAACTCTTAATTCGCAAAAATGGGAAGTTTCAAAAAAATAATTTTATATTCCTGAAATTTGGTATAGAGGTATAAAATTGCATTCTAAATAACTTTTCTTAGTGGAATTTTTTCATATTTTGAAAAATAAAGGTACTTTATTAGTGGTGATTTTTACAACTTTGCTTATAAATCAAGTCATTTTTGGTATACTTTAGTTTTACAACAAGCAGGACTCAATCCCCAAATACCATTCCAAAATTTTTGGTCCATTACACCTCTTGTTACATCTATCCTGGGACACACTGTATAATATTTGCACACTTTTTTAATGGGTACACTTTTAAATTGGTCATTCCTAGAGTACGTTGGTTTCATTGAAATCTCTTAAGTTCCGTAATAACGCATTTTTTTCATCTAAATTCACTGGACTATTAATAAAGTTCTAGTGTTGTAAAATAGGGAAATCTAAAAACGATACACAATAATATACATAGACTAAAAAATATTTTCCAGACAATTATTTTAAAAGAACAATGTTAAAAATAATTGAATTTTTTTCCCTTAAAAAGTAAATCGATAGCAAAAATTGTTGTTTTGGTCCCAAAATAACTTAAAAAACAATCGAGGACTTTTCTTTAATGCGCTATTACGTATATAAATGTAACATTATTTCAAATTAATACTCGAATTAATATTTATTCCGTTTCATTTTATGTAAATGAAAATAGTTGATTTTCGAATATTTTAAAAGATTTTTGTGCAAAACTTTTCTCGATACATCCACGCGGTATTAATACAAGAGAGTTTTATTCTATCTGTCATATTTTAGTTACAGTAAAACTCCATTCTATTCGGTTCTATTCGTTTTCTACTTCTCCTCCTTCATGAATATTGGGCGGATGTATTGAAAAAAGTTTTGCATAAAAATCTTTTAAAATGTTCGAAAACTAATTATTTTTTCTACGATTGTGCTGAAAGTCAAATTTTCTAACTTCAAAATGACTGGCAGAAAATATCACTTTGCCACACGCCTTGATTACATCTTTACACACCGGAATAAAATAGTGTGTTTACCTTGAAGAATTTTATATTACTTATTGGTAATAACAGTTAAGTTCTATAAATGTACATTAATTACACATGAATTGCAATTACAAAGTCAAAATTTCTAACTTCAGAATGACTGCGGAAAATGTCACTTTAAATAAAATCTGACAGGCAGCAAATTTAAAATTTTGGAAAGACTTTAAAAAGGGAAATAACTTCACAACCGTAGAAAAAATAGTATGTAACACACATGTGGCAAGCTTCATTGCAAAACTCGTATGATAGGAACACTCGCTGCGCTCGTTTTCCTACTTTCATACGTCGTTTTGAAACGAAGCCCTTGCCATACTTATATTATAATCTACTATTTATTTACTTGAAATAAAAAAGGAATATATTATTTTATTATTTTATGCTGTCGATTTATTTTTATCGGATGGCCAAAAATTCGATCATTTTTAACACTGTTCTTTCCTTGAACTTCAAAACATAATGTTTCAAAAACATGTTTAATCCAGTGGTGTACCCAGCTTTTTGGGACGCAGGGGACAGTCCGATTAAAAGGCGGTGGAGCCAAAAAGGACTTTTGGAAAATTTTTCCACGTCTAATAATTGATGAGGGGGGAGGGCGCAAGATGGAAAAATATTTTTTGACAAGCAGGGGGACCCCAAGATGGAAATTTTTTTTTGATGAGCGGGAGGGTTGCAAGATGGGAACAAATTTATGGTGAGCGAGGGGTGCCAAATGGGAAAAAATGTTTTAAATGAGCGGAGGGGCGCAAAATGAAATTTTTTTGGTGAGCAGGGAGCGAAAAGTGTTATGGCGTTAATAAAATTCCCTGATTTTCCAAAGCAGAGGCACTACATCATGGGGGTGGGAGAGGGGGCAAAAGTTACGCCTACGGTTTAATTATCCACAGATCTCAATACTAGCAAAAACAAAGAAACGTCGAATGAAACGCCAACTTAATGCACAACTGATCACTTTATTTTGATACCCTCGGTATAACTGTTTTAAAGGCATTAAAGACTAATTAAACAAAACAACACTGTCGGAAGTATTTAAAAATATATTTTGTCTGCTTAACCTTGTACTATTCTAGGTCTTTAAAATGTAATTATCTGTTAATACTACGTGTACATATTTGCCTTAAAAAATGACTTATTTACCTACTTAATCTTATCTAGGTTACCAATGAATTATATATGCTATTTACTTGAATTCATATTTTAGAATTTTAAAGCTATATAAGTGAAAACCAAAGTGATATCACAAATATCAAAGTAATTTTTACTTCTGTATATCGCAAATTTTATGAATCATATCGTTTATAAGACACCTGCTCATAGCAAACACACGTTTTGAGTAAAATATGTGAACTTTAAATATACTGATGGTTATGGCAGAATCACTGATTCGTATCGTATCCTTAGAAAATCTCCATTAGCTGGTGAAGGAGTGATAATTTTTCACAGAATATGTCAAAAATGTTGCCCTCCGAAACCTTAATTTTCGTCCCATTGCATAAAAAGGTAATGACAGATGTCTGCGATAAATACAAATTGCTAACATCATTCTCACACTCAAACGTCAGTAAGGTAAGGCTATACAGGGTGTAATTAGTTTCATGTCATTAAAAAAACTGGTAATGGGGACCAACTAGACAAACAAAAAACCTATATGACTTTTTCCTCTAGGGGCACTTGGAGAAAAAACTGACCTAAGTTAAAAATTTGAATGTTAAGGTATGAGACATTAGAGAACCACTGCTTGCACCACCACACAGTGGCACAAATCGTGATTTTTTCGTTCAAAATTATCTAAGCACTTGTTTCGCAATCGATTTGGATAATTTTTTTTTTTAAATACTCGTTATTTAATTTACAAAAAAACGTAAAAGAGCCGATTTTTGAATTATGCTAACAAAAAGCTTAGCCAAAATGACCATTTGTTATTTAAATCGTTAATTAAAAAAAAAAAAATTATCCCAATCGGTTGCGAAAGAAGTGTTCTAGATAATTTTGAACGAAAAAATCACGATTCGTGCCACTGAGCACCACTGCAAAAGTGTAAAGATTACCGTCTTGTGTCCTCGCCGCCGCGCGGTCTCAAAGCAAGAAGCGCGGCACTTTAATGGAACCGCTTCAACCGAACTTTTTATACCAATTATGAAAATGTAAATAATTCGTTATTTTTTTTTAGCAGAAGATTTGTTTACATGTGTGTTTTTTAATTTGGAAAAAATATTGAAGCTTTTATTGTTGTTGTAATTTATTAAATTTAAAAGTGATTTACCTATTAACATTTGTAACATAAATAGGTATTATGTGGTGAAAAGCTTAAAAAATGGGTAATTATTTCATGAAATTGGAAAACGAACAGTTAGACATCCGAGATACGATAACAGAAAATAGCTATGTGCATTTTAAGTTAGGAGAAATCTTATTCTTTTAATGAATTGCGCTCATAATCTTTCCCAATCAGGTATCGAAAACTAAAAATCGAGTCTTTAGTCTCTATGGAAATCAGTGTAAACAATAATAAACAGATCAGAACAAAACAGCGAATAATAATAATAACGCCTTTATTGCTCAACAGGTAAGGTCCCAGTAACACAACAATTCTTTTGAATTTGTCACAAAATCACAAAAGTTGCTAATAATAATAAAGTTTATACCTAACCCAACAACGATTTTGATTTGATAGTGACAGTAATATGACAGCGTGGTGGACAGGCCTGTTCGAGAAATCCAGAACTTATCAATAAATTACACAGCCACACAAAAAAAATAAAGTGTCTTGACCCCAGAGACTGACTAGGTAGACTTTATGTTTTTCGGGTCGTTGAATCCGAATCCCATTTGATCCCATGTCATCAGGTTTAAGGTCATTTGAAGGTCAAATTGAGATATGACCGTGAAAAATTCCGTAAAAAATTTATGTTCATATTTTTGAGTTACTGAATCCGAATCCGGGGTCCATTTGATCCCATGTCCTCAGGTTTAAGGTCATTTGAAGGTCAAATTGAGATATGACCGTGAAAAATTCCGTAAAAAATGTATGTTTATGTTTTTGAGTTACTGAATCCGAATCCGGGGTCCATTTGATCCCATGTCATCAGGTTTAAAGTCATTTGAAGGTCAAATTGAGATAGGACTGTGAAAAATTCCGCGAAAAATTTATGTTTATGTTTTTGAGGTTGCTGAATCCGAATCCGATACCATCATGTCATAATCAATGTCACATGAAATTCAATAATACAAACTTTTTTGACCCCGGATTCTGAAAAAGCAGAAAATTTTACGTCCAAATACATCCTGAACGGTCCATGGAACCGATTTCTTAGGTCATTTGTTGGTTATCAAGCGGTCAAATGCTTATTTTCCATTTCTTAGCTGATATATCGATTGTAAATCGCAAACTTGCGTCTATGACTAGTGACCTTCAAGTTTTTGTGGTCGCTTGTCACGATCCCGGTATCCATTTGATACCATGACGTATAAACCAAGGTCAATCGAAGGTCAAACGCCATAATTCGAATGATATAAATTTTTTAACCCCGTATTCTCAAAGAACAAAAAATCTTACGTTCAAATACGTCTTGATCTGAGTCGAACCGAACTTTGGGTTTCATATGGAGGTATTAAACTATTTTGAGATGTTTTAAACTACATTTTTAAGTCCAAAGACCTAAATCCAAATCTGCTGAATTCAATAGCCTCAAAATTCAATAACCCAATAACCTAATAGCTCTAAAAACCTGATCCCGTAGCTATAAAATGGGGATTACAGACGATGAAGGCTGATGAATCCGTTTACTCGAATGACCACATTGCTCAATAATCCCATAACCGAGTAACCCTATAATTTTATTACTTAGTCTCTCGTAGCAAAAATTCTGTTCTTTATAATTAAAGTTGTCGAGCTTCACAACTCCAAACCATGCCACTGTAATTATGGAACTAATTTTCTCGCTCTGCAACTTATCATGAAATTTCTTTGCATGGAACAACCTTTACACCCAAATCAGCCTAGCACTTGTCTGCATCCAGGGCACCTCATCGCGGTGACGGCGGGCAACGGAGTAAGCCCGTTATGATGTACAAAATCCGTTCACGTAACCTCCTCGTGGTGTACATCGGGTAACGCTAATACTGACGGTTTCACAATTCAGTTGAAAGATTAAAAAAAAATCTGTATTTGACCTGCAGATGATCTTTCAGGGATCAAAAAATTATATCATTCGAATTATAGCGTTTGACCTCAGTTTATACATCATGGTATCAAATGGATACCGGGATCGTGATAAGCGACCACAAAAACTTAAAGGTCACTAGTCATAGACGCAAGTTTTCGATTTAAAATCGATATATCAGCTAAGAAATGGAAAATAAGCATTTGACCGCTTGATAACCAACAAATGACATAAGAAATCGGTTCCATAAACCGTTTAGGATGTATTTGGTCGTAAAATTTTCTGCTTTTTCAGAGTCCGGGGTCAAAAAAGATTTTATTACTGAATTTCATGTGTTTGACCTTCATTTGACCTTTATTCTGACATGAAGGTATCAAATAAACCCCGGATTCGGATTCAGCAACCTCAAAAACATACACATAAATTTTTTACGGAATTTTTCACGGTCATATCTCAATTTGACCTTCAAATGACCTTAAACCTGAGATATGGGATCAAATAAACCCCGGATTCGGATTCAGCAACCTCAAAAACATAAACATACATTTTTTGCGGAATTTTTCACGGTGCTATCTCAATTTGACCTTCAAATGACCTTAAACCTGATGATATGGGATCAAATAAACCCCGGATTCAGATTCAACAACCTCAAGAACATAAACATAAATTTTTTACCGAATTTTTCACAGTCATATCTCAATTTGACCTTCAAATGACCTTAAACCTGATGACATGGGATCAAATGGACCCCGGATTCGGATCCAGCGACCCGAAAAACATAAAGTCTACCTAGTCAGTCTGTGGAGTCAAGACACTTTATTTTTTTGTGTGGCTGTGTTATTGTTGATTTACATAAATCGTCCGAAATTACCTGCATCTGCATCAATACACATTTCGGCACGTCGAACCAAGGCACTCCGTTTAACACTAAACATACCAAACTATCAACTAACGTTGTGAATAAGGAAGAGGAAAAAAAAAGAAACATTTGGCCCAACATCCAAAAAGAAACACAAAAAGAACGAATAAGTAAGTTGTGTCTTTACGTAACCAAGTACTTAACGACTTGAACGATAAGTTAATAAAATAAATCTTAACTATAGAAAACAGTGGCCAAAAATTCAAAAAAAAACAAAAGCAGCATACAAAAACAACGAAGGGTAGGTCGTGTGTACGTACTTAACCAAGTAACGATATAAAGTAAAATATTGCTTGAGAATATCACAAGAGAGAGTATGGTTGCCTTCAGATCTACTAAGCACTCAAAAAATGTCGGCGTCTTTGATCTTTACCGCACCGCCAAAGACGCTGACATTTATCTATCTGCGTAAATGTCAGAGTATCATGCGCGACCAGACGCGACGATAATAAAGCCTACCCCAATATTCCAGCAGTTCTCAAACAATATTATTAAACATTTTTGAAATTTTTGTTTAATTTCTTTCTCCATAACTATGGGCTTTAGACCCCATGTTATATAAGGTTTTCCAGGTTCCCCACCACCAGTTTTTTTAACGACATGAAACTAATTACACCCTATATATTCCATTTTGGCAAATATGCTTGAGTAAGCAGACTTTATTAAAAGACGTGGTACCAGAAAATTTACTACTATGAGAAGGCAAGAGAATATTACGTGCATATGTACCATTGTTTCGTAGATTACCGCAATTAAGGCTTTTGACAACGCGGAGTGGGATAAGATGTGGGCTGCACTATCGGAAATGGGAACACCTAATCATCTTCATTAATCGAAGACTAGGGAAGAAGGTGAAGGGAGAGCTTTGTTGGGGTCATGCATGTACCAAGCGACCGCAGCATATGGCGAAATGCTGTTTAGATGTGCAATAAAAAAAAGGGAGCCGACTAAAATCATACGTGAGCCCCATAATGTCTGCCAAGACGTGAATAAATGTAAAAAAAAATATCATACCAAATTGCTCTGAATTGTTTTTCAATGTAATTCGAACGTACATTTCAGCAAAAAAAAAAACAAATAAGACATCTAAAAATAATTTGTAAGTATCAGAAATCACTTCTAAAATCTAATTATGACTATAAAATAAATCTTTACCTTTCTTCATAATTCTCGAACTTTGCTATTTTTGCTTTGATTGTCAACTCACTAAAATTTTCAACCAACTGTTTCATACTCGAAAAGTCTTTTACTTCTATTCGCGTTTTTATATATACTCATTGTATTATACAATATTGGATACTGTAATCAGTTCTGCACAGCTTGGTATTTTTAATATTGGTATCAATTTTTATTAAGGAATTAATTAATGATCATTGTGATATTGCTCTTATTGCTGGTGATAATAAAGTCGGCAAACTAAGCAGGAGTGCGAACACAGATGGCAACATATCCTTATAGGGATACCCTTAATTAAATTTTGTTCAGTTTTCCTTTAAAAAAAGTTTTATTGTGAAGGCAACTAAAATTCAACTGCTGAGGTTACTGATCGTCTCCCTTACAAATATAAAACCACTAAAACTAAAGTACCAAAACAATTTTATACTTTCTGGCATAATATTAATAATTTTGCATTTATTTTTTACCTTGTTCTTCACCTTTTACGTTATGCATTTCTTTATGTCTTTACATGTTACCTACACCATTTAATAAATAAAATATCCAATTACAGAGTTATAGGGAAGACGAAAGATAAATTAGTGTTAATCAAGGTACTAAACAGATATTTTTTTGGGTTTATTTACTGCAAATCTACAATCTACTTAAAAAAATACAAAGTAATAAGTAATATCTTGTAGAGAATTCGACTTGAATCAGGCACCACCCGCTGGATGGTTCTCTGAGGGTTCACATGGGCAGGTCTTCTGGCCACAATCCTCCTTTCTGCGGGTAGTTGATTAAATAGTTCATTTATGAGCTGAGGCATCTGCTATCATTTTCAGAGTTTTGGATTGGAATATCTGAATAATCTTTATGTTGGAAGGTTTACTACTATAATTCTATATCATGTCCAGACATGTGTTAACATTGTTCTGTATATAATTTATTTATTTTCTAGGGATTACTGTGATCTTTTATTTATTAACCAGTGCACATTTTTTAATTTTAGGTCTAGTTGACGTCTTTTCATTTTGATGTGTGTTCTCCAGATTGATTTTTTTATCTAAATGGAAACCAGATATTCTACCTCTATTTTCATTAGCGTTGTTTATGCTTGCGGACAAGTTCCTCTTTTTGTGCTAAAGGTCTTTTGTGTGGATTCATTAGTGTTGTCGTTAATTTTTAAATGTAGCCAATTTTGTAGTAGGTTGAGATTTTGCTCTTACCGGATCAGAATCTGATGATAAGATGGATGTATCATCCGCGAATGTCCGGTCCTTTTTCATTTAGACTTTCATATCTCGAAAAGTACACGTTTTTAATGCTAAACGAACATAGGTAAAAGTGTTCCAAATACGATTTGTTACAAAAAAAGTTCTATGCATTTTCCCGATTATCCCACTGGTTTTTCCGGAAAAGCGACTTGAAAAATATATCTATGTGTTTTTTCGTGTTTTTTTTTATTTTGAATGCAAATATTTCGAAAAGTACGCGATTTTAGGGCTAAATGAACATAAATAAAATTATTCAGAATGAGATTTTCTACAAAAAAGCTCGTATACATTTTTCGATTATCCCATTGGTTTTTCCGGAAAATCTTCTTGAAGAATATATATACTTGCTTTTTCGTATTTTTTTTTTTTTTCATTTGGACGTATATATCTCGGAAAGTACGCATTTTTAAGGGTAATGAACATTACTAAACTTGTTCAGAATGTGATTTCCTACAAAAAAGGTACTATATATTTGAGACATATAAACGTCAAAATGAAAAAAACACGAAAACGCAAATATATATATATTTTCAAGAAGCTTTTCCGGAAAAATAAATGGGATAATCGGAAAAATGCATAGGAGCATTTTTGCAGGAAATCTCATTCTGAACAAGTTTACTTATGTTCATTTGGCCCTAAAATTGTACACTTTTCGAGATATTTGCATTCAAAATAAAAAGTACACGAAAAAACCACATATATATATTTTTCAAGTCGCTTTTCCGGAAAAGCCAATTGAATAAACGGAAAAATGTATAGAACCTTTTTTGTATTCTGAACATGTTTACCTATGTTCGTTTAACCTTAAAAACGCATACTTTTTGAGATATATACGTCTAAATGAAAAAAAAATACGAAAAAATGTATATATATATATATATGTATATATCTCAAAAATCATTTCTTTTTTTTTCTGCGCATAAGCAAATCCTTGTTCAAAAAGTTGAATTCTTACTTCCTATGCAGAGAAACTGCTGTTCAGAATTTTTCTCCGCTATTTTCCTAATTTGAGTGGACTAAATGACACACTAATGTGTCATTTGTTACTGGGACGTTTGCTGTAAACATAGGTGCAAAAGGAGCCCATAACACTACCCTGTGGTACTTCGGATTCTAGGTGATAATCAAATGAAGTATCATTAACTTTAATACTAAATAGATATATTAATTTTCCGTATTTGCAAAAGCAAATAGTTTGATATTTTTCGCATTTTATACAGGACGCTCTCGGATTCTTTGCCGACAAGGGCATCCGTTTTCTCGTTATCCTAAATTCCATCGTGTTTTTCACCCAGCAGAGCTGGGCACTGTTATTTTATTGAAGTGAGTACATCTAAGGTCCTTCTGAATTGCAGAATCAGCCCAGAGAGTCTGTCCTACATATAGTGGTATATATGCCTGGCGGTATTATCGAGTAGATCTAGTTCTTCTGAATAGAATCCGCCTTCTGATCCATAGTTCATTTTTAAACCATCAGTGTAGATTAACTCGTCAGGTTCATTCTTTCCATACGTATTCATTCGCAGCAGAGGTATTAATTTCATAGCCTCTTTTAGTATACGGGTATGTCTCGTCTCTGTGTCCTTTGTAGACCATTGACCTATTCTCTTTGCCATCTTAGAGCAGTCTTGAAAGCCATGTATTGCGATTGCAATGATGATAAATTTAATTAAAATTTTTATTAGCACCTTTTACCTGTTTTCTCGAACTAACTGAATTTTAGGTTATAAATTCCAAATAAAACAAAATCTATCTCGCGTTACGTTCTCTTGATTTTTAATAATGCACGTATAAATATGTGCATATTCACGTTCATCCGTTTTGGAACTATTTGATTTATCTCAGTCTACGTAGCTGGCAGTGGGTGCATACTGTACCTTATACGTCAAGGCCAATGCATGTACATATAAAAACATAACGTTGTAATTTTTTTTATTGAGGACATCCAGGTGATCCTTCAGATAATTATAATACGTTATCAGTATATTTTTTATTGATTTGACCAATAAATAATTCTTATCTAATGGAGATTTATTGGAATAAATTTTTGGCGTGGATTTCTTAAACGGTTTAAACGAGTAGTTTCAACGAGGCTGCCAAATTACTTGGAAATGCTACATATTAGTAAAATTATGCAAAAAGCAACTATTTTACAGACCTGTCATCTGGTTCGAAAATTCTTCACCATAGGATAAAGTGAATTCTTTTCCTGACGTGAATGCAACCAACTGAAAAAGTTGTGATTTTAATAATGAAGATAATAATAATAATGCAGTGTAGTGAAAAACGCTCTCCGCGGCAAGTATCAGCACCGACTCCGACATATCTGGTCTTCAGAACTATCGGGGAAGAACAAAGTGTCTGCTACCAACATGCTTGCCGTTCCGATCCTACTCCACTCCTTTGGAGTAGTGAAATGGACTCGAGAGGAGTTGCGTCAACTCGACGTAGGAACCCGCAAGAAGATGCATCTCAATAGGAGTTTGCATTCTAAATCGTCCGTTCCACGGCTATACCTCCCATGACATCGGGGAGGCCGTGGACTCTTGAGTTTGGAGAGTCTCCATAATAGGATGGTTCTGGATGGAGCCTGTAAGGTCATCAGGAGTTCTGCATGGTCCTAGACCATGAAAATGCAGGAGCCTTTTTGTTTAAGGCAGCACAGAGAGCAGCCGATGAACTTGGTCTCTCCTTCGACGTCGAGCGGGTAAATCCTGACTCTGTCACTGAGTTGGAACCTGCTCGACGAAAAGCCCAAATAAAAGCTGCAGAACACAACATATTTCTGCAGCTTCACACGGATAAGCCAATGCATGGAGTTTTCTATAAAAATATAGAAAACCTTGGCTTATCCGAAAGGCTGACCTTTGCCTTCTTAAGGTCAGCCGGGCTGAAGTCTGAGACCGAGGGATTCATAATGGCTTGCCAGGACGGTGTATTTAATACCCTCGTCTATCGAAGTCGTGTCATGGGTATAGAGGTCCCCGATGTCAGCTGCAGGACCTGCCGCAGGGCGCCAGAGATTCTCATGCACTTGTTGTCGGCTTGTCCGACATATGCAGTCTCGGCCTATATCCAGAGGCACGACAGAGCATTACGAGTGCTTTATTACCATCTAAGGCACTCGTATGGGATAGACGAAACACCAGTGCTGCCTTACGCTCCGGGGGATATTGAGTCCGTTGTGGGAAATGAGAAGTGTCTAATTTATTGGAACTACTCGTTTCCCACCGTCAGGCAAATACAAGCCAACAAGCCTGACATAGCCCTCCTCGACCACCAACTCAAGACAATGTTTGTCGTGGAGTTCTCGGCTCCCGCGGAGAACAACATTGTCTTGAAGGAGGAGGAGAAACGGACAAAATATCGAGATTTGCTCTTCGAACTCCGCAGACTCTATCCAGACCATACTGTTAAGATAGTGGCACTGATTATAGAAGCCCTCGGTGGAACGAGACACACACTGCTTTCGGAACTTAAGATCATTCAGGCATGCCGAAATTCGGCAGAAGTCTTAGCCGGCAGAATGCAGAAGGCCGTCATCCTCGGTTCATTACGTCTGCTCAGGGCACACGACTCTCGGATCCAGTAGTCACTTACCCCACGGGTGTGGGGCGTGGCTGCCGGTACTACCAGCTCCCCTCTGTGAGGATCGGAGCCACAGAGAAGGGTGACTGGTTTTAAAAAAAAAATAATAATAAACGTCTTTATTGAACAATGTAAAAAAATAAAAAGTTACATGGGCGAAGCTTAGCTTAGGCAATTCTGCCACTTGATCCCTTTCAAGTTTCAAGTTGAGCCTGCTTTTAGTTACTGGGTTATGAGATAAAGTTGCTTTTGCATACCATCAGCCTTCTGGATTGGTGCCAGAAATAACAGAAGCCCACAAAATAAACTAGTCTGTGCGAAACAGCTGACTAGGCTAATCTGTTGTTTTTGTTTTTGGGGTCGCTGATCACAGATCCGATATCAGAATTACTATGTCGCGTTACATTTTTTCTTGTGTTATTTCTGGCACCAACTTAGAAGGCCGATGGTACACAACAGCAACTTAAAGATCTCATAACTCAGTAACTAAAGGTAGGTTCAAGTTGAAACTAAAAAGGGAGCAATGTGTTACCATAAAATATCATTTAGGATTAAAATTTGGTTCGATCAAGGACCAAGAAACAGGTGATTTTTGACGTCTCTTTGTAGCCACTCTTTCCAATGTATGTAAAAGAAAATAACCAATTTTGTAGTTCAACCATCCAATTCACGATGCGGTAGTTCAGTCGACTGAAGAGTCATTGCGTGGCGAATATGTTGGGCGCACTGCTTATCGTCCACTGGGTTCGAGCCCCAGCCCCCGTACTGACAATGTCGGTGGGTATCGGTGTATGTCTGCGTTTTTCCAAATGTGTTTTGGATTTGGAGGTTGTCTATTATATGCGGTGTGTTTAACTGGCACATTTAAGAAGGTAATAAAAACTAATTAGAATTATGTAGTGCCAGACCAAATCTCTTTAATCTGCCAATCCTTTTCTTTACTAATTTTTGTTTAATTTTATTGTTTCAATCTTATCATGGTATTAAGGACATTATTAAAATCAATTATAAATACAGTAGAAGTCTAAAGGTTCACCAATAATTTTCAGTTAGCCGTTTGTTGTAGTGCTTATTTGTGTTCCTGTGCAACACACAGGTACACAAATTTATTTATGTAGGTACTATGTACGTAATACATATATTCATGCCTTTATTCATTTTGGTTACTTTTCTTATACTGAATTATTATGCATATTTGTTCATCCTGTAAATGGGTTTTCACCTGTTTGGACAATAAAGAGCTTATTTATCAGACTTATTCCTATTTTAGAATGTTTGTCTGAGCTATGCGATCTGTCTATTTTTAATCCTAATAAATTTCTGCCATTTTTTTAATGAGAATTTGTCTGTCATATCTTTGTTTGTTTTCAAAGATTCTTATATAGTGCATTTCATCTATATTTAACAGTTTGCAGACGGTGCACAGTGTTCCTAAAGTGATGTTTTTTTTCAAATCAGTCTGCGGGTCTTAGGGCCAGTTGTATAGGTTAAGTTTAAACTACAAGCTGCAGTTAAACTTCCATTGTGTAAGTGGCTATAACTGCCACTTACAGCCGGTTTTACAATCGCAAGTTAACTTTCATGTTAGTTGACTCTTACTTGCAGTTTAACTACAACTTTACCGACACTTGCATTTTTCAATATAAAGGTACGTGATGATTTGTAAACCAGAGGTTGTGAATAAAATTTATAATGTTGGGGTACTAGAAAAATGGGTAATATACATAAAATGTATGAAATTTTTGTCAAAGTAACACGTCAAATATGATATCAGAAGCAATTTATGAGTTAGTGGTTTATTTATTATTAAATATGTATGTAGTATTTAATGTTTACAATTTTTTATAAATAATATCTTTGTATAATTTATTCTATATTCTACTACAAAACCTAGAAACGTTTATTTTAATAACGAAAACGTGTTTTATTAAAAGCTTTTATTTAACTTGCAATATTTGTTTGTATGTTTGTTTGTTGGTTTAGGTCAAATCTTGCAAGCTGAATTTCGACTAGTTCTAATTAAGCTAGAGCTTTGAAATTTGGCACACGTATATAAGTCCGGTGACAATGCAACATAGTATAGCCATTATCGGTCTAAATCCAATATGGCGGACGTCCCAAGATGGCGGATCGGCTTTTTAGTCACAACCCCCCTGATATGGGTATCAAATGAAAGAGTTTGACGAGTAAAATACGATAAACAATGTGACGTCATTCTAAATCCAATATGGCGGACGTCCCAAGATGGCGGATCGGCTTTTTAGTCACAACCCCCCTGATATGGGTATCAAATGAAAGGGTTTGACGAGTAAAATGCGATAAACAATGTGACGTCATTCTAAATCCAATATGGCGGACGTCCCAAGATGGCGGATCTGCTTTTTAGTCATAATCCCGTTGATATGGGTATCAAATGAAAGAGTTTGATGAGTAAAATACGATAAAGTGTGTGACGTCATTCTAAATTCAATATGACGGACGTGGGAGAGGTGGGGAAGGAACGGGAAGAGGTGGGGAGAGTGGGGAAGGGGTGGGAAGAGGTGGGAAGGGTGGGAAAGGGGTGGGAAGAGGTGGGGAAGCGGTGGGAGAGGTGAGGAAGCGGTGGGAAGAGGTGGGGAAGGGGTGGGAAGAGATGTGGAAGGGGTGGGAAGAGATGAGGAAGGGATGGGACGAGGTAGGAAAGAGGTTGGAAGGGGCGGGAAGGGGTGGGAAAAGGTGGGAATAGCGTGGAAATAGGTGGAGAGAGATGGGGAAGGGCAGGGGGAGAGGTGGGAAATGGGTGGGAAGAGGTGGGAATAGGATGGAAAGAGGTGGGAATAGGGTGGAAAGAGGTGGGGAGAGATGGGAAAGGGCAGGGGAAGTGGTGGACAGAGGTGGGAAAAGGGTGGGAAGTAGTGTTAGAGAGGTGAGAAGACGGGAGAGGGAAAGAGTCGATGGCGGTGGCAAATGAAAGGGTTTTGTCTGTCTGTTTGTAAAATAAGTGGACTAAAAAGTAAAAAATAAAATTATATAAAAAAAGTATTTTTAAGAAATAGTATATTGTGTATTTAAGCAATACATTCCCGGACGACGATGCAAATTGTTGGCCATTGGCGCTAGCCGAGGCCAACAAGCATCGAAGTCCGGGAATGTGCTTTCACACCGAAATACACATACTATTTTTTCTGAAATCACAATCAATATGGAATTAAGGAATTTGTATTAATGCATAACATTTCTTCATTACAATCTAACTGCTTACTAATAAATACAATTTTAATGTGAGTTGGTTTGTCTGCGTGTATTTATTTACTGTCTAAAATATACATAAAAAACCGTACGGGAATGTTACTTTCCCGGCCTAGGCCGGGAAAGTAACATTCCCGTACAGTTTTATTGATCGTTGCTTGGCAACGGATCTTTTCCGGTCTGTTTTCTGATAGTTTCTTAGCAACGGACTAAAATACTGGAATTGTGCATTTTTCGATCTGAAATCACGCCGAAAATGTAGACATTGCCGATCGATTTCAGAAAAAAGCTTTTATCTGAAAAAACTACTAAAAAGTAAAAATAATTTTTTTTAAATTCATACACATGGAAACCAAAAGCTTTGGGGGTGGTCAATTGAGCAAAGTAACTATGCAATATCACTATATGACCACCCCCAAAGCTTTTGGTTTCCATGTGTATGAATCTAAAAAAAAATATTTTTACTTTTTAGTAGTTTTTTCAGATAGAAGCTTTTTCTTAAAAATACTTTTTTTATATAATTTTATTTTTTGAAATATTACATCATCGATAATAAAAGGTGCCCAATTTTTTCTGCCGATACTCCTCATCGGCAGATATTCTTGTTTTAATAGAAAAATATACATAGAAATAATATTTTAGAGAATAAAAAAAATCGAACAATCAACTGGGCAGAAAAGGAAAAATCATGGAAGAAAACTGAAGAAGAATTGAATGCATCGAATGGAAAAAATGCATTTAGGTCATCAAACAATTTAAAAGTAAAATATGCAAATTTAAAGAAAAAACAAAAGAAATTTTCATGCAATAATCTTAATATTTAGAAAATGATCCCATCCCCTTAAACAGAGTAGACAACAAAATAGAGAGTTTGTTAACATTATTTTGTGACAGTTATTTTACACTCAAAGAAATAGTATGGGTAAATTCAACAAAAAAAAATGGTTAACTAACAATATCGTTAATTTTGTTAAACTAAACTATATTGATGGTATTTTTAAACAAGAGGTGATTGTTATTTTAATTAATAAAAAGTTGTCGTACAACAAAACAAACATTAACTTAAAAAATAGATGAATAAGACTATTATTTTGTTCGTCTGACTATTATTTTATTGAATTCTGTCAAATTAAACTAGATAATAGTATATTTTATTTTTAACTATTATCGAATTGTAATTCTAACCCAGTATTAGTTCGCTGTACTATTGTACTTGGTAGACAAACCAATATTATTGTCGTCTTCTAGAAGTTCTAAAAGAATTACCATAAAATTTGCTTGCTTACCACGTAGTCTATTACAGAAATTATTCCCAGATGACGCCACATACAAATCACTGACAATAATCAATCATGCATTATCTTACACTCTTATGAATTTATAGAAAATCAATAACATGATTGCAGTGTTCAAATTCTCTCAGGGATCATCAATATATTTGGATGGATCTTATAAACGATCTCTAATCTTTGGTTTGGGTGGTCTGATGTCTCAATACTGAGATTTTGGCTAACCAAAAAAAACTCCATCATACAATAAAGTGTAGATCAACCTAAAAATTAGTTGGTGAACAAAAAAACAAAGTCGTTGTACTATTTAATTGTAGACCAAATTGAAAATGGTTAGTGAACATAAAAAAATGTCATTGTATTATTTAATTTGTTACAAGAAGATATGATTATTAAACTACTATTTGTTTACGAAAACAAATAAAGTTGTATGACTATTCTTTACTGATTGATTTAACTATGAAACTAGATAGGCGCGATTTCATATGCTCTTTTTGGTTGAATTTACCTATCATTTTCTTTGAGAGTATAGGTTATAAATTGCTAGTAAACTACCAACTTCTAGTTTACTTAGGGCGAGTTGTACCAACTAAGTAAGTCAAGTTCAGCTTGATCCAAGATCAAAATCCATTATTAGGATTCTTGTAACAACTGTAACATTGGCTTTTAATCTTGGATCAAGCTGAACTTGGCCTGAACTTAGCCTGAACTTAATTGTGCAACTCGTCCTAACACCTCTTCTGCTAGTAAAGTTAACTACTAGATCATTACGTCCTTGAAAATTACCAGCTTTTGTAAAACCCATTTTCTATAATAACCTGAAAGTTAACTCTGACTGGCAGTTAACCAGCGATTGTAAAACCGGGTAACTATCAACTGTTGGATGGAGTATTGGTTAAACTCCAAGCTGCGATTGAACACATGCGCAAATTGATGTGTGCGGTGTTATGTTTTTACACAGATTAGATTAATTTCTTGTTGCGTTTATAACCTTAATACTCCGCAGTCCTTCCTTTCACTGGATCCATTTTTGAAGTGTAATATTCCAACCCATAGAAAACATATATATATATATATATATATATATATATATATATATATATATATATATATATATATATATATATATATATATATATATATATATATATATATATATATATATATATATATATATTGTATGTTCCAACCAACAAAATACAGCATTCTACAAAATACATGCCGTAATATAACCTAATTAGCACACAATTTGGTTGTCAACTGTAAGTAATAATAAAAAAAGTATTGATATTTTAGCGAAGTTTTCGTAAAAACGGAAGTAAGTATTGATATTTTAATTAAGTTCGCTTAAATTAACTATATATCCTTGTATATAAGATATACAAGGAGCATACTGCAGCTAATCTAGTTAACTTTAGATTAAACTTTTGTTTAAGCTTGGGTTTAAACTAAAGTTTAAACGTATCCTATACAACTGACCCTTAATACTTAAGCAATCGGAATTTTTTTAATCTTAGTTTTTTAATTGCTTATCGATCTATCAAGCCAAGTTTTCGATGCTTGTCCCTATTTTTCAAAATTTTCCAAAGAATTGAATTTTCATAAAAAATTTTGAAAAATCAGGGACAAAAATCGAAAATCTGAATTGACAGATCGATAGGTAATTAAAAAAAAACGCAGATTTAAAAAAAATCCGATTGCTTAAGAATTAAGATCTGCAGACAGATTTAAAAAAAAAGTCAATTTAGAGCCACTGTGCGGCGCGGCGCACAGTGTTATTTTTTGGACCTTCTTAGGACAAAAATCTGGTTACTGAACGGATCTTAATGGATTCGAGAATAATTTTTTTAAAAATATTCGCGAGGTATCATATTTAGCGAAATTTTGTCAGTACCTTCAACGGGTACTGACAAAATTTCCCAAAACTCATAAACCGTAAACCAGCACACCCACAAACACTAAACCAATAAACTCCCTTAAACCCGAAATCCGTAAACCAATCCGAGAAGCCATATCTCCTAAACCTATTAAGTAACTTTAAATTATTTTAATTTACTTTTTTTTTCATTTTTTTTATTTATATTTTTTGCGCTTTTTTATATTTTTGATTTATTTTTAATTATCTTTATTTTATTGTTCTATTTCATGAAAGGGTACCCGAAAATTATAATAAAAATGATTCCTATTTAAACTAAAAACTCACCTCCCGCATGATAATATAGATATTGTTAGTTCAATGTATTTTGTCCATTTTTTGATATTATGTTCAACATTGGCGAAATTTTGGCAGTGCTCCCAAAAAAAGTACAAAAAAATAACATTGTGTGGCCAGGGACGGATGGGAAGAGGGGGCAAACGGGCAAATGTCCGTCGAGCCGGCGGCTCTGGGGCTGGGCAGAGCCGGTCCGAGGTAAATAGGCATTTGTACCGGCGGATAAAAACCCGACGGCCAAAAGAAATTTAAACGGCATCTCCTTTCTCTCCTTAATCCTTACTTAGAACGAAATATTTTCAGGCTGCTATCTCAGCCTCTGACATAAATGCCAGATGTCATTTATCATTTATAAAAGTTATTAACTTAATAACCTAATTTTGCATGTTCGTTCCAAATTCTGCAAGTTTGCTTAAGAAAGTTCTTATGTATTAAGAGCTCTTCTTTCTTTTTTTGTTGACCTCCGAAACTTTTTTTTTTAATGTTTCAAGATGTTTATGTAGACAATATTAGTCATAATTATTATTGATTTATTATTCATTTTTATACTGTTAAAATATTTAAATTTTTTATTTCGTTCTTTGTCTTTCAATATCAATAAATTTTAATAAAAAGTAAGTATGGATGTTTAGTGGCGATTTTAAAAATGTTACCAAGATGGTAGCAGTCTACTTTAGACCGTGGTTGTCAGATTACGTGTTAGTACTTTGAACCTTCAAGTAATTTTTGCAATTGCATGAAAAAAGGAAAATTCGTTTAACGAAACCTATTTTTCGAAGAAAATGTTTTTGCTACTCGAATTTCTAACTTTTCATTTTAGAGCGTTTGACCTTGAAAAATACAAAATTTTCGCCTGCGGCGCATTTTTCCCCTTAAACCCTGACCCACCAAAGAAAAATTTTGTCCCTGACGTACTCAAATTTAAGGTTCTAGTTCCACGCTTGATTGGGCCGATTCCCTAAAATTGCCAGGGCCGGTTGGACTAACCCCATCCGCCCCTGTGTGTGGCGTTTGAAACGCGCCAACAATGAATTTGGTAAAGATCAAACATCGGCACGTTTGAATACCTTTTAAATAGCGATGAGACGAATTATACAAGCAACAAAAAAAGACTAATATTTCATTAGTCAGTTATTTTAGATTATTTTCATATTATTAATGTTGAGCAACTATTACTTCTATTTCACTTAGTAGAAAACATTAATTTTATTACAAGCTACGAAAACCAAACGCCTTTCTGCGGTTAGTAGTTAATTGTATTCTAATTGAAGGTATTTCTTTCGTTATTATACAACAGAAATATTTACATGGTAGTCAAATTCTTGTCCAATCTACCTGTAGTTGAGTTAAGTATTTCTAAGGAAAAAAGAAGTGTTACTTAATATCTTTCGTAAAATTGAGCTATTATAAAATCTGTTTGGCAAACTGTGATAAAATGCTTGCAAATATTTAAACTTTTTCTAAGAAAATCATTAAATAAATAAGGATTTAAGTGCTATGCTAATCAAACACGGAAGGGGAGGATTCTCGTTTAATTAATTTTTCTACACAATTTTTAAACAATCGTTGATTGGAAATTCAAGAATATTGAATGTTTTATAACACCACATTTATCACTTACATACTTAGTTATCACTTGTGGTGTATCCTATTAATATTGTCTGTTGTCAATAAACACAACACGTAATAGGGTATTCCCACAAAATTTAGTGATATCGTATTCAGATACTTATAGTCTATGTAATGAAGCATTATAAGATGACTTTTTTGTAAACATTTCGTGCAAAGACGAGATTACCTTCCCCCCGCGTTTTCGAAGGTGTTGAACACGATACAAGTGGTGGGAGAAGTTTTTGACCGCCGCAACCTCCTGAGATGCATCCCTTTATGTTTTCATATATAAACGGTTCTGGGGAGTGATTTATCGAAAGGTTATACTTGAAATAACATGGAGGAGGAGAATATAGAGTAAGTGGAATCCAGACAGCAGGCCTAGGGGGTTGATTAAACTTCCCGAAGGGTGGAAAATCTTTTTTTTTTAATGATTCAGTTCAAACGCGTATCCGCCCATTTTCGGAGTCGTTGATCACGGCAAAAATATTCATATTTAGCTCCAACCCGTCCTCAAACGGGCAGAAACCACCTCTCACTCACCGTTTGAGGGACGATGAGGGATTGGAGCTAAAGATGAATATTTTTGCCGTTATCAGCGACCCCCGAAAACGAGGGGATACACGTTTGAACCGAATCATTTGAAAAATAATGATTTTCCACCCTAGGCCTGCTGTCTGAATTCCACTTACTCTATAACCCCCTTCCATGTTATTTCAAGGATAACCTGTCGATAAATCACTCCTCAGAACCGTTTATATATGAAAACGTAAAGGGATCCATAAAAGAGGTGGCCGTTTCAGGGAGTTGCAGCGGTCAAGAACTTCTCCCGCCACTTGCATCGTGTTTAGCACCCTCGAAAACGGGGGGGAAGGTAATCTCGTCTTTGCACGAAATATTTACACCATTTCTGCCTTCATTACATAGACTATTAATGAGAACACAAATTACACATTATATTTATTTATTTTTCTCAAACACACAGTCTCCTTCTTCTTATTCACAACTTCTAGGCAGAGGTTCAGTCATCCGTATATTATTCTAGTTGGCCCTTTTTTACCGAGTAGCATGTCTAACAGCATGACGCCATCCGTCGAGGTTGCCTGGCTTCACCATAGCTCCTTGATGATCTTTGTGTGTCTTGTGATATTTCTATCATGCCAAATTTTGCTCAATTGGCAAACTACCGATCTTGCCATTTGTATTATTATATAGGATGTTCCTTAATGACGTGCTAATATTTCAGGGTGTGATTCCTTGGGTCATTTTATGAAGAACAGTTCATGTGAACATATGTGTCTACAATGACCAGTCCTTTCGGAAACCGCAAAACGTTTCATGAAGAAGGTTAGACGCTAAGAGGGTTTTTATTAATTGTAAATAAAAATTATTGCTATTATTGGAGACATTGAAGTTATGCAAATAAAAGAATAATTTATTCCCAGATTTAACTTAATCCTTGAAAGGAAGCTTCATAGATGTATCCAAGAAAGTGGATTTTGAAAAATAATATTCTTTTTCTTCGTTTAAACGACTTTCCTAAATCCAAAGACCATGAGTCCTCCAATGAACAGAATAATGAGCAATCATTTTTTTAATAAACAATTTAAAAAAACAAACTAACCATTTTTTAATACTTCATCAGGAAAAATTTATTCATCCCTGCAAAATTTGGCAAATAGTATCTATTAGAAACAACAAAAAGTTACCAACACAACCTGATTGTTGTAAACGAATTAAGAAGTTTTTTACCGGAAAATATATATATTTTTTTTTGATAACATTCAAAAGGCACCATTTATTTGATTCTAACAAAAGTTCATCAGATGAAGACGATGAGTCAGTATACAATAGTATACATGTTAATATGAATTTCAGCGATTTAAGTGAGAGTAAGGTGGTACAAATTGAATTTTATAGACTAAGAAAGTACCTGAAGATTCTTTCCAACATGGCCATCTAGCGTACTACCTGAAGCTCTTGTCTAGAGACGTGCAGCTGGACGCGTGGCTTGGTGTGTCGCTTCAATGTGGACGTGCACTAAAAGTGTCCACGAACTGAGAGACAGAACTGCACTGCGTTGCACTATTGAATACTATAGAAAATCAAGTTTATTAGTTTTTATTTTTAAATTTGCAAAATAAGTATTTGCTTCACTCCTAGTGTGAAAATGAAACAGTTTAACTATGGGTAATTATTTTAGACAATTGTTTTGTTTACATAACATAACGTAATCCTTTAGAGGTCGCCTATTTAAACTATAAACCAGTGTAAACAAAATCATTGTGATTCATACCATACATTTTCATTATTGTTTATGCTAATATATTATGAAAAAAATTAGCAAAAGTTGTTTTCTGTCGGCTAAGAAATCACGTTTTATACTATTCTCTATACTAGAACTATGTTTATGTCGAATCTTTAAATGCGAAACACGCTTTTTTTTGTAAAGAACTAGAGTTACATGCTAACTATAATATTAGACTTTTTCTGATCAGTGAAGGTGACTTTCGATTACACGTAAATTTAAACCTAAAACGTGGTCAATTAAGAACTCCACCGGTACTCTAAGAACTGGCAGGGATCAGATGATTGGAGTTTGGCGCCAATAATAATAATAATAATAATAATATCGACTTTATAATAAAAATGTAAAATATAATAATATAAATATAATATATAGTTATACATTTGTACACTTTATAAAGCGGGCGAAGTTTAGGTGGCTATTTTTACATTTAACCAACACAGTAGGCTAGAACCAACTTTAAATGGAATATGCATGCACTCTCTCAATTCCTACGGGAAATGGTAGCTTGATCGGTCCTGAAACAATTCCTGTAAACCCCGAAATTATTCCCTTGGCCGTTTTCTAGAAAATTTATTTTTAATTTTTTTTTTGAAAATTGATTTTTTGCATTGATAAAAACAAGAATCTACTACATTTTTAAAGTCTCTGAACACCCGGACATATTTCAAACAACCTATCAGTTAAGTATCACTTCTTCTTCAATCCCGGATTCTTACGTTTACACAATAGACAAAGACAATATCTATTTTCCTCGTGCGTTTTTCATGATCTTTGATTTCAATCATGGTCACAATATTCTTTGGCAGTGATGATGGTCTCGGATGTCGAGCAGGACTACTGCTCTTTACCCTAGTACATCGCTGTAGACCTGGACCGGCCACGTGCGGGGCGGGCGAGCTTACTTTACATCAACCCCGTGAGCGGTGGGAATTTCGGTATACCTCCCCGGGTATTGGCTTGTTGGACCTTGCTGGCTAAGGTCTTTATCTTCTGTCTTAATGATCTTTCTTCGCCAGCTTGTCTACCCTTGGTAGTCATCTGTATGTTCGAAAACTTTAGGGTATTTTTGGCTGGGATTGACTACCGGTACGCAAAATATCAATTGACATCCTGCCATTCGGATCATCGGTTAGGTAGGGATGAGCTATGTACCTCGAGGTAGTGCAGACCTAAGTGCTTTGATAGCACTTTTGGTCTGCACAGAGCTAGGTGACTACGGGTATTGAAGGGTGTTTGTCAGGTACCTGCAGGGTGGTGGGTAGGTGGTTCGGTGATCGTCATGTCTCTTCTGTGGGTTGTCTTCATCGGCCCATCGCCAGTGGTATGGTTCTCATTCTCACCTATTATCTGACTGAACGAAATGATCGTCGCGAATTATATACGTGAACAACACGTGCTTACGTCCACTACGTAATCCTTCGAGAATGGAAAGTCTACTCAGACGGCCAGTAGATGCGCTCGGATTTCTCTAGCAAATCCAGTTACGCAAAAAGTACTGTTATTCATTGGTTACGGATGTATTGGTAGACCAAAATTGCTGTCATTCAAAATAACATGGGAATAGATCTAATGATTTTGTCTAAATTGACTACCTACTTGGAAAGTTTATATAACCCGATTATTATCAAAACGTCTGGGGCTGTCGAGCATGAAGGTTTCTTGTATGTTATTTCTCCAAACTTACTTTAAGTTTAAATTTGAATTGGAATGGTTAATTTTACTTTTTACCAATGCAAAAAATTAGTTTTCAAAAAAAATTATTAAAAATGAATTTTCTAGAAAACGGCCAAGGGAATGATTTCAGAGTTTACGGGAATTGTTTCAGGACATATAAAGCTACCATTTCCCGTAAGAATTGAGAGAGTGCGTGCATATTTCATTTAAAGGTGGTTCTAGCCTACTGTGCCAAGTTATCGGGAAATGATTCAGAAATATCCCTAGAGTTCATATTAAACTTATAATTAACTGTGATATGAAAATTGTATACAAAGATAAAAACACAGAATTGTACATTATTGTCGCTGAATAGTCCAGTTGCTAAGTTTTTTTTTGACAAATTGAGGCGGCAGTGGCTTTCTTAACAGCTTTGTTTCGAGGTTAGGAATAACATATTATTATAAAAAATGTAAACACTGCAGAGATACGGAACCATCTTTAATTATGGAAATTAGGTAACAGAATCGGGTTTTTGTGCAATAACTCGTTTTCCATCAATCTTACGCTCCAAGTGGTGGTATACAAAGTTAAAGATTATCAAATTCTCAATAAAAAAAGGTTATAGACATTTTTTTTCGTCAGACCAATAGTTTCCGAGCAATAGCTCATATCTGATAGCGCAAAGTTGACATTTGTCGAGGACCTAAGAGTAATTTCACTTTACCGCTCGTCTCTACCTTGACGACGATAGAAAAAGTACTCTGTTGCAAGCTTTAGTGCATCTGTACTTAAACAATGTGTTTTTATGAAAATAATAATGGCCTAAAACTTATTCGTTAGTGTATGTATTCGTTTTTACAAATATAATTGAACGACTTGTATTGCTTATATAGTAAACTATTACCAAATAGCACAAAAGTCATTTTGATCAAATGCAAAATTAACTCGAGCTCATAGAGTTTTTCAATTTTGCGCGGCCACTGTCCGGACACAACACACAACACTAATGATTCACACATTTTCTCCTCATTTTAAAATTTAGAATGTGCATATTCGAATATAAAAATTACTTTGTATGTCCTTTAAACCATAAATCTTGATCTAAAAGAAAACACCAAGATTTTTTGCGTGATCTGAAAATTTGACATCATCTATAACTAGGTTGAGTCGCGTTTTTAGAAATTCACTTTCATTATTCGAACTGAACAGAAGTGCTACCGTCTTCCTCGGATTAATTTTTGAATTATGCCTCTTAGAATAATTACAAATAGAATTTATATCATCGTTTAAAAAGGTGTTGGCAAATTCCCTATCTCATTAAACGCAAACAGAAGTTGAGCTAGTTCATCATATGACTGCAGGTGACAATGATTAATTTGGTTAAAGATATCGGCTGTGTAGATTATAAACAACAGTGGTCCTAGAACGGACTCTTGCGGAACACCCGATAAAATCTGTTGAGCAGGAGACCTAAAATTATTGACAGATGCTGACTGACGGCGGTTGCATAAATATGATTTAAAAAACGCAACAGCATCTGCAACAAACCCGTAAAATACTAATTTCGCACTTAATAAAGCATGATCAAGAGTGTCAAATGCTTTGGAGTAATGAAATGATACTGAGACAACTGCCATTCGTTTATCTAGTGCCCTTATAATATTATCACAAAGATTAAGCAGCGCTGCGGCGGTGCTGTGAGATTTACGAAAGCCAGATTGATGTAAGAGAAAGACTTTATGCGATTTAAATAATTAACGATTTGATCATGTACAATTTTCTCTGCTATTTTTGACAAAACGAATAATAAACTGATTGATCACAAATCTTGCACAGTAGTAGGATTTTTTACTTTTGGGACTGGGCATATTAAGGAATACTGCCATTTTTTTTTCGAAATAACCATTCTTAGGCAGAAGATGACTGGCAGAAAAACTAACGCGAAGCCTCCTTGGCTTCCTTCTCCTTCCTCCAAACTTTTTTATACATATTTTTCGTGATCGTCTTATCGAAATACGATTCCTTGGTCAAAAATAAACAAGAAAGCTTATATAGTTCTAACACCGTACAACCAACCCTTTTCGAAAAATATCATCATAACGAAACACATGCATTCCAAGGGTTCAAAAATATGAAATAAAGATGTCTCGCTCTCTCGTGTAATTTGGATTTTTTTTTATTTCAGAGCTGATCAAACTATGAAGTTTGCTTTGTCTTACGTGGACGCCATTTTTTAAAAATTGTTGATAATTATCTGACGAAACTTTTTTTGTTTACTTCAGAATGCCCTAGCTCATTTAATATGGAGGACCCATGCTTAAAGGACATTTTTTAGATATTTTTTGACATACAGTAAGACCCATTTCATTTCAGACCCGTAGCTCAGTTGTTGGTCTTCCAATTTCAACCAAATTTAGGTCAGATTGAAAACATTTACTCTAACCTTTTTGAGTGAAACAAAACTTCAGTCATTGGCGTGCATTTTTATTAAGAAAAAAATGGTCGATTTTTCGAGAAGTCATATTAGGAATTTCATTATTGAAAACTAATGCAATATTATTGAGCAGCATGCTTTAGGACCCCAAAATCCAAAATTTAACGTTTTATGGTTTTCAAATTTGCTGCCCCTTAAAATTACATTTTTCAAATATTAAATAATTAATAACGAATTGTTTTTCAAAGAGAAGTAATTCTTCATTTTCTATTTAAATTCATTTTTTCTGCCACCCAGTGTCACCAATGCATTAAAATTTTGTAGTCCAATTTTCAATGAAAAATTACCAAAAACTTTGAACCAGCTGCCTTGTAAATTATTCGAGCATTAAGAACTACCGAATGTGAAAGTACCGATGATGGCAGGTGATAAAAAAAAGTGATTTTAAATAGAAATGGAACGACTTTTTTCCTTAAAATAATTCGTTTCCATGTTTTAATTATTTAATATTTGAAGAATGTAATTTTAGAAGGCCGTAATTTGAAAACCATAAATCAATGGGTCGATAATTTTGGATACAGAGGTTATAAAGCATGACGATCATTAGTTTTTCAATAAAAAAATGCCTAAATATGACTTCTTGAAAAATTGACTCTTTTTTTCTTAATAAAAACGCACGCCAATGACTGAAATAAGTTTTGTTTTGCTCAAAAAGTAACGATCCAAATTTGGTTGAAATTGGATGACCAATAACTGAGCTACGAAGGCGTGTCCAATTGAGATGGATCATATTGTAGAATCACCCCTAAAAGTTAGCATACTTGAAACACCATGTACATAAAGAAAACTCTGCTTTGGTGAAAGTCGACAACACTAACTCCGACAAATATAAAGTTGGAGAAGGCGTCAGATAAGGCTATGTTCTACCATCAATCCCCTTTAACATCCATAGTGAATACGCACTGCTACATATGCTGGAGGTCTGTTAGAGTGGAGTAGTTAGAGATTTATGACTTGAGATTTGCAGATGAAACCACCTTAGTTGCAGCAAACGAGGATGAGCTCATACACTTGCTGAACTGCCTTCAAACAATAAGCTCTGAGTACGGTTTGAGTGTAAATTGCAACGAAGCGGTAACTATAATTATGGACTGAGTAAATGAAAACTACCCAGACATGCGAAAGATGAACGTTTGTGAAGTAGTAAACTAGATAGTATACTTTGGATCAATTGTGGATAAATAATATCGGCAATTGCGAATATGAGATTCGAGATATACGCCTCCCAAAACGACTTTGCAACATCATATATGCTCTAGAATTCTCCCATTTTCGGCCACATCAAGCGGACAGAGGATAATATAGAACAGTTAATAGTGCAGAGAAAAGCAGATGGCAGGATGTGGAGAAGACGCCCTCCAAAACGTTGAGCTGATGTGGTCAAGGCGCTCATGGGAGAGATGCTTGGTAAAGCCGTGAACTTAACAGACAACCATGACTGATAGCGTGATGCTGTTAGTCGTGCCATACAACAAAGAGAGACCAACTGGTATAAAGCATGAATCGCCAAATGTGAAGATGTTGTGAACAAGAACTCCTATGTCAAATATATGGTTCCATATTTGGGACATCCTATACAGGGTGTAATTAGTTTCATGCCATTAAAAAAACTGATAATGGGGACCAACTAGACTAATAAAAAACCTATATGATATTTTCCTCTAGGAGCACTTTGAAAAACTGACCTAGGGCAAAAATTTGAATGTTAAGAGACATTTGAGAACCACTGCTTTTCTGAGCCAATGGATGTATAGTTCCGAATCATAGAAGTTTCTTACTTACGTTTACAAAGTCATAAAAAAAGTGCCAAGATTATCGACTTGTGGTACTTTGATGGGATCGCTTGAACTAACTTTTTATACCAATTATAAAAATGTAAATAATTCGTTATCTCTTTCTACACAACCGCAAACAAGGATGACTGCAGGGTTTAAACAAATAATGCCTTTATTGCCCAACAGAACAATTCTTTTAAATTTTTCACAAAACCACAAAAGTTGATCATAATAATAAAGTTTAAGTACCTAACCCCTCAGCGAAAGTGACAGCAATGTGACAGTGAGGTAGACAGGTCTATTTGAGAAATCTATAACTTACCAATAAATTATTGTTGATTTACATAAACTGTTCGAAATGACCTCCATGCATCAATGCATATTTCGGCACGTCAATTTTTCGAAAAACTCTATTTCAGATTTTTTGTCCGAAAAGGTCCGTGCCTTATACCGGTTATAAAAAAATTAAGTTTTCCAGGATTTGTAGATTCGCTTTTGTTTTGTCAAATTTCTCACAAACGTCACCTAATAGACTTAATCGAACCCTACAATCGCCATTTTTGAAAATCAAAATCGGACCTTCGGTTCGGGAGTTATCAATGTCTTTGGAAAATCATACTCGGCCTTGGAAAAAATACTTGCGGTCAACGGATTCGGGCCGCCAGCAATAGGCTTCATTTGTGGCCGTGTACCTTCGATCCCACCAAGTCTCATCGCAATCGATCGATATCCTGGACAGTTATCGTGCTTCCTAGCCCGATGTCGAGAAAACCAGTTTTTTGCAAAAAAAATCAATTTCCATTTGTTTTTCGACATTGTCTCCGGTATACTTATCTGTGGATCGTTGCCAGCGGCACCATCTTTTTTTTTAAATATCTCGATCTGACTGCCCGTTACCGAGTTATTCAATTTTTCGCGAAAAACTTGAAAGGTCTATATCGGGTACTTCCGGTTTCCGAACGGAGCCGAGCTTCCAGCGTTAAGGTTTTCTAAAGGCCTCCTATTAACCACCCAAGTTTCATCGAAATCCGAAAACGGATTAGGGGGGCTGCGCGTGACAGACAGACAGACCGACTGAGCGACGGGCGGAATTTTTTAAATTCGCTCTCGAGTCGATAGATATGACTTTCATTTCGATTCGACGTTTTTTTCGGATTTCGATGGTCCACTAGAAAAATGCAAAACCTATACTACATTTTTTTTCAAAATGTAGTAACAAGGTGGCCAGTTTTCTGGAAAACCGGTAAAAGTCAGGAAATTTCATGTTGGTCGGGGAAATCAGGGAATTTATACTAATTTGAACGTAAAATCAGGGAATTTTAAGAATTTAAAGAAATAGTCAAGTACCGAAAAACACATTTATTTTAAATTCTTGCTTGCAGCCAAAACATTTTTATTCATTGCGATAAAAATATATTACAGTGTATTTTTGTAAGATTATGTTCTTTCCTTTATTTATAGTACAGTACCTAGAGGTTTTAACTTTCGAATAATGTCATATGACACGGATTTCGTTCATTTTTGGCAATATAATAGTAAATGCTTCACAGAACAGCTTTTATGTTATGCGGTAGCTTGCTAATTTATAGGGGATGAATGCCACCCCTTTCCAGGGGGTGGCAACTGAGAAGAAATTAAAAACCTTGACGCTGAAAGAAAATTAAATTTAAAAAAAAAGGTTCTATGCAACTTTTCATAAAAATTTATAGCCTTTAAGTTATAAAGACTTGAAAATTGAGATTTTAGCTCAAAAAGATATTCGTTAAATAACTCGAAAAGTATTATTTTGAGCGAAAACATGCTAGAGACAAATAAGAAAGCTACTACTAAATTGAGGATCAATTTCGGTTTTTTCTAATTTCTGTAGAGTTAATGAAAAACAAATGGAAATTGATTTTTTTTGCAAAAAACTGGTTTTCTCGAAATCGGAAGATCTAGAAATATAAAGGTGGCGTCCGAACGTCTATAAGAGGAAGTATTTAGTTTAAATGTTATCTCAGAAACTATGGCACTTACGTCAAAAGTGGTAAGAATCAAAATGAAAGACTGTTAATTAGGCTTTCAAACCAATTTTTCTATTTCTGTAACATAAAAGCAAAGAAGTTATGACAGAACAATATACTTTTTCAATTTTTTTTAAATAAAAATGTCATTTTGTTAATCTAAGTTATCAGCAATTAAAAAAATATATTCACATATACTGTTATTCGTTAATATATAGTATGACCTAGTCGCTCAAACTTGTTTCGTCCATTATAGCGCTTGCTTTAGAAAAAAAAGTGCATTTTAAACTGTAAAGGAATTTTAGAGAAAACCTAACATTTTCTGTTTCTCTGCAAATATCTCAATACATATTAGTTTTAGAGAAAACATGGTGGACATAAAAATAAAATTAAGGTTTTAAACTGAGAATGAATTTCATTTTTATATACTTGTGTAGGGTTGATAGTTTCGGAGATATTTAATTATATAGATGGCATCCGACCGCTTTTAGTATAAAATTAGTATTTAGTTTAAAATGTTGAATATTTTAGAAACTGTGACACCATAAATTCTAAGGAACAAAATTAAAGATAATTAATCATTCTTTAAAATGACTTTGTTTGTTTCTATATCACCAAAAATAAAGAAGTTATAGCCGATTCAATGTGCGTTTTCGCATTTTTTTTAAACAATATATCGCCATTTTGTTATTGTAATTGCTCAGTAATGAATTTTTCCGTCAAAAATGCTGTTTTTCGTTAATACATAGCATCACCTAGATGCTCAATTTTGAATTTTTTAATTTTTACTTCAGATTCGGAATCAGCGATCCCAAAAACTTAACATTCTTTTCATTTTAAAAATAAATTAGTAACACTATCGGTGCTTTTCACCCCTTGAGGGTAAAAGTAAGTATCCCGACCATATAGAAACAGAAGACGATTAGTCCAATCAATGAATGCCCAAAAGGCGATTGTAGAGAACATTGAGGGGAGAATTTTCCTCTTCAGGAATGTGTTGGGGGTAGTTAGGAGGTAAACATGCTAAAAGTCCCCGCCCCTAGCCCCGCCGCTTCAAAGGGGAGGGGGGTGGAAAGGTTCCTTTTTTCGATTGTTCGCTTGGAACTCGGAAACCATGCGTCACACGGAAAAAATAATCTATGCAAAATTAAACATAATTGAATTTCCTACAAGAATGTTTATATTCATTTTCTTCCTGTGTGTTATGGTTTAAGAGATATTCGCCAGCGAAAATCGATAATTCATAAAAAAAAATTAGTTATGTACCTTGAATATTTCTATCAAAGCGGTTTACCGTGGTCTGCTAATAAATCACAGTCACAAAATAATCTTTATTTTACAACATTCGACATATTTACTAACGTAATATTTTGTCGAAATCTATACATTTCCTTAAATATACATTGTGACTCACTTAAAATGAAGATACCCTCGTAACTTTTTTATTTTGTTTCCGATTTGAATCAAATTTTACTCAAGTATAGAACAACAGTAGAATCTACTTATGACCACAAAAGCATTCGGTTGCTACAAAGGCTACCAAAATATGCTGAAGAAAATAAAAACATTTTGAATGTTAAAAATTCTAAAAAATGCACCGGATCGGAACCACAAAGGTACATACACCAAAATTTGATTTGGTTATTGATGGGGGATCTCTCATACATAAGCTCATCTGGCAAAGGGGATCCTCAGTTTCCGCAATTTGTGGTGGCTACGTCAAATTCGTCAAGACCCATCAATATGATTTTTAATCTATTTCCGCATATTTTGGTACCGCAGGTGGCTTTGCCTTTATAGCAGGTGAATGATTTTTTTGGTCATAAGTAGATCCTAATTTGTTCTATACTTGAGTAAAATTTGATTCAAATCGGAAACAAAATGAAAAAGTTATAATGGTATCTTCATTTTAAGTGAGTCACACTGTATATTTAAGGAAATGAATAAATAGATTTCGACAAAATATTACGTTAGTAAATACGTCGAGCGTTGTAAAATAAAGATTGTTTTGTGACTGCGATTTATTAGCAGACTACGGTAAACCGCTTTGACAGAAATATTCAAGGTACATAATTGATTTTTTTGTATTAATTATCGATTTTCGCTGGCGGATATCTCGTAAACTGTAACACATAGGAAGAAAATGAATATAGACGTTCTTGTAGGAAATTTAATTATGTTTAATTTTGCATTGATTACCTTTTTCTGTGTGACGCATGGTTTCCGAGTTCCAAGCGAATAATCGAAAAAAGGAACCTTTCTACCCCTCTCCTTCCCTGAAGCGGCAGGGCTAGGGGCGGGGACTTTTAGTATGTTTACCTCCTAACTACCCCCAACACATTCCTCCTCAATGTTCTCTACAACTATTTCTTTGACTGGACTATATACCTTTTATTACAATAATAACATATAAAGAAAAATTATCATTACATATGAAATTATTCCGAAAATTTACATATTTTTTACCTCTAGGTACTACTATTAAATGATGAAAAGAAGACGATTATGACTCCGATATGAACGAGAAGGATACTAACTCGAAGAAAGTATATATCTCGAAATGCCAAAGCAAAAATTCAAAATTAATAATAATCAATCGAAATATGCTTAATGTAAAATTAAGCAGCTGCTGTCCATCGTGATAATACAAAATCCCTACCTGAATTGTGCTAATTAAAAATTATGTTTTTACCTAAGAATTAAAAAAAAAATGAGTTTGTGGACAGCGCGAAAAAAGTGTGCCTGGATCAGTACCAACCCCAATATAGTTTTAGGGCTATTGACCATCGACTGAGTTAAAATTCCCGTTCTAGTGACAAAATTATGTAAGTCAAACTATTTCATTTTAAAAACCAATTCTCACGTGTAAAGTGCGCCAAAAATGTTATCAATTCTCTGCTGCCAGTTTGTCAAAAAACGAGCTTGTCAGATTTTTTTGAAAAGAAAAAAATATATCTGGAGAGCAGCTCTGTCAGTATAATAATATAAAAACCAGAATAGATATTAACAACTTTGGTAATAAAATAATCAAATATTAACTAATTAACACATATTGCCAGTCTCAAATCAATATTCCATGCCCAATTATTTCGTGAGTGTACATTTATTTTTTATGAAGCACTTACCTTAGTAATAATACCCCAGTTGTCGGTTTTTTAGTTAACCTTTTCAGTTTATTTTACTACTTCAATATGTTTACACGTGGACCACATAAGTGGTCCGATCACTGGCTCGTTCCGATCGGAAAACGATCATGTAATGTAGGTATGACTAAAAATTTATCCACCACAACATTTTAATAGATGGTTTTAGTTCTGCGCGACCGTAACTCTATAGCACTTTTGACATACGGGGACACCTCGCGACACTGACAGCCCGTATATTTTATCAAACAGATAAGATCCACTGAATATGTTTCCGTACAACCAACTGATTAGTCTATAAAGTGACGCACCAGTGCAGATGAATTTTACGTGTCCATGAGTTGAATCGTTTCACTTTCGATTTCTACAGGTTCGTTGTTTCTTTAATTATTAACGTTATCGGTATGGTTTTTTTGGGCGACATCGACTGACAGCGATTGCAGGACTTTGACGTTACTTTTTTGAGGTTGAAGTTTTATCGTTTGTACTTGAAGAACCTACTTATAAATTTCTAGTTAATTAATGAACGTTTAGTTGATAGTAGTATCTGCATTTTACCCTGCCTGTAAATATTAATAACCACTGACCAGTGTCGTAGTGGATGTGTAAGTACGAAATTTGTTCAAAAGAAATTTAATATTTTGAACTTAAAATATATATATATTTTTATTTGCAATGTTTTTAGTGACCTTGTGTTTATTTAGCTTCTACATGGTGAAGAAAGTTACTATGAAACTGTACTGAGCAATTAGCAATTACATTATTTTGCAGTAGGGATAGGATATTCTCGCTCAGGATTTGATAATATGCACTTTGAATATGTTGAAATACTCACAATAGAGAGTACCTTTACCGAATATTATTCCTATAATCCCAATAACTGCTGAGATGTGGATAGGAGTGGGACTTAATGCACCAGAAGAGAAATATAAAATATAATTTTTATTAAGGAAATTTCCAAAAATTATCCTGATATATCAACTCTCTAAGTAAAGAAAACAAAAAGGGATAATTTGATAGATAGAAAAAGAAATGATGGCAGATAATGCTTGAAAGGATTACAGGTAGATACTGGGATACCGTTGATAAGGTATTATCATCAAAAAGTTTGAGAATACCTCATAAGTAGGCAAGGAAACGATTATTTTAATGAAATAATTACAGGCTAGTACAAATGAATTTGTAAACTGCTTGGCAACCTATTCATCAATCATTACACACATAACACAATGAGCAAAATGCATAAATTTTTTTGACATCACCGAATAATAGATCACTAAAAAGCGTTATTTTCTATGTATTTTTTATTTTTTTTTATCGGAATTAAAGGATAAAAAAATAATTTGGTTTCGCTGAGAATTTAGACACGTTCAAACGAAGCAAGTTTCCCGCCATTTGCGTGTGACGTCATCCGGCATTTAGCATTGGCAATGTTTATTAGTATTATTTTCAACAGATATTTAATCTATGTACTTAGTGGTGGCAAACTATTTAATATAAAAAAGTTATATAATCTGAGACGAAAAACAATAGTTAATGTTGATAAAAATATTAAAATAATGCATTATGTTTACATATTCTGAGGTTAGGTATCTAAATCTAACTGCAGTAAAAGGATAAAAGTGAGCGTAAACAAATTTATTGTTACGAAAAATGAATGATGCATCCTTGTCGCTTTTCCACCTCCAATTTCTGCACTGATATAATCGGTATTATTACCAAAAAATTGCTCATCATAAACACGTCGATTTTCGGCAAATTGTCACTTTGAGCTTGCACAAAGTCGCTGTTCGTCATTTTTACCACTTAGATAAATTAATACACTAATAATTTTTACAAAAATAAACAAATCGATATTTAAAGGTCAGCAGACTAAAATTTAACATTTAATTATAACACAATTTAATATTTCAGCACTAGCAGATGTAAACTGTCAAAGCTATCAAACTTGTCACTTGTCTCCGTACTTTTCTAAATTTACCGCTGGGTGGATAAAATACGAAGCTGATTGGCTGTGTTTTTCAAATTAGCCAATCATATAATGTTA
Source organism: Rutpela maculata (assembly GCA_936432065.2). Classification (NCBI taxonomy): domain Eukaryota; kingdom Metazoa; phylum Arthropoda; class Insecta; order Coleoptera; family Cerambycidae; genus Rutpela; species Rutpela maculata. The sequence continues at coordinate 253,640,929 of OW386286.2, forward strand.
TTTCTTACTGATGCGCTCCACCGGTGAATTTAGAAATCTGCGGGCTATGGATGAAACTAAAACGTTATGCCAGATGACATCAGTACCGTTTATAGTCACGTGGTTTTGTTCCGATAAAATTTGAATTTTAAAATGATTTTTTTTTACAAAATAACTTTTTTTACAGTTTCGTTTTATTATATACTCGGCTTATATAATATGTATAATGAAAAAATAATAAATGAATGCATTTTTAAAATTCATGCATCTTGCTCATTATATACAAAGTATGGTCATAGTACAAATCTAAAAGTACGTACTCATGCAAAGTATATATGCGAATACAACGGCTGCGTCATCTGGACAACTGTTCTAAGATTTACCCACTGGGTTATGCTATGTCCCTTATCTTGGATGCTAAAAGTGGTTTAGTAATGTGTGGGAAATTTATTTAATGAGATTATACAGTAATAATAAGTCTTTATTATGTGAAAATCATTCAAGTTCTCTTTTTTCTATTTTTAAGTTGTGTTCCCAAACCTAAATTTTTCCTGTTAGCATTTACACTTATTTATAACTATTAAGAGAACTTATTTAATTTCTAATTAAAAGACTGTGATATTGCAATCGAACTGTCACTTGAGAAGTACGACTAATTAGGAAGTTTCCTATTTTAGAAATATCATGTACATTCAACCTCATTTAGTAGTCTTTCAGATAACTAGTCAAACAAAAAAAAAATATCTCGATATCTGAAAAACTCACGAACTTATTAAATTTCTTATTTGAATACTTAGCCTCGGCTGAAGTTCACCGTGACGTCACAATACACAACGCGCTGACTTGCCATGCCGGCGGCGCGCTGTATGTTCCCTTTATTTAGTGTATGTGCTCGATTTTCTGAAATGTCACAAAATGTCACTTTTGATTCGTTTGTGCCGAGCCGAATTTTCGAATTTCGCCGTGCAATTTACGATCAGGTTTATCTGGAAGACTTCCTCTTTACGTCGCGACATCATACGGCCGTCCCAATGGTGTTTTTCGAAAAATATGAACGCGCCAAAATTGCATGTTTTAGTAATTTTTTCGGCTCTCAAATGCTGGCTATAAACTGCCGGTGCCTGCCAGCGAGTATAAAGGTGCCCATGCCCGCTCGCTGTTGGCGGAATCATGTATTGTGACGTAATCGAGTTCAGCCCAGATGATCGCGGCATTTTAAACTTGGAAGGACCATAACTTTTTTATTTATAGAGATAATTTAAAAAAAAAAATTACAGATATTTTTTAGATTTTTACGACTATTTATTATGAGAAAATGAGAAAAATGTAAACTTCCTAATTGTGAACTAGGAAATCCTGAAATCCCAATAAGCGCACTCTACGATGTCTTTCTGGCTACAGGCCTGGCAGTATAATTTTGTAGCCAAAAAACGTATGGCATATAATTTATTAATTTATAAAATAAAAACTCTAAATGGCAGCATATTGTCAGCTTAGACACAACATTTCTGAATTTTAAGCGATTTAAAAAAAATAAGGCAAAAAGTAAATAACTAGAACCATAGAAATTTTAATTTACATGTTTTCATTTGAACTATCAAAGATCATTTCATAAATTATAAGTTAAAGTTATTATTTAAAGATAAAACACACACACCGTATACAGGGTGCGCCACTTAAAACTCCCCAGACTTGTAACTTTTTTATTTTTGAAGCGATGACCAATCACAAAAAAATTCATTACATGATTTTTGTAGAAAATTTAGTTTACTTTAATTTGTGTAATCGCAAAAATATCGATACAATTCGCCGTTTTCGAGATAATGTCGAAGTACTGATTTTTCTGACGGTTTTGAGGTTATAACTGCCGAACCATTTTTTTTTTCTGAGTGGCACTATATCCCATTTTGTTCGTCTCAAAAAATTGTCTATGCAATTCAGGTTAGTGTCACAATCTGAACGATTCTTAAGAAAATTCGAATTAAACAACTCCATATTTATAGAAATATTATTCTTGTAAAAAAAAAAAATCAATCAACAAACTGAACTTTTTTCTAGAATATTATTTACTTGTGCGATTATCAAAAAATGTGTATTTTTTAAATTCATTCATTTTGAGATTTTGCGATAGGGCTTGTGACGTGGGTCGCTTTTCCTCATTCGGCCCCTCTCTTAATACGCCACTGCTCGCACTTCAATAAAAAACGTAATACTTGTATAACTTACAGCGTTCTACTTTCCTTAGCAACTCCCGGTATATTTTCGGATTGATGAGTCATAATCATTAATTATTTTCATAATTAATTTGGTATAATCTCATACACAGCACACTTTTCACGAATGGCATTTTATCTTTTTAACTCGGTCATTGCCTCTCTACACTGTACTGGCCAAATTAAATATATTGAAATAGAAATAAAAATCCTAGTAAATCTAAAAATATGAGCATACTATACAGACGTAAAAATATAAACGTTTTCTTTTTCAAACAATGTCTTATTATATTTATTAATCACCAGCTGAAATGAGAGTTTCTCTGGTTATTTTTTACAAGGACGATGTTATGTCAGTACTCGTCAATCAATGTCAATGTCAGTACAATAATAATAATTAATAATACATCTTACACCAAAAATGTTTTCATTGCTGGATCATTGGTATGAACGAAATAAACATCGTCCTATTATTATACCTATTTGATTTAATCAAATCGGCATATTATTACCGATCAATAATTTTTGATAACCGTAGAAAAGAAATTGTACAGAAATCTGTTTTAGTAGGTATACTGCTATCTGCTCTTACCAATGCAATAAGCCTAAATATTTCATAAGCTTTAATAGAAAATAGTTAATTTAAATGAACGACTTGAATATTATCGTTAACCTTTCACATGTGTAATTGTCTTTGATTATAACAACTCCTACGAAGGCGATATATTTTAAGGAGATGACTAGATTAAATCCACTACGGAGAATATTGATTTATGAAATTAACACATTGAAAATAATTGGTCGTTTGGCTAGTACCTACACAATTATTTATTTTGAATGTGTTTATATGTACACCAGTCCTGGGAAGCTTAAAATTGAATGAAATTGGAAATGCTTGGTAGCTGTATTGTCTTCTCTGTATTTCGACATAAATAAAGTGTACCTAAATTTGCAGAAATCAACGCGAACTGGAAAGCAATTAAAAAAACCGCTGCCCAAGGAATCACTACTTCCACATCCGGATTTTCTATCCAAGTCACACAACGAAAAAATTTTGTATCTGGAAATAATTGTTTATGGAACTTTAATAATATAATATTTGAAATCCTCTACCCCAAAAACCCATAAAACGATACCCCACATCGGTAGTGGGGTGGGGGGTGGTGACAGGGGGTGGGAGTGGGGGGTGGATAAAGTAAAAAAATATTTTGAGGTTTCTGGTTCTTGTACACACACTAAATCACATTTTTTTTTCATCTCCTTTAATAATGGGGTGGAGGTGGTAATGGGGGTGGCTAATGCCAATTTTTTTTTTGAGACCTTAGCTTCTCTTGTCTATACTAAATATCAATTTTATGAACTCTTACCTGCTTGATTTACCTATTTACTCCAAATTTACCCCAATTTACCCCCCAACCCTTCGACAGAACAAGATGAAAATATAATCTAGTTCTATATCTCGTAAAAGTACATATGTGTACCAAATTTCAAGTCAATATCTCAAACGGTTCCAAAGTAAACGTGCGCACAAAAAAAGTTACAGACCGACAGACCGACAGACAGAAATTTTTTTTTCGCTCAAACTTGAAATCTCGACGTTTTATGACATTCTAAGCCTATTTGGACAATAAAAATTTTTTAAAATTTTTTTGTCGTTACTATACTTCCACTGGATGGGAAGTAATAGCAAAAGAGGTAATTTTCTTCATTTTTGTGTTATATACTCGAAAACAATGTAATATTTCGCAAAAATTGTGGAATATTTTTTCTCTATTTGACAACCAAAAAAAAGGAGCAGAACATCTAATATAACCTGAGATATTGCGGTTCAAAGTTAGAGTAAAAAAGTAGAAACGATTTTAAAAAATAAGCTACTTTTTACGTATTGGCTCTGCAAACTCAGCAAGCAAGCAATTAAGATAGATAAAAAATCAAAGTGTCCCTTAAACTAAATCACGTAACGAAAAAAATGGGCCCCTAGAAATCTGTTGGGTCAGATGGACTAGAGATATATGGTCGTGAAGTAAGGTATAAAATGGCTTCTTTTTTTTACTTTTTCGATTATCGACATAATAACGATATATTGTTACAAAAATTTTTAATTTATTCTTATATATAAAATTTATGACTTTCTCTAACAAAATAAATCTAAAAATCTTGTGTTATATAGTTGGAACCTTAGATTTAGGACTGAATGTGATAAAATAGTAAACAAAAAAGATCCCAACAGCTACCAAACAACTTGCTGTCAGAAACTGATTTTTTTTGGTAGGTATTGTCTAAAAATTGTAACATTTTATATATTTTTTTATAATTATTTTATTAAATAAAATATATTATCGTTTTTTCCTCGTCGTCGCCATGGAAATTAAGTCACATGTACCTAACTGAATCATCTTTCTCATTCGGCTGTGAACTTAAGACAAAATAATATAGTAACACAATACTAAACTTCTATCTATCAACTGCTTCTTTTCCTATTATTTCGCCTTACGGGCTGTCCTATCAAATTTCTAGGAATATTTGGTATTTTTTCAAGCAAGATCCAATAATAGTTCATTGTGTACCTAGTAGTAAAAGCAATACATTCCCGGACGACAATGCCAACAAGCATTGAAGTCCGGGAATGTGCTTTTACTACGAGGTACACGTACTATTTTTTCTGAAATCGCAATCAATTTTATTAAGATTGTATAAAAATACAAAAGATATACATACTAAAATATACAGTGTGTCCCAGGATAGATGTAACAAGAGGTGTAATGGACCAAAAATTTTGGAATTTTGGAATGGTATTTGGGGATTGAGTCCTGCTTGTTGTAAAACTAAAGTATACCAAAAATAACTTGATTTGGTGTTCTACAGGGTGTTTTATAAGCAAAGTTGTAAAAATCACCACTAATAAAGTACCTTTATTTTTCAAAATATGAAAAAATTCCACTAAGAAAAGTTATTTAGAATGCAATTTTATACCTCTATACCAAAGTTCAGGAATATAAAATTATTTTTTTGAAACTTCCCATTTTTTCAATAAATTAGTATTTTATTTTGAACCATTCAATTAAAACTGCATAGAAATTATTTTTTGTGTTAATATTTAAAGTTATGTAGAAGCTAAAAGTAGGGTATAAGAAAAGCAGTGGATACACATTTATCATTTATTATTGACATATCTGTCAAACGTAGTCAATATTATCCTTAATTTCTGTTTCAAATTAACGAACCAAGCATAAAACATTAAGTGAAAATGGTACTCACAGTGCGTGAAAAAATTTATATTGTGCAATGCTACGGAATTGGCGGTGAGAACTCGCTAAGAGAAGTGGTAAGCCAATTTAATTTGAAATTTCCAAACACTGCTTTGTCACGTACTCAGGCTATGAGAATAATTAAAAAGTTTCTGGCTACTGGTAGTGTTCTTGACATGAAAAGAAAAATAAAAGCATATGATGAAGACAATGTTGAGGCTATTATAGCTCATGCCTCTGTTATAGAAAATCCTAGGATGCCACTAAGAGAGAGATCAGCTCTTATTAATATTAGCAAGTCTGAACTCCAAAGAATTTACAAGGCAAAGAAAATTAGGGGATATATAAAGCAAATTATAAACATACGCTTGAAGAGAGAGATGACGGCCGTAGGTTGGATTTTTGTTTGACCATTGGAGAAAAAATCATGGAAGAGAGATTTTTTCATCATTTCATAATTTTCTCCCACATCTTCTCTCACATTCACAACCAATGGTGTTATTTCATCTCAGAATTGTCGATTTTGGGCTTCTGAAAATCCAAATTTTAGAATTCATTGTAGAAGACAATATTATAAAAAAGTGAATGTGTGGTGTGCCGTTTCTTATCACGTTGGAGTTATTGGACCTTATTTCATTGAGGGAAGGTTAAACCAGCACACTTATTTACAGCTTCTTGAAAGATTTTCTGAAGAACATTTAAATATTTTAAGAGATGTCTTTAATTCCTTTTCAACATGATGGTTGCCCTGGTCACTCCACAGAAATGGTTAATCGGTGGTTGAATTTAAATTTTGGAGAAAATTGGATTGCCAGGAATGGACCGATCAAGTGGCCGGCGAGATCCCCTAGACCTATCAATATTGGATTTCTTTTTATGGGGTCGCCTCAAGCAGTTGGTTTACGCTGAACCACTTCCTAACGATGTAGCAGTATTGAAGCAGAGAATTACAAATGTTGTGAACTCCATACCGTTAGATCATATTCGAAACAGTTTTAAGGATTTCAGGCGAAGGATCGAAATGTGTGTGGATGTGGGTGGTAGCTACGTCGAATAATAAAAAAATTGTAAACATTGTTTTGTATTGGTCAATAATTAATTTGTTTGTGAATCTGTTATGTTTTTGACATTTATTACTTGTTATAATTTTTAAACCTCATTAATCTTCTGTTAGTAATTGTTTCTTGTTTTACAATTAGTTCGATTAACATTACACCTTCTTACATCTCGTATATTCAATTTTTTATTTACAAATAGCCTACTTTTTGAGATTAACATTTGTTCCTACACAACTTTAAATATGAATTCAACTCTTGATTCGCAAAAAATGGGAAGTTTCAAAAAAATAATTTTATATTCCTGAAATTTGGTATGGAGATATAAAATTGCATTCTAAATAACTTTTCTTAGTGGAATTTTTTCACATTTTGAAAAATAAAGGTACTTTATTAGTGGTGATTTTTACAACTTTGCTTATAAAACACCCTGTAGAACTCCAAATCAAGTCATTTTTGGTATACTTTATTTTTACAACAAGCAGGACTCAATCTCCAAATACTATTCCAAAATTCTAAAATTTTTGGTCCATTACACCTCTTGTTACATCTATCCCGGGACACACTGTATATAAAAAACAGTCCGAGAAAGTTAACTTTCCCGGACTGTTTTTTAATAGTTGCTTAGCAACAGATTGAAATACTAGATTGGCGTATTTTGGGATCTGAAATTGCGCCGAAAAAGTAGTCATTCTTGTTTGATTTCAGAAAAAGATTCATTGATTTTGAATTTCTCAGCAAACTGAATAGAGGTTGTATCTATATTTGTAGCTCTGCCTTGGTCAGTTCCATAGAGCACCTATCCTTTACGTTCATCTACTTTATGAACAAGTGAAAAGACACTCGTTCTACGTAAGAATTAGAGGATGCTGCTCAAGGTACGAAACACATCGACGGCAATTAAAGCGTTCAATGGACAATCTTCTATTGGTCACAAAATAATATATAATGTAAAAATCGGGACATAAACTCAACCAGTCGGGACCCGGGACAAGGCACTAAAAACCAGGGTGGTAACCCTGTTCGTGACACTGACGCAAGAACTGTCGACATTAATTTGAGTTCTCGTAATATCATAAGTGACAGTAAAAAATAAAAACATAGTTCAAAAGTTACAAAATTTTTGCATATGTTTCTCCTATGGTATCAGAAAGGTTGACCATAAAAATCACAAATTCCAAGATGCTGATTAGATGAAAATTGATGACATGTATAAATATTTTTTCCTGCGTTTCACCCATAAGCTGTTAATATGTAATAAAGCCAGCTATTTATATAATAATTTAATTAAATTGGGTAAGTTTAATTTAAATATAGTACCATGAAATACGAATTTTACCCCTTATATTTTTAAAAGTAATTTTAAGTTGAAATAAAGCCTTTAGCTGAAACCTCGCCTTTCATTTCTAGACCAGTCCTTCAATCCATGCAGTTGTATGAAGGTATTTATTACAAACGATTTAATTTTTGTTTGTCCCGATCCGAAAAGCCGAGAACTAAAAAAAATACTGCACCGAAAACACGAAATAATCGCAACAAAACAAAATAAATAGGACACATTTTAATCATATCCTCTTTCTGATGGCTAAGGCTCGCATTAGACTATAGAAGTTCTTTGACAAAGATGTTTTACAAATAGTCGGGAATCTCACCTTCAATTTAAGGCTTAGTTTTTGGAGCCTAAGTACCTGTCAGACATACGGCTGTAAAGTGTCGTACTTCAACCCTTAATTCGCGAATTTACCCTTATTTCGGAAATTGTGGAAAATTGAATTTTTAAAATATATCTTGCGTTTTCTCCCACAAAAAAATAAGCTAAAAATCTATTATCTTTTTCAAATTGTGGCACACAGTGCATTTAATGCAACAGTGTAGTCAAAACACATCTAATAGAAATTTTAGAAAATAACGTTAACTTCTACGCAGCCGGCGCACAGAGGGGCCGATGACATCAAAAGCTGGCAAAAATTGCAAATTTCAAATTACACCCTAATGATATATTATTATCTAAAATAGGTCCGGCCTCCCCGGAGGTTGAGGAAAACTTTTCAGCAAATGGTTGAAAATGGATGTGTATAGATTCCTCTACTAGATAATATGGGCATTAATTACAAAATATTAATTTCAAGAGATAATTTGGATACTGCCTTTAGTCCCTTCAAATTAGTCAAGAAATCGCTGTTTTATGGAAAATCTTCCCACAGGTGAGACCTATAAGAAGTGAAGTATTTGGGTTACCTAATCATAATTTTCACCCTCCGCAGTTCTAAAAAAGGGTGGTTTTTGATAAATATATACATATATATGAATTTTAGCGTTTTTTCGTCTTTTTCTCTATTTTGAGGGAAAACTATGCATTTTGGTGAAAAATATCAAGAGGACAAAGTTGTAGAGCATAAAATTTCCTACAAATTTTGTTTCTACTATTTTTTTTCGAATTCCGCTTAGTTTCGCCGCTAGAGGGCACGAAAGAAATAAATATTCATATAGACTTTTGCGCCTTTTTTTAATTTTGAGCCAAAATCATGCATTTTTATGAAAAATTACGTGGGATTAAAGTTGCAGAACATAAAATATATATATGTTTTTATGAAAAAAAAAACCTAGAAAACACTTAAAGATAGTGAATTTTATGTTCTACAACTTTGATCTCATGTAATTTTTCATAAAAATGCATAATTTTGGCTCAAAATCTAAAAAGGCGCAAAAGTCTATATGTATACTTATTTCTTTCGCGCCCTCTAGCGGCGAAACTAAGCGGAATTCGAAAAAGGTATAGAGTTATAGTAAAGTTATAGGAAATTTTATGCTCTACTACTTTGCTCTATTGATATTTTTAACCCAAATGCATAGTTTTCCTCAAAATAGAGAAAAAGATGAAAAAACGCTAAAATTCATATATATGTATATATTTCTCAAAAACCACCCTTTTTTTAGAACTGCGGGGGGTGAAAATCATGTTTAAACAACTCAAATACTTTACTTTCTACAGGTCTCATAACTGTGGGAAAATTTTCTTAAACATTTCCTAATAGGCACTATTTGTACTAATAGTGATATTGCTTCTTTATTTTTTCGGTCATCGAAGATGGCTTGGGGGGGGCATGCCCCCCCCCTGGCTGCGCGCCTGAGTGGGCTAGACTGCGATTGTGTGAGTGACAACACGGTTTAGTCGCTCTCCTCTCCTGAATTCGAGTCTCAGCTGCGGCAGATGGCAATGTCGCAGGGAATGCGTGTTGTGATGTTGTCTATGTGTGTCCGTCCGTCCGTCCGTCCTGGTTGAGGACATTAGTCTAAATAAGGCGACTAAAAAAAAAACAAGTCTGACATAAAAGATGAATATGATTGAAATTAGAGTACTTGTAATTATCTTTAATACATTTTTTGATTATCCCGAAATTGTGAGAGATACAATGAGTGTTTTGGAAAATAAGAAATCTTTATAGGTTTTTGTTAGTATACATATTTACTATCATGTCCAAATTTTATGAGATTTTTAAAGCTCTTATTTTAGAAAACATTATACTTTCAATTGAGGATGTTCGCGATTTTAGTGGATTTTTTTTCTTCTAAATAACTAAAACAGAAAAAATGAAAGAATACAAAAATAAAGCTTATGAAGCGATAAATATCCAATTAATTTTTATTTTTATTTCTGTCTTATAGTTTTTGAGTTTTTTGCAAAAAAAAATCCAGTATAATGGCATATACAATTTAAAGTATAGTATTTTCTAAAATAAGTGTTTTAAAAATTCCAAAAAATTTGAGCATGTTAGTAATACTTCATATTAACAGAAAACATTAAGTTTTTTAAAATTTTTATTTTAATTTTAAAAAACAGTCATTGTTTCGCTAATGTACTTTTAAAGCTATCGGGATAAAAAAATATTTTAAGGGTAATTTTCTTCATTTTCGATCACCCCGTATAATAAATCGTAATCCTGGAAATGACTAAGAACTTTTCAGAATAACCAACATTTTTTATGAAGAAGGAATTTTTGTTGAAAAACCAAAAATAAAAGATTACAAGTAGAGTCAAGTGAATCCCTGGACACACTGTATAATAATATGTTACTTGGTCGAATCTCTCATTTTATAATACCTTCACATTCTTTTGAGTTCCATTAGCAATTTAAAACACAAAAACAACAGGAAATAGTTTTTGCCAACTTTTGATGCTATCGGCCCCTCTGTGCGGCGTATTGAAAAATGTAGCCTGGGAGTTTATTTTTTATTTTGGGAAATTGTCAAAAACTAGATCATACGAAATTAAAAGAAAAGACCAAAATTATTTTTAGTGATTGATTCATATTGATATTTTCAGTGAAACGGCAGATATGATTTTTTTAAATTTGGCCGTCCTGAGATCGAGCGCGCTACGAGTCGAAACTGACGTATGTGGGCACCCTTTTGCATTATCCCACACAGCACAAGATGACCCCAGGACATCCTAAAATGATCCCATATATCCGATAAATGAATTGTTCAATGGTTATCCTTCGGTCCTAATAACAGCAGGAATAGGGATATCCACTGGATAAACTATGCGGATATCTATAGGATAACCTTTAGGGTTGTTGACGTCCTATATAAAACCTATTTAGGGATAACCAAAGGCTATCCCAAGGGCTATCCATAGGTCAACCTGTGGGGCTAATGTAGGTTCCAAATACATGATAATTCATAACTCCCGTAAGGTACAAGTAAGACATTTTTTATTTAGTTTTTATTTACATTATATTTTCATCGTGACAGAATGAATTTTATTAGTGGAAGGCATTACTAATAAAATATGGTCCTAATAACAGCCCGAATAGGGATATCCACTGGATAACCTATACAGATATCTATAGGATAGCCTTTAAGGTTGTTGATGTCCTAAATAAAACCTATATAGGGATAACCAAAGGCTATCCCAAGGGCCATCCATGGGTCAACCTGTTGGGCTAATGTAGGTTCTAAATACATGATAATTGATCATTCACGTAAGGTACAAATAACTAAATTTTTATTTAGTTTTTATTTACATTATATTTTCATCGTTATATATATTTAGTTGATGTCCTATATTTTATATAGGACATCAACAACTCTTATATTTATATATTGGCTAGCTTGTTCTTAACACTAGTTTCAATAAGTCATGGTAGATGGCTCTCCTTGCAATTTGCAAATTACTTCTGTTGCGATACTCACCTAGTCAGCAGTGTTTACTGCCACAAAGTCAGAAACTAAAGTGTAGTCTATCCACTACACAAGAAAATGCACATATTGCAAATGCATATTTTATTATTTATTATTTTTTTGCAATATGAGATTTATTTATTACCCAAGGGAGGGTGAGTGAGTATACCCAGAATTTCAAATTTTTGTCAACAGCAATTACAATATTTTAGAAAGAGAGATACCTATGGATAACCGGATGCAACTTTTGTGGATGTCTGAGTTGTCCAGATTTTAACCTAAATTGGTCCCTTTTTCTTCCTTTGGGGACAACCATAGGCATGGGCGCAGCCAGGGGGGGGGAGCCATGCCCCCCCCCCAAGCCGTCTTCCATGAGTCAAAAAATAAAGAAACAATACAAAGCAGTATCTAAATTATCCCTGGAAATAAATATTTTGTAATTAATACCAATATTATCTAATAGAGGAATCTACAGACACATCCGTTTTCAACCATTTTCTAAAAAAAATTCCTCATCCTCTGGGGAGGCAGGTCCTATTGTCCCCCCCCCCAGATCAATTTTCTGGCTGCGCCACTGACCATGGGCTATCCTATTGTGGGTGTCTGTAGGTTGTCCAGATTTTAACCCAAATTGGTCCGTTTTTCTTCCTATGGACGACCATGGGCTATCCCACTGAAGACATCCATGGGCAAACCCGACTTGCACCAAAAGGATATCCACAGGAGGTCGAAATCGGGATTAACCCAGTTAATAAATCAGTAAATAAGAAAGTTATTGTCATTTAATTAAAAAAAAAAAGATTCTTAATTTTTGTCGCTTGCACTAAAATACAAATCTTGAGAAATGTTATCTCTATAATAGATTTTTTTGTTTATGCATTTTACTAACATATATTTTATAATAATATATCAAATGTGTTGAAATATGATTCTCGAAATATATATATTACAGACATTCGATTTTTGTACAGTAATCTGTGATGGTGCAGTGGCTAAAATTTTATCAATCCAAAGGTCTTGTGTTCGAGTCCCCGACAGGTTGGATGTTTTTTTTTCATATATTTTTTTTTCGCAACAAAGTTGGTATCACAAAATTCAGGCTGTCCAAAACTAACATTATTTATAAGAAAACTGCGAAGAGTATCCTATAGAATGTGTAACAATTATATAAAAATCTCAGTAAATTGGCGAAGAGTACCTACGTTTTTAGCTTGTTTGGTACTGTATTAATAGGTACAATATTCCTGTGTCAGATTTTATCGACTTAATTTTGTTTAAAAGATATTAATCTAGTTGTTTAGAAAAAAGTAGAGTAAAAATAAAAAATGGGATTTATTTTATTCAAATAGGATTAGGATGTCATGAAACGTTGAAATGGAAGAGTTTTGGATAGCAAATCTGGATGTGGAATCAGTGATTCCTTAGGCAGTGGTTAGTATTTATATCAGCTAAGCGAAATACATTACAATTAATAATTAGAAATCATTATAATTATATGTTTTCATCAGTACACAATAATAATGCAAGACCAGTTCTCCAGTTCGCTTGCAAAAACACCCAAGCCTGTAGCCAGAATTAAATTGTAGGGGGTGCTCTTGGAATTTCAGTGGGTTAAATAATTTATTTCATCAAAAACTCAAGTATATTCTTTATGATGTTTATTATAACATATCTACATATTAGTAGGTATCAGCAAAACAAGGATTATAAAATATGAAAAATTAACACAAGAATTCGTAAAAAAAAGAAAAGGTAAAATATAGTATGAATTATTAATATTAATCAATAAAGTTGCAATCTCCTGTTGCGCCTGCTGTTAGATTTTCTGAAAAATACATCTGTGTCAATATTTTGCGTCCGCTCCTTCTCTAATGCAAGAAGAATCAAGTCTGCCATTCTTTGATGGCACATGGACATTCTTTGGGGACGATTTATTTGAGTCAGTGTTGAAAAGGTGGATTCGCACACTGCTGTGCTACAAGCAAAAGTCCTGTCTGTAGCCAAAAGATTATAAGTATCCTCAAATGCCAATCTTTGATTATATATTTCTTGGAATACTATCACCAGTCGACTTTCTTCATCGTCCTTATCGTTGATAACTTTTACTTCACTTTCTTTTTCTTTTCTATAAATTTTCTGAAAACTTTTATTTCTTCTACTGATGGAAGTTTTATTCTCAATTTCAAATCAAAATATTTAATTTTATTCAAATCCATTTGATCTTCAACCGTGGAAATGGCTTCCAACAATTCGGCGTTCCACTAAACCTTAGGTTCATTTCGTTTAAAATAATGTCAATTACTTGATTAAATACTGTTTTAAATGGTGATTGGGTAGATCTTTAGGATCTGTAGATCTTTCCCCAGTATGATTGATTACAATGTAATCTTGAAGTTTTCTCGGCATTTTTCTTTTGCGTAGTGGCAAGGAAACAGCTGCATCATCGTCTTCAATATGAAACTCAGTATTTAACATTTTTATTATTTCTTCTTTAGTGCCAGTTCTCATTTCTTCAAGAGATTTTGTAGCAGCATTTGTAATTTCAAATGAATCTCTCAAGCTACATTCACGTGCCTGGAGGGCTTTGTTCGCAGACTCAGTACTTAAAATTGTTTTCACAAAAACAAAAATCTTTAGATTTAATAACAGCTAACAGGGCGTTTCTGATATTTGTAACAATCTGGAAAATTTTCAGAGAATCTAATATTTTGGAGGTTCTTTTAATAACAGCGCATTTTAATTATTGAAAATAAATAAAAAATATTAACTAAAGTTTTCTCAGGTCGTCTCCGGTTTAAATAAAAAATATATTTTTTAAAAATAAAGTCGTAATATGGAAAACTTTCCAGAGGGTGCTCAAAGTTTTTCAGGGGGTGCTCGGCACCCCCTGGCACCACCCTAGCTACAGGCCTGGAAACACCTCTTGTTACAAATATTGTTCTTACACTTGCAAACAACTACTTAGAAGTGACTGGCTTAGATTGTTTCTTACACCTTCTGTCAGTGACTAATCATACTGAAGAACATCTCGATGTTTTGGAGACATGTTACCCATTTTCTTCCAAATAAGAAGTGTATAGGCAGATATCTTGGCATGTTCATAAAATGCGTCTTCAGTAGGTGGTAAAATTATATCGCTCTTGCAGTTTAAAAATAAATATGCTTAGTTCTTTAAGGCTTACGTGGAAATATGAGTGACCGTACAGGCATTTAAAGAATATGAAGCCAGTGTTTATAAATTCCATGATGTTGCAATCGTCCGTGTCATTTATATATTTTGCCAGAGGATTCAGTATTTCCCAATTTTCAATTGCCGTCTTAAATTCTCTATTTTTTTCCTTCCTAAATGTGTAGCTTGTGTTATCCCACTAAGCACATAGGTAGACATAAAAAGGGTCGCTTTAAGGAGGAGAGTTATGAACGCCTGTTGCTGCGTCTTCAATTACATTACTTTTATTGTAGAACAATACGAATCGAACTTTTGAAGGCATAACTTTACTTTCATTTTACTGCACAAAAACAATGACAACAAAAAATATGTGTTACTTGCCACTATTGCTGCTCTTCCAAAACACAAAATTTTAGTATGGAGAATACAACTATATCGGCTTGCTCATGGTTATGAATCTTCGCATTTTTCATGATATAAGCTGACTCAAATTATAGTAATTTTTCATTATTAATTGTAATGTATTTTTGCAAAGCTGAAAAAAATACATTCATGTCTATCATATTTAGAGACAATTTCATTTATACAGGTTAGATATCTGCGTACATAATAATTTAAGTGTTTCTAAAGTTATATGAACATTAAATCTAAGGCGTTTTAAACAACTATATTAATAACTACATATTTTAAACAAAAAAACCGGTAAAACCTAACACAGGAATATTGTACCTACTAACACAGTACCTACCAAATAACTAAATATAACGCAAATGAGTGCCCGCATCCGTCGCGTCGGTTTCGATTCGTAGCGCGCTCGATCACAGGACGGCCAAATTAAAAAAATCATATCTTCCGTTTCACTCAAGATATCAGTATGAATTAATCGCTAAAAATAATCTTGGTCTTTTCTTGTAATTTCGTACGATCTAGTTTTTGTCAATTTCTCAAAATTAAAAAAAAATCTCGCATGCTACATTTTTCAATGCGCCGACTGCGTAGAGGTTCACGTGATATTTTTTCTAAAATTTTTATAAATATTAGATGTGTTTTGACTACACATTAAGTGCATTGTAAGCTATAATTATAAAAAAAAGAATAGATTTTTAGCTTATGTTTTGTGGGAGAAAACGCAGGTTATATTTTAAAAATTAAATTTTTCACAATTTCCGAAATGAGGGTAAATTCGCGGATTAAGGGTTAAAGGAATTCCCCGATGTTTATGCGCCCTCCGGATTCAGATTGAACAGACAATTTTGCATCGACTGAAAGATAGACGTTTCTAGAATCTGGACTAAAATGATATTTTATGAGAAATGTAATAGTGCAATAGACCAAATTTTATAAAATATTGCACATTTCTCATAAAAAATATCTTTTATAAAAGATCTTTGTAAAAGAACTTTTATAGTCTAATGCGGGCCTTGAGACAAATTTAAAAGATGTCTGTTCTCCGATTTTTCTTATTTTTCCTAAGTAATGAAAATTTTTCAATTTAGGCGTCATGTGGCACATACTCGAGTCATTAGATGATAATAATAATAATAATAATATCGTGTCTTTATTAGAGGCCATCCATAAATGACGTTACGCCAATTTTTGAGATTTTAGACCCCCCCCCATTGTCAAGTTTTGTCACGCGTTAGACCACCCCCAAAAAATTACGTCTCGCTTATAGAGTTGATTGATTCCTTGATTCCGTTATTTATTATTCACGATATTTTTCACCTCATGGGGGGGGGGGTGGGTGCTAGTAAATATAAAAAAAAATTACGCCTCATGGGGGGGGGTTCTAGTAGAAATCCAAAAAAAAAAAAATTTTTACGCCTCATGGCGGGGTGCTAGTAGATATCCAGAAAAAAAATTGGCGCCTCATGGGAAGGGGTGCTAGTAGAAATCCAAAAAAATTTTTAACACCTCATGGGAGGGTGCTAGTAGATATCCAAAAAAAAATTTACCACCTCATGGGCGTAATCCTACTAAAAATCAAAAAACAAATTTTACATTATTTTTCTTTTCTTGATTCATTCATCATTCGTTACGTCACACTGAGTCAGACCCCCCCCCCCCCCTCCCCCTCATCACACTTAGTCACATAATTACAAACCCCCTCCCCCCCTGGAGCGTGACGTCATTTATGGATGGTCCCTTAAGGGCAAAGTTAACCTTACATTTATGGTTCTTTAACACTTGATGCCCCAAACCACGCTCTGCAGAGACATAAAATTAAGTAATTTGGCAATGTCTTGATTTTCAATTGTACGGAAGGACGGTAAATTAAAATTGTCTATGTACTGCCTAATTGAAATTGTCCACGTACTGCCTATATAATTATTTGGTATAGAATAGAATAGAATAGAATAGAATAGAATAGAATAGAATAGAATAGAATGGAATACGTTTATTATATACAAAATTCTGCATAAAGTGGGTGTAAAATGAACCTCTTGCGATAAATCGAGCGGGAGATAATGTTTGAAATATACAAAAAATAGGTTTTTTGTTTTCACCTGGAAACTTTGTCTCTATGTATGGAGTGATAAAAATGAACCTATCATGATTAGAAGTACATACAAACGTGAGGCATTTTTTTTTAACTATTTAACAGGCCGCTACCAGGGTCTATCACCGACGCCAGGAGACGAGCTACCCCCAACCTGGAAATTTTGCCGAACCTCTTCCCTTAAGAAGAGTAGGGATCTTTTACTTGCCTAACATTTAATAGACAAGGGACCGCCTGCTTTACATCCCCTCCGAAGGATGGTATATCCACTACGTAATCCTCGTCTGACATTACGTAACTTCCGAGTATACACTGATATACAAGCCTCTAGAAGGTGGGACGAGAACGCTGTATTTCCCATCCAAGTACTAACCGCGCTCGACGTTACTTCAACGGAATATCGACTGATATTCATATTGAAGTCGCCTCTACGCTACGCTAACATTTTCTAGGAATAATAAAATCTGAAGTTATTATGGGTGGAAAATTTAAATTTTTAACGTATACGTATTTCTAGATCATTAGATGTTATTCATAGAGATATTTTCCACGCTTTGTGTATTTTTACCGTTCCTTATGCCTCCATGAGACTATAAAAGTTCTTTGACAAAGATTTTCTTTAATAAAATATCATATTTTACAAAACAAAATCCATTACATTATCACATTTCACATACAATATCTTTTATAAGATCTTTGTCAAAGAACTTTTGTCTAATCGGTGCCTTGCTCAAAAGTGAAAAATGAAACCCTTATAGAATTTATTTGTCCATCCGTCAGTTCATTTGTCACAGCAGTTTATCTCCGAAACTATTATTACAGCTAGAAACATGAAATTCCACATTTAGTTAGTTCGTAGGTAGCTCAGGACTTGACGGCCTAAAAACATTTTTAGCGCTCTTTTGTGGGTCAAAATGTGGAACTTAAAAAAAAAATTGATCCAGGCAAGTGGGGTATCCTACTAACACCTAATCAATGCAAGTTCAAGTTAATCGTCAAAAAAAGGGGAAGAAAATCTCATGGTTTTAAAGAGAGCCAAAAAATTTAGAACCGAGAGAGCAGTAGTGTTTAACAAAATATGATATGGACTTTTTTGTAATTTTGTGTCTTTATTTTAAATTACTTTCCTCTTAGAATAAATGGTATTCAAGAATATTATTTCATCGTCTTCAAAAAAACTCGAACTTCGATTTCGACACCGTGCTATAGTAACCGCAAACAAAAAATTATTTTTTTTTTATTCAAATAGGCTTAGAATATCATGAAACGTCGAAATTTTAAGTTTGAGGGAAAAAAATCTGTTTGTCGGTCTGTCTGTAACTTTTCTGTGCCCACGATTACTCTGAAACGGTTTATAATATTGACTTGACTGAATTAGTACACCCCCAGTACATATATTATAGCGAAATTTTGATCTTATTCCTGGAAAAGGTTGGGGGTAAAGTTGGCAAATGGTAAATCAAGCAAGTAAAAGTCAATAAAATTGGGATTTTTGTATGTTTTTTGGCGTCATCCAAATTTTTCCTGTTCAGCTATTTTTTTTGTCCCTGTTGAACAGTCAATTCACTTCTTCCTACTTGCTTTGCAGTTGTTTTGAATGATCCCTAATAGAGTGTATTTTAAAGTGTTATTTTTGGGTAGCCTTTACCCAACATACGTCCAACCATATTCATAAAATTATATACTGGAATCGCCAATGGGCTAGACAATAACGAAAACGACAATATTAATAATATAGTATTATAGTATGACTACAAAATGTTATAAATATAATTTCAAGGTAGTTTTACCGACTATCATTGGTGTTATTGTAAAAAATATGCTTAAAATCAGAGTGGATTTAAAATAAGGTAGTTTTCCGGATATCTTGTGACGTAACAGAGTAATAACCCCTGAAACAGGGGCATTTTACATTTGACAGTAACTAGCTACTTTGCCACATTTCTAAAAAAGAATGTGCACTACTGCACTGTCTGAAATAATATTATTATTTAATATTAACTTTTAACACTGTTTCAAATATTCAGCAAGTAAATATTTTATATATTTTTATGGCTGATTGATGACTTGCTAATACAGAATTGTAATATTACAGAGGATGCCGTATAACAGTACAGAATATCTTACATTATTTATCGAAATAACGTAGCACTCGTTTCTCTGTTCAAGCACAAATTAGAATCTGGTAATTATGTTATTACGTCATAGCCAATAGAATAGCTCGAAAACTGGCTGCAATATCTAACCGTTTAAACATAGTTTAAACTTCATGATTTTTTTTACTATACAGTCCCCTATCAAATGTACATCCGTGGGATCTTTGATGATGCAAGTGTGGTAGTGGTCCCAATCTCTTTGTTTGACATTGGAGAAACATACTTTCGATGTTGGCACTCTCAA
Organism: Rutpela maculata; assembly: GCA_936432065.2. Classification (NCBI taxonomy): domain Eukaryota; kingdom Metazoa; phylum Arthropoda; class Insecta; order Coleoptera; family Cerambycidae; genus Rutpela; species Rutpela maculata. Next base: position 253,660,677 of record OW386286.2, read on the forward strand.
AAATGGTGCGTTTGAGTGCTGCGCGCGAAAAACAAAATGGCCGCCGTCGCAAACACTTTTTCCCATTTGTCCAAGTAACCATTGGGATTACGAAAAAAAGTTTTACATAAAAAATATTGCTAAATCAATTATACAGAGAAAAGGTTATTACAATTTTGTATGTAGAACTAACCGTTCTCTCAAAAAGTTTCATTTTATAGTTTCCAATAATAAAAATTAATATGTCTAATGATGAGAGATTTGCCAGTGCATATTAACATATTTGACACTATTTCTCGGGCCACTGGAAACAATAATTATAACCAATAATTATAACTAAAACATTATAAACACAAAATAAATTAACAAATATCATAGGTAGGCATAGGAAATTGAAAAAAAAGTACCTATATAATTTTAACGTTTTCCTTTTTACTTCCTTCTCTTTCCCCCATCTGTGTAGCTGGCTGATGGAACCCATTCAAGGCCAGAAAAGGGAAAAAAATAACGTTTAATGAAGAAACTTATAGAAATACAGTAGTTACAGATTTATATAGACAAAGTACAGACAAGAAATACTTTTCAATTCTACAATGAGATTTTTAATTAAAACATCGTCACATTCAAGGCAAATCTTCATCATCGCCTTGCTCGCACTCTCCCATATTATCACATCGGTCGAGATTACCTTCGCACTTACACATTTAGGTACACCGGAGTCCATTCGACTGACACGTACGTGGAGGAGAGCAACGCCTTTGGGAGCATGAGCAGTGACAAAGTTGCAAGATAAGCTCTGGAGCACAAGGTTTGGTAAAAGCAACTGGCTCGTATGTGCTCCCTACTTTCTTCCATCCAAAATCTGAGGGTGGTGGGTTATTGGGATGCTGAATGAGATCCTGATTTCACTCAAAACACTGAAAATGGGCGCTTAGCAAAGCCGGATCCAGTGCAGATCTTGTTTGAGGAAGGTTCTCATCTTGACATTGTTTCTGGGTGAACAACAACCATCTCACAGCTCCTATGTCGGTCAGTGTTGTTTTGGGGATATAATGCTGACAAATGAACGCTTCCAAGTTAGCCTTGACATCTTCTGTGAAAGACAGTGTAGTCCCCAATGTAGCCAAAGCTTCTAGCAGCTTATCACTTGCAGAATTAAAAGTTTTCCACCATTTTATTTTACCTTTGCCAGCAAATGATCCTGTTACATCTGCTCCTGAAAGTGCGCGTAATCCAGGAAGTGCAGAGGCTTTCAGAGGTCCAAGTGCTCTGTAAATTGAACCTAGCTGAACAAACCTTTTCATGCTATGGCCAAGAAAAAATGCAAACTCTTTCGAAACTTGGGAATATCGTCTTAGTGCCAGTATCGGGGGAGCATACATGAGTAGTTTTAATTCCTTTCTGTGCTAAATATACTGCATGTAATATGATCTTTGTGTTCGCCTCCTCCTGCGTGTTTGAAGGACTGGATACATCATCGCCATGTGATGAAGCTGCTTTGTCCCTCCAACTGATTACAAACCTTTTGTTATTGGTCACGCCAAATTGAAGAATCTGACCGGAAAGGAACTCTGTCAGTTCATCATTCGTCATCGTGGGATAAGAATTTATTCATTGCTATACTTCCAATTTTCATTTATGGTCCGATTTCGTATTGGATTGGATCTGAGCCTTTCTGCCGAATCACTCTCATGGCTTTCTTCAACGAGTTTTCTTTGTAAGAGTCGAAAACAACATGGACTTCACTGTAATTGCTGAATTTTTGCCCGATCCATTTGCTGAAGCTTAAACCGAGGTCAGGGCATGTCTTCACTGTGCTAGGTTTATGGTAGGTGTGAAGAAGCGCCATGTCATCTATTATCGAAGCTTTTTCCTGTAGCTCCTCATTTTTTTCTAAAACTGCAGGTGTGGTGGAAGCATGATCATCATCGTTTTCTTCGGCAGGTATACCTTGCATTGATTCAGAGACGAACCCAGCTATTTTTTTGGGGGGGTGGGGGGGGGGAAAGCTACAACTAATTTGCCAACTGCCCATTTTTTTTACAACTTATATTTCCTTATGTTTTTTTTTATTTCAGACTTAATCTATAAGTAGCCTAGCGATACAAATATTATGCAAAAGAAGTTTAACTAAACTACATGATGTAGGCGCTAGACCTAAGTTGACCCCGCGCTCTCCTTCGTCTAGAAGTTACTGGATGAGGTAACCATTATAGTTTAATGACGTGGAGAAAAACAAGATACAATACGATTACGCGCAAATCGGGGCGCAAGCTCGTGAACATCCGCGCAAGTACGGCTACCGGCCACTTCCCACTTCACATTGTGATACGCAATAGGTAGCATTATGGGGTCTACACACGATCCAGCGGCAGGGAGCCAGCCTTGTCGGCATGCTTTGAACTCATTCGTAAAAGTGAACTGGTCCGCTGGAATTCCAATTATCTTCAAAGCGTACCAACAATGTCTGGTCCCAGCAGCTGGATCGTCTGTAGACCCAGATTCTAATTCAGTGTCCTCTAAGAATTTAAGATTTTAACAATTTCTGACCGACAACAATTTGTTATTATTATTATCTCTCGTTGAGAGGTTGGTAACTGATATTAGTGATACTCAGTATAAACCAACAACCAACGACTTTATAGCTAGGACAAAGCATTGTATTGATAAAGGCAAAAAGGAGTAATATTCTAATATTTCTAATGTAAGACAGTCTTTGTGAATTGTATGCTCTGGCCGTGCCGTCTACTGGGTCGAACGTCGAATTTCCGCGAGTTGACGAGTTTATTTTGTTGGTCCGTCGCGTAGGCCCGTCGGCGTTGTGCGTTGTCCATCGACTATTCGGTGGCTCTCACATCAGTCGCATCTAGTCATAAATAATATCAATTAAAATTATTTATAAAAAAATGGTCATAGTGACAGTGTCATTTAATTCTTATCAACTCATTGTTCGTTTTTTTGCAATTATACCCAATAAAGATTTTTTACATTTTTGGTGATTTTCCCAACTCAATCAACATTGGGGGGGGGAGCATACCCCCCCATAACCCCCCCGTAGGTTCGTCTCTGCATTGATTCAAGAGCATCCATACATTTGTACTTAGCTAGACAATGGTGCATACTCCCGTCAACTGCAAATAATGACTTCGGTAGTGCTGAGAACTTGTACTTGCTCAAATAGTACCTCAAATCTACATCAGGTCTGCTTCTGGATGCTGTCAATAATCTTGAAATAAGAGATAAATCTGACTTTATCGCTATAGATTTGTCTTTGAGGGTAATTTTAACTTTTCCGCTGCCGTTTTACACGTTTTAATAAAATTCTTTTTCAACGGATCCCAGAACTGAATATTGTTAGTATGAACTCTTTGCTCTAAGAAGGAATTATACAGTTAAGTTTCTGGGAAAATGGTTAGTCTTACATAAAAACTTATAATAACCTTTTTTGTGTAAAATTGATTTAGCAATATTTTTTGTATAAAATTTTTTTTCGTAATCCCAATGGTTACTTAGATAAATTGGAAAAAGTGTTTGTGATGGCGGCCATTTTGTTTTTCGCGCGCAGTACTCATGCACACCATTTTTGAGAGTGCCAACATCGAAATTATGTATTTTCAAGGCCTAACAAAGAGATTCAGACTACTACCAAACTTGCATCATCAAGAAGCCCACGGGAGCCTATTTTTGTACACTTGGCAGGGGACTAATAAGGCATTATTTAAAAAATAAAATAAAAAATACGGGTCAACTGTTTTTGTGTAGATGTTATTAAAATTATTTAAAAAAAAAATTGTATACTTGCCCATTATAATGAAGCCGCCGGACGCAGATAAACTCCACCAATTTTTTTGTAAAACTGTACGTGATTGGTGTAATAAATTTATTGCACCGATCACGTAATATATTTATTACACCAATCACGGACGGTTTTACAAAAAATTGGTGGGATTTATCTGCGTCCTGCGGCTTCATCATAATTGGCGATTGCAGTAGCTACCTAAGAAACTAGGTAATTCTTCAATTGCAAGGTGTGGCAAGCATTAATCTGCTTAATACCACGAATAGCACGTAAATTAAAAAAAACATTGTTTCACCATATTCTAAAAACATGGTGCAAAAACTTCAAGTTTATCTATTCATATTACTCCAGGCAATAGAGGCTAAATAAAAGGCTCACCTGGAAAAAATAGGAGGATTTATTTTTATAAGCTTACCTTATGTTTTTTAGGTCGCTGATCACGAATTTTTCACTTCCCACCAAAAATTCCCTCCGGAACCCCCTCAAATTTAGAAGAAAAAAAAAAACAAAAAAACTGTTTTTATCTCTTTTTTTTTCGTTTTAGATAAAAAAATACCCAGATATTCAGAAAGCAAACAAAATTTACAACAAAAAAGGTCCTTTGACAGGCGGACAAATAAGACACAGTTCCAAGAACTTCTTATTAGCCGCCTGGGGCCCCTCAACACAAATAACATAGAAACGATAGAGGATATTGATAGTAACGTGGTTAAGTTACAGGAAGCCCTCGTTTCAAGTTATGAGGACTCTTGTCCCTTAAGAGAAGTCGGAACGGGGCATGCAACACCCTGGTGGAGCAGAGAACTCGACCGGCTGAGAAAGAAGACAAGAAAACTTGTCAATAAAGCGATGGAGTCAAGACTGGGAGGCATACAAGAACAGTCAAAGGCTGTACAAAAAGACCATTCGCGAAAGTCGAAGAGCGTCATGGAGATCTTTCTGTAGCGGGGTTGCATCTACTGCCTCAGCAGCTCTCCAAAGATCCCCAACAACAACCAGGACTCATGAAACGAGAGGATGGCTCCTTTACAACCAACTTCTCTGAAACTTCTGAACTCTTGCTAAAAACAATGTTTCCAGGCAGCACTGTGTCGTCCTGTATAGACTGGCCCAACGTACCTCACCCAGTCGCTACTGCAGCTGACTGGGAGGTTGCGAATGGGACAGTGGACGATGCAAAAGTAGCCTGGGCGATCAACACCTTCCTCCCCTTTAAATCACCAGGTATAGACGATGTCTTTCCAGCTCTACTCCAGTGGGGGCTGGAATACATACACCACCACCTGGTGCATATTTACCGGGCGTGCATTGCTTTTAAATACACCCCGGTGAAGTGGAGGGAAATAAAGGTAATATTCATACCCAAACCAGGACGTACGGATTACTCCCTACCAAAATCACATCGGCCCATCAGCCTCTCCTCCTTCCTATTGAAAGGTCTGGAGAGACTGTGTGATCGAGAAATTAGAGATACAGTGTTAGTTTTACATCCACTGCATCCAAATCAACACGCTTACATCTCAGGGAAATCAACAGAATCGGCACTTCACTCCGTGGTATCTCTTATTGAGAAATTGGCGGATATGAAAATGTCTACCCTGGGAGCGTTTATGGATATCGAAGGTGCTTTTGATGAAACAACCTTCGAGGGTATAGGGATAGCCCTCCAAAAGCATGGTGTTTCCAACACACTTAGTGAATGGATAACACACATGCTCAAATGGAGAGCCGTCCGGATAAATGTGGGGAACATAGAGACTGGAGGCATGGTCAATAGAGGCTGTCCACAGGGTGGCGTCCTATCACCCCTACTGTGGGTTATGGTCGCCGACAGTCTCTTACACCGCCTCAATAACTCTGGTTTCTTCACAATAGGTTACGCAGATGACATTACCATCTTGCTAAATGGAAACTTTGAGGGCTTGCTATGCGAACTTATACAAACAGCCCTCTCGGTTTTAGGAAAAATTCGGAAAGCAAATAAAATTTACAACAAAAAAGATTCTTTGACATTTTAACGTTGAACGAACGGGGAAGCGCTAGCATGCCTCGAAACATGAGCCTCGGCGCATGTTTCGGGACCCACTCGCTCCCCTCCCGTTCGTAGTACGTCAATATGTTAAAGGACCTTTTTTGTTGTAAATTTTGTTTGCTTTCTGAATATCTGGGTATTTTTTATCTAAAACGAAAAAAAAAAGATAAATAAAATAAAAAACCAATTTTTTTTTTCTAAGTTTGAAGAGGTTCCGGAGGGAATTTTTGGTGGGAAGTGAAAAACTCGGAATCAGCGACCCAAAAAACATAAGGTAAGCTTATAAAACTAAATCCTCCTATTTTTTCCAGGTAATATTCTCTATTGCCTGGAGTATATGTATATTTTTATATTCTAAATATTTCAATGGAATAACCGATATTGCAACACCGTTGTCGATAATATTTTGATATCTACATACTAAACAAATTATTATTATCATTCTATACGTACATTTATTTTATCATCAAAATTATGTAAGTTTTTTATATCAACTATAATGTGATTGTTTCAAACGCAATCTGCATTGCGAGTATGTGCTCCTAGTATTAACAAGCCCGGCGAACGCAATTTTAAAATATATTTTTTTATTCTAGAGAAAGTGATACATTTCCAAAGAACCATGTCTGTGAAAACTGGCCAAGCCGATTTGGATAAGAAAATCGAAGAGTGGCTAGCCTGGGACAGAAATGAAAAAACTCGCAATGAAATACAGAAGTTAGTAGCCGACAAGAAAATAGAGGAACTAAGGAAGATTATGCTAGACAGGATATCTTTTGGAACAGCAGGTTTGAGAGGAAAAATGGCAGTTGGCTATTCCTGCATGAACGATTTGGTTATTATCCAGACCGCGCAAGGTTTCCTTAAATATTTGGAGTCGGTGAACGTTAATTTATTGACGTCAAACGGAATTGTCGTTGGATACGATGGGCGGCATAACAGTAAAAGGTAAGCACGTAGATTCATTAATTTTCCCTTAAATATAAACATATTCAACTTTTTTTTAATCGGGTAGGTTAATTTGTTTTTTTAATACGCTTCCTCTTATTCACAACGTCGTGCTAGACGTTTTGTGGTCTCTGAACTATTCTTGTTCTCCGCTTGCTGCATAGCCCGTCTGACGACATAATTTCATCTGTCGTGGTTGCCTGTTAGGTACATGGCCTTGAACACGAACCTATCGTCGGAGTTTTGAGATTCGTGCATAAAGAACACTGCACTGCACTGTCACCTACTTTTGTCACTGAAAATTGAATATTCTGTAGTTACGAGTTAAAGTCACATTTAATAAGATAAAATAAGGTTTATATTACGTATTCACGTTTTCACAATAGTTGATTGTAATTAGCACTAATGTTAATTAATATAAAATAATTAATAGTTCACTTGTGAGAAGAGCAACACTTGAGTAGAAATTTAGCTTTGTTGTTCGCGGGTTTAAATGATTTTTGATCATATAGCGGGAAGAGACTAATAGCCCGTCGGGCAGAGCGCGAAAAGCCTTCTCTTTCTTGACCTACCCAATACTGAAGTATAACCAGATGGGACCTTCACTACTTATTAAAGCATGTTATTTTACAAAGGAAATCAAAATTGACGACACTCTCCATTGGTCGAGACCGAAGATATAAGAAAAAAACTAAAAAAAAAGAAATTTAGAAATTTAAGATTTAATCAAATATAACTTTAGAACTAAAACAGATAAAAATAAAATTTTTGTTTGGTTTTGAGAAGTAAACATTGCTGTTTAATTTGAAGTATAATTTATTGCAATAATTAAAAAAATTAACATAAAAAAACTGGCAAAATTCAAAAGGATACACAAATCAGCAACATTTTTCAAATTCTTAACTCGCCGTAACTCGCTTATATAACGAGCTATTCAATTTTTTCTTTCACCAAAAACTGCCAAATTTAATAGGCTTCATTTTGTCTCGATTCATGCTAGGTCTAATTTTTTAACTAAAAGCGCTACAGCCCTTGAAACACAACGAAGCGCACTACGGCGACGAAGACACGAGGCTTCCTCTCTCGCCCCCGCTACTCTCTCGGCCCATCAAGAAACGTATCGGCTGCTGGCCTCATTATTGTCTGGATAAGTATTAATATAAGTATATACTATTTTATTTACATTTAGGCTATTACAGTTTATGTATATTGTAGATACAATTTTATCAATGAAGAAAAACTGCATGTTTCTTTTGCAAAACTGATGAAAGCAGAGAAAATCTAATGGTAAAAATCCAATTGTTACTGGCATCAGGTCTCTTATACATTGTGCAAATTAAAGAAAAAATTCTATTTCATTAAAATTCTTATAAAATAAAGTGGTGGCACTTATTTGCACACTCTTCGATACTGATTTCATTATTCTTGTCTTTTTTAGTAGAAACAATACATATTGCGTCTGATATTAGTAACGTGATTAAAAATGTAAGTAAGCCTTCATGTGGTTATAATGAAGATAAAAATCAGATTAAAATAATATAGCATTGTCTGATCTGTGGAAATCCAGAAAAATTGAGAATAAATTAAAAACATTTTTAAGTAGCAATTTGTACAGGAACGAGGGCGAAAACTAGAAAAAAATATATATTAAAGCTGCAGTGACGAATTGTGATATAGAAATAAAAGCCAGGTTTTACTTTTATTCAGATTTATTTGGGGATGACGGAATTTATCATAAAATTTGTTATGCAACATATATTAACAAAAAAAAAATTAAATGTGTACAAACTAAACCACTGAAAGAAAAAAATGAATTTAAGGTAGCATTAAACATTTTATTTAGGGAGGTTGAACTTGTTGTTTTGGAAAGAAGAATCCTTAACTTTAACATTTCTAAAAACACTCCTTAATGATATATTTGAAGAAATCACGGAAGAAGAATTGGATTATTATATCAGCGGAAATATAAGAAAAAGACTAGAAAGCATTTAAACAAACAAAGTGTTTTGGGAACACAAAGGAAATACAACAACAGTTCATTCAAGTGATGAAGTGATAATAAAGCTAAAAAGACTAACGAATTTTTGTTGTCAGACACAAGTGCTGCTAGTATCTTAAATGAAGCTATAGCTGGACATTTTAAAACTAAAAAAACACGACTACTAATCAGAATAATCATCAATGTAAACAAGAAGCTTCAGATTTGTTACAAACATTTATGTCGTGGATGCTAAATATGTCAGCACAGACAAATTTGATTTAAACGTTATTTCTATAGTAATGCAATTTATATTAATAACTATGAAAAAAAAACAACCAGCTTAGGCCACTTTTTTAATCCTTTACATATAATTACATGTGTATCGTGCCGTCAGAAGAAAAAAAAAACTTATTGATATGCTTTATTCTTTTGGCTATGGTTATTCCTACGATGAAATACGGATATTTAACATCTTTAGCTAGTCACGTATTAGTAAAAACTACGACATTTTTTTTCACCTGGAGTTCCTCCAGTAAGTTCTGAAGAAAACAATTACATTCATCGACATCGACAATTTTGATCAAAACTAAGACGCTAGATGGTAAAAATCTCACTCCCATTACTGCTTGGAATGGTATTATTTAAAAAAAGATCGGCCTATTTACACAAGAAGATCTATCCAATAAATTTTAACTGATTTTAACCCTTCCAGTTTACATGAAAACAAAAATATAGATGTACAAAAATCCAACTAATCGTTCAGATCCTCTACGAGTTAGTGAAAGTATGCCAAATAACTGTTTTGATTATGTGGTTACCTCTGACACTTTATGGAAAATATTAAAATATACGAAGCAAAGTAAGTTTATCATCTTACAATAAAGGAATATTATTCTAAAACTTTTGTTACGGCCGCTGGGTGTATCATTGCGCGCTTTATGGCGAACGCGGGAACGAGAGGGGAAGCCTTTCGACTCCGTCGCCGTAGTGCGCTTCGTTGTGTTTAAAAGGCTGTACCACTTTTATTTACAGAGCTAGACCCAGCATTAATTGAGACAAAATGAAGTTTATGAAATTTGGCAGTTTTTGGTGAAAAAAACATTCGAATAGCTCAATACATAAGCGAGTTACAACGAGTTAGAGCTTTTAAAAAAATTGACAATTTTTGTACCATCTAAATTAACGTCAATTTTCTAGTGTTAAAGTTATTATTTTTGTAATAAATTATACATCAAATTAAAGAGAATCGTTTATACTATAAAACTAAAAAATATTAACAATTCTATCTTTTTTCGTTTGAAAGTTATTCGTTGTTGAATTTGAATTTTGTTATTTTCATTTTTTTTTAAATTTTTTTCTTGTAACTTCAGTCTCGACCAATGGAGAGTGTCGTCAAAAGTGATTTCCTATGTAAAAAAACCTGCTGAATAAAATGAAATAGGATTTGTTTGGTTATACCTCGGTATTGGGTTAGTAAACGCTAGAGCCCGCCATCCGACGTACTATAACTGACTCCGCATTGCAGAGTCCCGATTTATATAATAAAATTAAAGTTTCTCGAAAATTTTTAAAATCGAAAGGGTATAGCCGGAAAAGTTAGGGAAATGTGCCCCCGCACTTACTTAGTTAAAATGGCTTCCAGATGATGCAGTTTATAGAGTATATTACATGGTAAAAATTTTAACCCGCTACTACCCCTACGAAGGTGGAAAAAAAATAATATGTCTTTAATTATTATATTTTTTTCTTCGGTTTCTATGTAACCGATCGATTTGAAATTTGGCACGAGTATTGCTTGCGTGGAAATAACTTACTCCAAAAAATAAGGTCATTTTATGACCATTTTAACCCTCGGAAAAAAACCTAAATTTTTTTTAGAGGACAAAAGGGTGGCTACCCTTCGTGGTACAATCACCATTCTATGATATATTATGTCTTGACACTTCGTAATTATCATACTAAATTGTCAGATTTTTTGCTGTGGTGGAACAATATAGCAAAAAATAAAATTGGGTAAAATAAAATATTTACACATGCCTCTTAGTTGTAACAGTTGAAGACCTAAGTGGATAAAGGTGTTATGTTGCATTTAAAAAAAATTACTTTATGCAATTTTTGAACACCTCTGATATAGATTTAACACCCAATAAATGGTGAATTCTAAATTTGTAATATTTTATAGAAACTTTTTAATTATAAAGGCGCCATGTCATACATACAACCAGTAATTTTAGTGGATGTACACAGTTTTGGACAGAAAAATCTAGTTTCATAACAGCTTGATATTGTTCTTTAATATTAGTGTAAACAAAAGAACATAACCCAAAATTATCTATTTTATGAGGTATTATTCATTTGAATCGAAGACAAAATAAATAAGTTCCAACACAAAACCGTTTTGTTTAATTTACTCAAAACTTTAAAAGTGTGACAACACCTTTATCCACTTAGGTCTTCAGTTAATACTTATAGCCTTACAAGGTATTGTTGCATATCTACAACCGACCGCGGGTGCCAGTGCGATGTTGCCAAGTCTACATTTTCTCCAGACGTATGGAAATTCGGCACAATCTGGCAATGCCACTTCTGGAGGTCCCGGGGGCGAAGTATTAACTCTCTAGGACCTTGGGAAAAAGTTTAGCAACGAATGATGTTCACTGTAATTACTGTCGCATTACGACATCTAAAAAACGACGTACTGAACCAGATGAAGAAAGTGAGGGAACGATCGAAGAAGACCAGCCTTTTGTGCCTTCGACATCTTCTAGCACTACGACTAGTGACTCTGACGAAATAATGGAACTACCATTGCAAAGACTCGTTGCTACACATAAATACTGTTACATACGTGGTGATGATAAAGAACTGACTGTAATACCCACTAATGTGAGACTACAGTGTTATTGAAACAAACAAATATACATCCCCGAGGCAATCGTTGCTGTAAAATACATTTGATTAAACATCGTTCTTATGAAGACGATATTACACATCTGAAACCATATGCCAATTGTAGCTCTATTCCTATATCTGATTTATGCATTCTATTAAATTCCTTAACCCCAATAACAAATCTAAAAGGCTCTACAGACCACTGCGGTTTATCAGAGAAGCAATTATTAACGTTTACAGGCTTAACGGTAGATGCCATTTACGAATTAAAATCACTGTTGAAAATTCCAGTACAAGAACTTCTTCTGTCCTTGTTTTTCTATTAAAACTGAAAACAGGTAGTAATAATGATAACAGAATGACCTCCTACATTACTAAATTGTTCGATATGGTGCCTTGCTAGGAAGCTGAACAAATTGACCATCCTCAGAATGGTATCATTGGTATATTATTAAGGTAAGATAGTCTGATAAACCGCGGTGGTCTGTAGAGCCTTTTAGAGTTGTTATGTTATTGGGGTTAAGGAATTTAATAGAATGCATAAATCCGATCTAGGGATCGAACTACAATTGGCATATGGTTCCAGATGTGCAACGTCTTCATAAAAGCGATGTTTAATCAAGTGTAGACACATTTCGCGCCCAGAGATCCATCAGGGTAACTTAAGTTTACACATAGTCTGGACCACGAATAGTAGGTTAAACCACAAAGGTTATAAAAACAAAGGTTATAAAAACAAAGGCATATTAGGAATCAATATCTCAAGTCAGGATAAGTATTGACAAACAACTAATGTTAAACAACTGTATACCATACTGAGATAAAAAATTATCCATCTGCGTAGTTGGCTGATGGAACCTATCCAAGGCCAAAAATGAGGGGGAAAAAATCAAATGTATTTTACAGCAACGATTGCCTCGGGGTATGTATATTTGTTTGTTTCGATAGCACTGTAGTCTTGCAGTAGTGGGTATTACGGTCAGTTCTTTACCATCACCACATATGCAACAGTATTTATATGTAGCAACGAGTCTTTGCAGTGGAAGTTCCATTATTTCATCAGAGTCACTAATCGTAGTGCTAGAAGATGTCGAAGGCACAAAAGGCTGGTCTTCTTCGATCGTTCCCTCACTTTCTTCATCTGGTTCAGTACGTCGTTTTTCAGATGTCGTAATACGACAGTAATTACAAAGAACACCATTCGTTGATGAACATCTCCCCAAGCTCCTAGAGAGTTAATACTTCGCCCCTGGGGGGTGAACCCTGGGGCATTGTTGAAATGTGTTATGTGAAGTGGTATTGCCAGATTGTCCCGAATTTCCGTACGTCTGGGGAAAAAGTAGACTTGGCAACATCGCACTGGCACCCGCGGTCGTTTGTAGATATGCAACAATACCTTGTAGAGCTATAAGTATTAACTGTTACAACTAAGAGGCATGTGTAAATATTTTATTTTACCTAATTTTCTTTTTTTCCATGTTGTTCCACCACAGCAAAAAATCTGACAATTTAGTATGATAATCACGAAGTGCCAAGACATAATATATCATAGAATGGTAATTGTACCACGAAGGGTAGCCACCCTTTTGCCCTCTAAAAAAAATTTATATTTTTTTTCCGATGGTTAAAATGGTCATAAAATGACTTTATTTTTTGGAGTAAGTTATCTCCACGCAAGCAATACCCGTGCCAAATTTCAAATCGATCGGTTGCATAGAAACCGAAAAAAAAAATGTGATAATTAAAGACATATTATTTTTTTTTCCACCTTCGTAGGGGAGTAGCGGGTTAAAATTTTTACCGTGTAATATACTCTATAAACTGCATCATCTGGAAGCCATTTTAACTAAGTAAGTGCGGGGACACATTTCTCTAACTTTTCCGGCTATACCCTTTCTAGTGATTCTCGAATTTTCGCGTCCGTGCCTTTGATAGTCGTTCAGCAGCCGTGACTTGTGTCTTTAAGCTAACCAATAAAAAAATTCGTACAAGTTTGCATCTATGTCTTCGGCGGGGGAAAAAATGCGGGGGGTTGTCGTGAGGTAATGGTGAGAGCGCCGGGTTGAGCCTCTGCGCTTGCGCAGTCCCGTCGACGTCTCGTACCTGGGTGTGCTCCTCTCGTAGCGGCGCGTCGCTGTAGCTAGGATGGTGCACCACTTTTACCCTCCTCCCGAAGCTTACACCTTGCGGCATCTGCGTGGCACCGGTCTGACTCGTGTCTGCGCTTCCTTGTACGCTGTGGCCCGAGTGGAGCGGCCTCGTCGTGGGGGTCAGGCCTCCAGGCCTCCCAGATCGCCCGACGCGTGCTTCTGGTTCCCCTTCTTCGTCGGCGTCGACGTCGTCGAGCCCGGAGTTGGTCTGGGGAGAAAATTGCCTTCTGCGTGGGCTCGACACGACAGTTGTTTGTAGGCTCGGAGTCCAGTCACGTAGAAAGAATCGTAAAGCTGGATCCTGGTTTAGATTCTCCCAGTCCTGGTGTAGGTGTTCGGGGACAGTATCCGTGCTGCTGCTAGTACGCGACATCGTGAAACGCGGACCGCACTTGGAGACTGTAGCCGAGAAGGTTGGTTTCAAAAAAAACACTGGGAAGTTCAGAGTTCCTTGCGATTTGAGCTTGTCGAATGTTTGTGCGTGGGTACGAGGAAAGTCAATTCACCCGTACCCTGCCGAATTGGTTGTTGTGCAACGTGTGTTGGCTTGTGAGGGTGCTTGTACTTCCGAAATGAAACGTAGCTAGCTTGAGAATGATTTTTGTGAAAGTTACCACAGAGAAAATGTGAGTGTGGCGCAATCAGCTGATCGATGAAAAAAACTTATTTGCGTTAATAACGTAGTTAGCCGCGCGGGCTCTGTAGGATGGTTTTCCACATACGTCAGAACAAAATAATCACTTTACAGACAGTTGAAATTTTACATAGTTCAAAAGTTACAAGCAATTTTACAAAATTCTGTGGTGCATTCGGTGGGACGGCTTGTGCTACTTATTAACTTTATTTACCTCTACAAGGCTCCTTAGGCCTGGTGAATGCAAGTACTTAAATTAATCTACGCCACACAAGCGATCACACCTTTTCTACAGTACTGGAACTCTGCTTCAAAGCTGCAAGAAAATTGTACATAAAAGATCACTGAGCTGCTCTGCTTCTCTGCCTCCATGAAAGTTTGGGTTGCACTGACTCTACTTTACACTCTTGGGACTCCCTAGAAGAGGGCTAGCAAAGCAAAGTGTCTCTGTCCCTGTTAGAACCTCAGCAGAGAGTTCTATTTCTGAATTAGTTTGTAGGCGCCGGCAGGCAGATGGCCCCGCTACCTAGACACTGAATGTTACTGGAGCTGACAGGCTGACGGCCCCGCTTCCCAGGTTAATGTTTGTGAAAGTTTACCTTAATGTCCTGTCCTGAAGGCACTTTGGTTTAGATTTCACTTAGGATAAGAAAATAAGACGTTGCGAGACCTTATGCTCGTTTTAGAATTTTATTTGTTGGCTGCTTGTCCTCCTAGGAGCTGAGGGGGTTTTAGCCCAGCTCTGGTAGGATGGGGAAAGAGAAAAGGATTCACTTTAGAAATTAAATTTCGTGTCGAGTAATACCTTCTATTAAGTTTAAGTACACCTAGCTAGATAGCCAAACTTCCCTAACATTCGCGCTCGCGAGACGAGTTTAAACAGCCGCACATTTACTGTACTTAACCTGCTATGACACGATTTCGTTCCCAAAATGGTGAGAGAGCTGGGGACAGTCAATCCGTGGTGGAATAAACTTGAAAACGCGTAGGTGGAACTCCTAACCGTGGTGCAAAAGACTTGAATTTCCAATTAAAATGACTTCATCAGTATTCTACGTAACGAAGCGAAGTTTAAATAATGTAAAATGGTTGCAGAAGGGTTTCTTCGTGCTTGAGTAATGATTTGAATGTTGTAAAGTTGTGGGATGATGCCCAAAATGATGAAAAGTTGTTGATCGAGCCTTACGATGCTACACGTGCTGTGGACCGCGAGAGACTGATAGCGTCTCAGAGTGGCCATTTAATTTATACTATGCTGGGGCGGAATGGAGCGTTCTGATTGGCTGGCCTTATTTTCCAGCCGACTATAACACCACCCTGCCGGGAAGGCAAAATTTCGGGAGTGTAGAAAATGAGAAGAGAAATTGACTGAAAATTTGACCGGACTAATTTTGGAGAAATGTTGACCGGACTAATGAAATTTTTGGAAGTTTGAAAATTTTCTTGGTTAAAATTGACCGTACTAATTTTCGATACGACTGGCGAATTTTGGCTATCATATGATACAAAATCTACCTTAAAATTTAAGTTAAATATTTTACCTGTCTGGGCGCAGCTAAATATTTGTCAGTACAAAACATGTAATAATATATGGCAATATAATTCTAGTACATAAGGTACTTTACTTAAATAATTAGTTGCACAGAAAGTAAATAATTTCGGATTTAGTTACAAAACAACCGCGTGTCGTTGTCTTCATCTGGGTTGTGTTCGAAGTGGTCACAAGTTGCCCTTCGGAGGCAAGGCATCTCCAACCTGAACCTCGGCGGGATTGTTGGCCCTTTCGTAGAATCGTGGGGCAAGGTTTGGCCCATCCCACGACAGGACTGTTGTACATCAACTTGGCAGATCACTGGCCCAAGTTGGACTCGTGCACATGGAGGGGTGAGATGTACAAGTGTTTGTACTTGCACAGAAGTTAACTGAAGCGTTGAGAGGGCTGAAGCTCGCAGCAAGTTTCTGCTGGAACTCGAGAGATGAGATTGAATGAAATTTTATGGCTGAAGTTACTGGCGGATTTAACGAATTGAAGTAAATTGGCCAGTAATAAGGTAAGTGTGAAGGTAAGTATTGGAATACTCATGTAATGATAATAAAATTTTCACCTTATACAGGGTGAAGTTAGAATAAGATGGGTAAAATAACAGGAGCAATGCCTCCTGGAGGTGAGAATAAAATATGGTGTAGCAGCAATGCCTGTGCACCGAAAATAAAATGGCTAAGTAATAGCTGGATAATGATATGTTGGATAAAATGTAGATTAAAATACTTGGAATAAATATTTCCCTTGGCAGGGACGAAAATGTAAAATTAAGATTTGTTGGCGAATGCCGATGAGAAAATAAGAGCTGGCCTGGGGCCTCGGAGCAATGCCTCCGGAATGGATATGGATAAAGTTAATGTAGAAGATGGTCGGTCCTTAGGCGACCTCTGACCGCGGTGCGGTGTGAACGTGACGTGGTTGAAGGGGTAGCTGCGTCTGGCATACTACGTAACCTTCCAGGAACGGTTCGTTCCGCGTTAGGGGAGAGTCCTGCTAATCGGCCGCTTCCTATAGCAGCAGTTGTCAGGGGGCGATGGTTGAGGCATCCGCGGCTTGGGCGTGTGCTCGTGGATGGCCCGGGGCAAACACCTCGCCAGGGTAGGCTAGGCGCATCGGGGAGCTGCAGCATTTGAAGCTCGTTCAAAGTGAGGGCTGGTTCGGACTCGAAGCTAGTGCTGGCGCTTACACTCTCGTAGCAGCTTGGCAGCAAGCACGTAGGCGATGTAAGGTCTCTGATCAAGTCCGGTTGATCGACGCAGAAGTCTGGCACTCGGATAATCACTCCCGTGGCAGATTGTACATGTGTACGCTGTCGGCGTTCTGGGGTTTTCATTCGTACTCGCGCACTAAGGTCCGTTCGTCCTTTCGTCGCACTAGTGAGTTCTGGGGGGCGTGCTTTTGCAAACCGTGGCGGCCGTGGCTCGGGCGGTTGCGTCTTCGGTACATGGGTGATGGCTCGCAGTCGGGAGTGGATTCCAGCGGCCATGGAAGGCCAGTAGTACTCCTTCCTGATAATATCTACAATTTCGGAATAGTGCAGGCGACTTGCTAAGTGCCGATATTCTTCTATGACGTCATTACGATACTGGTAGGGTACAACCAGGGAACAACGCCCATTTCTCACATACCACAGTAAGTCACTCCTTAACTCGTAGTCTTGTCGTAACTCCTGTTTCCAATATGACAATGTCTCGGGATTGAGGCTCCTAGCTCGCTTCCAAGTTGCAATTAAATTTCGAAAACTCGGGCTATGTTGGTGTACTTGTACTATTCGCCCTCTGAGGGTGTCAGCCAAGTCTAACTGCGGCATGTCGGCCGGTCTGGTGAGCGCCAGCGGCACTCGCCGTGTAGGTTCATTCGTCGGTTTCTTCAAGGATGCGGCTGACGCCGGAGTCCTAAGTAGTGGCAATCTTGCTTGCGGAACTGCCTTGCAATGTTCTTCCCTTCCCGTACTCCCAGAACGGGCGCTGGTTTCGGCTCGGATCGGAACTGGCATATTCATATTCTGTAATCTTGGCTTGTCACCGGCCTCCGGGGACGTTGTGGCCAATACTCTGTCAGGGTTCCTGCTCGCTTGGCTCAATCTTGGTAACACCACAGGTTCCTCAACAGACGAAGCAGTAGGTTCACTGAACGCAGGCAGTTTGTGCTTTCCTGCCTGAACAATTCTGGTTTGGTGGCGTTCCTCCACACCATGCGTTATGGTCTGGTTGACGTAGTCCATGACCACCTGCTCCTCCTTCATCCATTCGGTGCCCAATAATACATCCTCGTGCATCTCCTGGAGAATATAGGCTTTTACTAGGACAGGATGGCCATCTACGTATATTGGAAGTTTTGCGGGCCCTCTGGCAATACCTTCATGCCCGTCGGCAAGTCGTACCTTCTTGGTCTCTTCCGGCAGCTGCTGTGGTTGCAGTAACCGGCTGTTTATCATTGTCACGTTGGCTCCCGTGTCCAATACGGCCCATACGTTAATGTCATTGATGCGCACGCGCACTCGCGGCAACTTCATCTCCTCTTCGTGATCGCTCTCACTCACGTCCGTACTGTTTATATTAGCCGGCGGGCGTTGCGAAACACTGGTTTCCACTGGGGAATCATTGTTTGTAATGGCGCGCTGGGGTGGCACTGGTGGCGCACGCTCCATCGTAATTTGTCTGCTACGGGGGCAGTCCCTCATGAAATGCATACCGCCACAATTCCGACAAGGGTACGGTGGGGTATTAATGTTTAATTGTTTGTTAACACTTGAATTCGCACTTGCACTCATATTTGCTGGTGTAACGCTCTGGATCGCTTGTGCCACGGCCTGGTCATCCCTCGACCGTGGATCCCTACGGAGAGGTGGTTGTGACAGTTGTTGTCTTGAGGATGGTTGTTGTGCACTTGTTGGCACTCCCCTGACATCTTGCAAGTCCAACTCAATTTCTGAGGCGATTTTGGAGAGGCGGTCCATGTCTTCGATGTAAACCCCTCTTAATGCCGTCCTTATCTCAGGTAGTAATAGTTCGATTACTATGTCCACTAACTCGGCGTCATCTGCGGTTGAGTTCAGCCGGTTATGCAATGCGATTTTCTGAGAAATAAAAAGTTCCACTGGCTCTGTAGATTGTCTTCTTCCATAGAGCTGGGCACGTAGTTTCGATCTGACTGTTCTGTTGTTGAAACGTTCCAGTAGTCGACGTTGAAAGCTTTCGTAGTCAAGATGCACCAGACGGTACATCTCCTGCCATGTCTTCGCCTCTCCACGGAG
Source organism: Rutpela maculata (assembly GCA_936432065.2). Lineage (NCBI taxonomy): Eukaryota > Metazoa > Arthropoda > Insecta > Coleoptera > Cerambycidae > Rutpela > Rutpela maculata. The sequence continues at coordinate 253,679,891 of OW386286.2, forward strand.
CTGCGCCACGACGGTAGGCGTCCAGTCCGCGTAGTGTAGTTGTGTGCGTCTGAAGTGGTTTTCTACCTCCTTCAGGAAATAGTAGGGGTCCTCGTAGTCTGAACCGCTATAGGTGATGAGAAGTTTTCTGTTTTTGTTGTGTACAGTTTCACGTATGGTTTCACCAAAAGTTTGTAATGCGTTTTGGAACATTTCTGCATAAAAGGCTTGTTCCTTGGTTGGGCGCCACGGGGTTTCATCTTGAAGTCCCAGAAAGTCATTCTGTGCATTTGACATTCTTCGTGCTTCATGCCTCTGAGAATTGTCATATGTTGGTTGTGTGTCCTGGTTCGTTCCAGAACGATGTCTCTTGTTCGTAGTAGCTTCCTCTGGTACATACTGAACGTCCCTGTATGTAACAGTCCTTCTTTCGATCTCAATGTACGCATCATCAGGTGCACGTACATTTGATAATGAAACTCTGTCTAATTCCCTCCTGGGGGGGTGTTGCGCCAGCTGGGTCGTTAGATTCGAATGCCCCTTGAGTTGGGAGCCATGTCTTCGGCGGGGGAAAAAATGCGGGGGGTTGTCGTGAGGTAATGGTGAGAGCGCCGGGTTGAGCCTCTGCGCTTGCGCAGTCCCGTCGACGTCTCGTACCTGGGTGTGCTCCTCTCGTAGCGGCGCGTCGCTGTAGCTAGGATGGTGCACCACTTTTACCCTCCTCCCGAAGCTTACACCTTGCGGCATCTGCGTGGCACCGGTCTGACTCGTGTCTGCGCTTCCTTGTACGCTGTGGCCCGAGTGGAGCGGCCTCGTCGTGGGGGTCAGGCCTCCAGGCCTCCCAGATCGCCCGACGCGTGCTTCTGGTTCCCCTTCTTCGTCGGCGTCGACGTCGTCGAGCCCGGAGTTGGTCTGGGGAGAAAATTGCCTTCTGCGTGGGCTCGACACGACAGTTGTTTGTAGGCTCGGAGTCCAGTCACGTAGAAAGAATCGTAAAGCTGGATCCTGGTTTAGATTCTCCCAGTCCTGGTGTAGGTGTTCGGGGACAGTATCCGTGCTGCTGCTAGTACGCGACATCGTGAAACGCGGACCGCACTTGGAGACTGTAGCCGAGAAGGTTGGTTTCAAAAAAAACACTGGGAAGTTCAGAGTTCCTTGCGATTTGAGCTTGTCGAATGTTTGTGCGTGGGTACGAGGAAAGTCAATTCACCCGTACCCTGCCGAATTGGTTGTTGTGCAACGTGTGTTGGCTTGTGAGGGTGCTTGTACTTCCGAAATGAAACGTAGCTAGCTTGAGAATGATTTTTGTGAAAGTTACCACAGAGAAAATGTGAGTGTGGCGCAATCAGCTGATCGATGAAAAAAACTTATTTGCGTTAATAACGTAGTTAGCCGCGCGGGCTCTGTAGGATGGTTTTCCACATACGTCAGAACAAAATAATCACTTTACAGACAGTTGAAATTTTACATAGTTCAAAAGTTACAAGCAATTTTACAAAATTCTGTGGTGCATTCGGTGGGACGGCTTGTGCTACTTATTAACTTTATTTACCTCTACAAGGCTCCTTAGGCCTGGTGAATGCAAGTACTTAAATTAATCTACGCCACACAAGCGATCACACCTTTTCTACAGTACTGGAACTCTGCTTCAAAGCTGCAAGAAAATTGTACATAAAAGATCACTGAGCTGCTCTGCTTCTCTGCCTCCATGAAAGTTTGGGTTGCACTGACTCTACTTTACACTCTTGGGACTCCCTAGAAGAGGGCTAGCAAAGCAAAGTGTCTCTGTCCCTGTTAGAACCTCAGCAGAGAGTTCTATTTCTGAATTAGTTTGTAGGCGCCGGCAGGCAGATGGCCCCGCTACCTAGACACTGAATGTTACTGGAGCTGACAGGCTGACGGCCCCGCTTCCCAGGTTAATGTTTGTGAAAGTTTACCTTAATGTCCTGTCCTGAAGGCACTTTGGTTTAGATTTCACTTAGGATAAGAAAATAAGACGTTGCGAGACCTTATGCTCGTTTTAGAATTTTATTTGTTGGCTGCTTGTCCTCCTAGGAGCTGAGGGGGTTTTAGCCCAGCTCTGGTAGGATGGGGAAAGAGAAAAGGATTCACTTTAGAAATTAAATTTCGTGTCGAGTAATACCTTCTATTAAGTTTAAGTACACCTAGCTAGATAGCCAAACTTCCCTAACATTCGCGCTCGCGAGACGAGTTTAAACAGCCGCACATTTACTGTACTTAACCTGCTATGACACGATTTCGTTCCCAAAATGGTGAGAGAGCTGGGGACAGTCAATCCGTGGTGGAATAAACTTGAAAACGCGTAGGTGGAACTCCTAACCGTGGTGCAAAAGACTTGAATTTCCAATTAAAATGACTTCATCAGTATTCTACGTAACGAAGCGAAGTTTAAATAATGTAAAATGGTTGCAGAAGGGTTTCTTCGTGCTTGAGTAATGATTTGAATGTTGTAAAGTTGTGGGATGATGCCCAAAATGATGAAAAGTTGTTGATCGAGCCTTACGATGCTACACGTGCTGTGGACCGCGAGAGACTTCGTAGTGTGTGCCTTTGCTTTGAACTTTCCATCTTCCGATGCTTATTCAGGTCTGTTGGGTTTTATTCGATTAATTTGGCGTGCTCTGAGGCTAACAGAGTATTTGTTAGTTTAATTTTGTTAGTTTTATCTAATTTTTAGTAGGGTGGGTTAACAATTTTTGGATATGCTATTATGGGTTGTAGTGTACTGTGTTTTTTTTTTTTTTTTTTGGCTCTTTTTGATGTTGTTTTGGTATTTATTTGTTGTTTTTGTGTATGGCTCTTTTTGTTTTTGATCTTCAACATTTTTGGTTTTTGATTTTTTGCATTTTTTTGTGTTTTGTTGGTTGTTCTATTTTTTTGTCCTTTTTTATTATTTTTTTGTTTTTTTTTTTTTTTTTTTTTTTTTGTTTTTGTTTTTTTTCCATTATTACAGTTTACAATTATTAGGGAGTAAATATGTAATTTAATGAGGGATGGGTGGGGGCTGTAGAGAATTTGGTTGTAAGGGGGTTCGTCAGCGTAGGGTTGATTGAAGCTACAAGTGAATTCGCAAAATTGGGTAGAAGTTTATTTAGGATGAAATTTGATATTGTTGGGGTTCCTGAAATGTCATGGAGTATCTGAAGTGGGGTGTATATGGGTAATTTGTTAGCAAGTCGCAAGAGTTTATTTTGGGTTACTTGAATTTTGTTCTGATGTGTTAGGGATGTAATAGGATACCATATGGGTGATGCGTAAGTCAATATTGGTCTTAGGTATGACTTATAGATTAGCGTTGCGACGTGGGGTGGGGAATTTTTTAGGAGGGGGTAGAGGGTGGAGGTGCGTCTCCAGCACTTCCCCAGTACGTTGTTTATGTGGGTTCTAAATAACATTTTGCGGTCGAGTGTGACCCCTAGGTATAATATTTCTTCCTTCCAGGTAAAAGGTTGGCCCTGTATTTTTATGTTCGTGGTTAACTTGCCCGTGCGTTTTGTGAAGTAGATGGGTTGTGTTTTGTCTGTATTTGTTTTTAGCCCCCAGTTATTGTAGAAGTTTATTATTCTGTTTGTTTGTTGTTCAAGCAGGTCTGTCATGATATCCGCCTCTTTCGACGTTGTCAAAATGGCGGTATCATCAGCAAACAAGCAGAGGGTTGTTCTGTGGTCTGTCGGGGGTGGTAAGTCGTTAATGTATATGTTGAACAGGATAGGTCCAAGGGATGACCCTTGGGGGATGCCGGAGTGGATGGGCTGTCTAGGAGAGCTCTCCTGGTTGACTACAACTCGGAAGTGTCGGTCCGATAAATAGGACCCGATCATTTGAATGATTCGGGTGGAAAATCCCGTGATGTGGAGCTTGTAAAGTAGTCCAGGATGCCAAACTTTGTCGAAGGCTTTCTCGAGGTCTAGGGCGACAAACCCTGTTAGTAGACCTCGATTGAAGTTGGTCGTGACGATTTCGCAAACTCGGTATAGCTGTTGGGTGGTGGAGTGGCTGGTACGAAACCCGTATTGGAAGTTATTTAATACATTAGTTGTGTCCAGGTGTTCCTGGACACGACTTAAAAGTAGGATGTCTAGGACTTTAGCCAGTGCCGGGAGCAGGCTTACTGGCCTGTATCCTGACGGGTGGGTTTTAGGTTTGTTTGGTTTGGGGATGTTTATTATTTTTGAGACTCTCCACTCCCTGGGGTAGTGGACGTGTCTCATGCAACAGTTATATAGTTTAGTTAGGTACATGTATGCCTGGATGGGAAGGTGTTTGATGGCGAAAGAAGGGATGTTGTCGTGTCCAGGTGCTTTCCTGGGGTGTAATGAAAGGACTGCCGCCCTTATTTCCGATGGTTTAAAAAATATGGGGTCCGTATCAGCCGGGAGGGTTGTTTGTCTTAACGACTGTAGGAATGGCTGTACTAGGTTTAGGGTGAATTGCGGAATGGGGTTGGGTTGGAATACGGTTGTAAGATATGTGGAAAATGATTCAGCTTTTTCCGAGTCGGTCGTTGCCACGCCAACTTGGGTTGTGAGAGGGGGTATTTGGATGGGTTTTTTTGTGAATATGCGAGGGGCAAAAAAGGGATCCTCGGGGTGGGTAGCAACTAGTTTTTCTATGGATTCGTTTCTGAAAGCTTTGATCCCAGAATCAATTAGCCTTTTAAGCTCGTTGACTCTGGGTTTCAGCGTAGGGTCGCGTGTGTTGTGAAATCTCTTTCTTAAACGGTTTTTGGTTTTAATTAGATCCACTAGTTGCTGTGGAAGTTTAGGTCGGTGGGACTTAGGTGGGATGTATCTTATGCTGTAGGTCAGTGCGTCTTTTATGTGGTTTGTCAGTCTGTCTACTGCTTGGTCGATTTCGTCAGCGGAATCGCATATGGGGTTGTTGGGAATGTTATTGGATAAGTGCTGGGAGAAGGCCGACCAGTCGTAGTCGCTCTCTCTGGGGTGTCTTGTTTGTGGCGTGCAGTGTATCTGCATGTAGAATTTTGTTAAGACTGGATAGTGGTCGCTATCCAGTATTTCCAGTGTGTCGCAGTCACAGGGGCAATAGAGGTTTCTAGTTACCCCTATGTCTATGACTGTTCGGCCTGGGGTAGGTCTGGTGGGTCGTTGAGGAGCTATCAGGGTGTGATTAGGGTATGTGTCTATGTAGTTGAATAGGGTGTTACCGGAGGAGTTAGGTAGGGGGTTGTTAGGACTCCATGTTGGGTGTTTTGCATTGAAGTCACCAAGCAGTATGTACGTTGGGTGTACGGTTTTTAGTCTGTCGAAGTCGAGCGGGGTGAGTGTCAACTGTGGTTTTCTATATATTGAGACTATCATTATATCGCCCGCCTGGCGGTGTAACATTATTGCCGTGGCTTCGAGGGATATTAATGGGGGTAGGAGTATTTGCGAGTGTTTGATGGTTTTTTTGATAATAATTGCAGTTCCTCCCCCTCTTCCAGGGCGGTCAGAGCGATAGATTTGATAGTCCAATATAGAAAATTGTTTGTTCGGTTTTAAGTTGGTCTCACTCAAACAGCAGATGTCGATGTCCTGTTGTTTTAGGGTGTGCTCGAATTCTGTTTTTTGTCTGGTTATTCCGTTGCAATTAAATTGCAACAAATTAAGTTGATTTTTGTTTGTTTTGCTCATATATATTGTGAGGCATGCTCTAAGAGAATGAATAATTTTTCGAGTGGATCTTTTGTCCGTTTGAGCTCTTGTAAAATATTTTTAATTGTTTGCCAAATTTTTTTAAGGTCGAATGTTTTAAGACAGTTTATAATTTCTCTTAAGGGATTTTCGTCCCTGTCTTCCTCTGATCTTTGTTGCGTGGCTGTTTGAGAGGCAGCCTTCTGTCTCTCTCTAAAGTTTCGCCAAGCCTGGACGTTTTGGGTTGATATGACGTCTGCTGTTTCTTGTGACAGAGGTGGCATCTGTATGTCTGTCTGAGGTCTGTCTTGTGTTTTAGTCTGTGTTTGTTGTTGTCTTGGGTTAGGTCTTTGTGCTGGTGTAGGTTGGTCGTTTGTAGGGTTGTCTGTCCTGGTTCTGGGGGCGTATCTTTTCTTGGCCGCCAGGTATTCCGGGCACCCTCTGTAGTTGGAGGGGTGGCTTGCCTTGCAGTTGGCGCAGGATAGGCCTTCCGCCTGGCACCTCCCCTCGTGCTGTCCCCCGCATCGCACGCATCGTGCAATGCGGTTGCACACCGCAGAGGAGTGCCCGAAATGCTGGCACCTGTGACATTGTGGGATGTCTAGTCTTACATATTCGCTTACGGAGACCCTGTAATAACAGAGCTCCCGCATAGCGTAGTAGTTGTCTAGTGCATCTTTGGGTACTGTTAAAATTAGTATATTGGTAGGCTCTCTGCGACCGTTTTTTGGTTGCATCAGTCTACCTATATCTATGAGTGGTAAATTTTTTTGGTTAAGGTCTTCCCTAATGTCCTGATCTGTAATGTCTATTGGTATATATTTTACTACTACTTTTGCTGGTCTTAGCTGGTTTATATTATATGAATAGTATTCTATCTGGTTTTGAGTTAGTGCGTTAAGAATTGCATTGTGATCCCTAGGGCTTTTTGGGTAACAAATTAAGGAAGTGTTAGTAAATTTATATTGTGGCTGTGATGTAGCTTTCGCATTAATTAGTTGTACTGTTTTCTTATGTTCTTTGGTGTATATATGAATCGCTGGTGGAAGTGCTTTTGACGCGTTTTTGGGGGGTTGTTGGGTTGGTGGAGGGTTGTTTGACTGTGGGGAGGGTGGGGGATTGTCTATCGTGATTAGGGGTGACCTTGGAGGTGCAATGGATATTACAGGGGTAGGTGGGGGTTGATGGGTGGTGGGGGTGGGTTTGGGGGTGGGTTTTTTTTTTTCGTCTAAAATGACCTCAGGGGTGGTTTTGGGGATGATTGGGGTGAGGGGGTGGGTAGGGGTGGGGGTAGTTTTTTTTTGGTTTTCTGGGTTTTTTGGGACTTTTTGGTTAAGGGGTGGTTTTTGTCTAGGGGGTTGTTTTTTTGAGGGGGGTGAATCCTGGTTTGAAATTGACATGGACATGGAAGTAGAACTGTATTCAAGATCTGGTGGTGGGGTGTGTGCCTCCAACCTGGAGCGTCTTTGGGTCTTTCGATATCTTTTTTTAGGGTTGATTACCGGGTTGGTTTGTGAACAAGCGGTATTGATTGAGTAACCTGATGAACGTTCATCTTCGCTAGATTCGGTCATTCTGACTTGATCTATGAGAAGAGGGCTAGATGGGGGGTTGAAAATTGTGGGGGATGATTTAGGGGTTGAATGTACAAGTGCTGTGGTGACAATTGTGTTTACTGTGGTGTATGTAGTGGTAGTGGTTGTTTGGGTTAACGTGAAAGTTGGGATGTCTATTTTTTCTGCTTGGGGCAGAGGAAACATTCGGGGCATGTTAAACTGATAGGATTCATAAGCTGAGAAAAAGGCTGAATTTTCTTGGGTTGATGCGTTTGATTTTGGGGATGAAATAGTGTTATTGTGAAGGTTATTATCTAGGTTAGTATTGTTTAAACAATTAGAATCAGTTGATATGTTAGCCTCAGAGATAATATTGGTGAATACCTGTGATAAGCCTGGTTCTTGTTGAATGTTTTGTATTGGTTTTTTGTTTGCTGTGTTTGGTGTGTCCGTGATGGTTTTATTCGTTTTCGTGTTTGTTTGGCTGGTGTCTAGTTTATCTGAATTATGTCCCCCGTAGGGAGGTTTTTTCCTCCTTTTTGGCGGCATGGTGTAGGGGTGTTTTCACTTCACTATGGTTTGCTCTTTGCACGGTATAATTTAGTCAAAGTACGCACTAGTTACGGTTAAGAGATTGGAAACAAAATGCTTGTATTCTGTGACCTGTCTGTCTACTCTGTTTCTAGTCGACTATGATGATGCTTTTGCGAGAGACTGATAGCGTCTCAGAGTGGCCATTTAATTTATACTATGCTGGGGCGGAATGGAGCGTTCTGATTGGCTGGCCTTATTTTCCAGCCGACTATAACATCTAGTATAAAAGTTGAAGTTAGGTCGAACGGAGGTTCAAACGGTTGGGAGTCTGTACATGAAAAATTTCATACAATTTAATTTGAAAAGCCAATCGAAAAAAATTCTTGAAAATTAGAGAAAGCTCCGTTTATTAGTAAACTTTTAACCTGGCCACAAAACTGTTTGTAAGGAAGTAATATGAAATGGGAGTTTCTTATAAAACGAGGGACCAAAGTAGTTAACCATTTTTACTTTTTTCTAATCGTACATATCTCAAATATATCTTATTATTGAACCTTGTATCATGGCCATGTATATCCCCATGAACGACGTAATTATTTATGTTTTCTTTAACCAAGCGTCTATAGATATAAAAGGAAGGAACTGTTAATATTCCATGTACAATTAATTTGTATTTTATGTCTTCTCTATATCCAAGACTAAAAATCAATCTTACAACATGTCCCTGCAAACTAAATATTCTATCCAAATTAGCTGTATGCTCCCAAGTTAGAATTGCAAAAGAATAGGTGCCTTGGAATAATGAAAAATAGGCTGTCCTAATGACATTTTTTAAAGATACTTTCCCTATGAGATTTTTTCATCATATAAGCATACCTTGCGACTTGAAACATAGTCCACATGTTGGTCCCAACACAGTTTTCTACTCCCAGAAAATTTACATTATCTGATTTTTCATACATAATATTTTCCAACTCATTCTTATTCTTATCACAATTTACTTTAGTAGCATCATCTGCATACAACACAAATTTAGCATTTAAAACAGATTGTAGTAAGTCATTGAATAGATCAAGAATAACAGAGGTCCAAGGACGGAGCCCCGAGGTACTCCATGATCTATGCTCGCTATTGTTGATGTCACACCGCTTTAAGCAGTGGTTTGGTTTCTATTGTTTAATAACTTTCGAAATAATTTTAATGACCTTGGTTTTACACCATACTTTTTTAATAATAATATATTATGCCCAACACAGTCGAATGCCTTCGAAAGGTCACAAAAGGTGCAGCACTCGTTAAATAATTTAGTGAGAGGACCAATAAGTGTACTCATGACGAATTTTATGACTTATGAATTTATTTCATAATAATATTTACATGCTTTATTTTTTATTGCACTTATTGCTTCACTCAATTCGGTCGCAATAATTTGGTTAAATTCAAACTCTGTATTGTTTTTTATGTTATATGACTGAAGTACACCAACTTCGTCAATATTTGATTTAAAAATATTACTAGTTATTTTGTTTTCGATATTTACAAAAAACAAACTTAGGTCGTCAGAGTTAAATTCGTTAGAAGATTGTCCTCTCATTGTAAGACTCCCTCACGTTTGCTATTTATTACGTTCCATATACCTTTTGATACATTATTTGAGCTTAAAATATATTTTTCATTGGTGACCACTTTAATTTCTTTTATTTTACCTCTGTATAGTTTGCGATACGTCTTATATTGGCTAGTCAAATTACATAGTCACACACAAAAAAAAAATGGTCTGACCTGCGGACCAGACCAGTGTATCCTTATGTATTTGGATCCGCTGAAACCAAATCTGAAGTCAGAATTGTCAGATTGCTTCTTTTTTCGCCCCTAACCCAAAAAAAACACCCCCCCAACCTCCCACCCCAAAAAGTGGTCTGGCCTGCGGACCATACCAGTGTATCCTTATGTATTTTGACCAAGTCAGAATTGTCAGATTCGCTCGTTTTTCACATCTGACTTCCAAAAATCATCCCCCCCCCTCAAAAAAGTGGTCTGGCCAGATCAGCGTATCCTTATGTATTTGAATAGGGATTATTGTAATATGCTGTTTTACAGCATATTACAACAATCCCTATTAAAATTGGACCATATCTGTAATACATGGTGATAACCAGAGGCCTACAAACTCTCACTTCATAATAATCTTATTAAAAATATCATGTTCCATATTTTAGGATAACATTGATATATCATCTAATTTAAATAAAGTTGGTTTGCCTAACATACATCCGGTATATTGCGGTTTATAAATCTTATACATCTTATTTTTGTATGCTTAATCAAAACCTTAGTAATATTTTGCTCTGAAATTAAAATAAAACCTATTTTACGTAGAGTTTGTCCTCTGATTATCACCATGTATTACTGATATGGCCCAATTTTAATAGGGATTATTGTAATATGCTGTTTTACATATGTTCCAAATTGTAATTAAATGTTTTTTCTACTTCCATCTTTAAAATGGCGTTTATCGTATACGTTTCTATGACGCTAAATAATCCTTTAAACACGCTTTCGACAAACCGTGACTTCGTGCATTTTAGTCACAGGCTGAACTTAGCAACGAGATATTAGTCACGGCTGAGGTTAATTCTAGATATTTTAATGGCAAAAATCTAGTTAGTTTTCCGTAATTCTTGTCATCAATCTGTCAAAATAAATCGACGCGTTGTGACAAGAGACAAGTACTTTTGTATTTTTTGGAAAAAAATGAGCCTAAACGACAGTGAAAGTGAAGAAGATGTTTTCATTGGTACTCCGCCCGAAATTACTCAAGTAGCGGCATCGGCAACTGCTAGTTTGCTGCCAGAAAAATCTAAAAGTCAATACGAACGTGCATATAAACTTTTCCAAGATTGGCGTCAAGAAAACCAGACAAATTCATTTTCTGAGAATGTATTACTTGCTTATTTCCAAAATTTGTCGAAAAAGATGAAACCGTCCTCTTTGTGGGCAATCTATTCAATGCTGCGGACGACAATTAATCTAAAAAACAATGTTGATATTAGCAAGTACCCCAAATTGTGCGCATTTCTGAAGCGTAAATCAGACGGTTACAGACCTAAAAAGTCGAAAATATTGACACCCCAGCAAATTAGAGAATTCTTATCATCTGCTCCAGACGAAGAATACCTATTTACAAAGGTAATAGTATAAAACCAAATTAAATAAAAATAAACAAAATTATAAATATTTTAGGTAGGGTTACTTTTTGGAATAATGGGAGCTTGTCGGCGGGAAGAATTGACGAAAATTCAAACAAGTGATGTTGAAGACCTTAGTAGTCTTTTATTTGCATGAGGATCAGGTCACTTCTGAGTCTGGTCACATAATTCAGCAGTTTGTCATATTTTATTTACAACTGATCTAAAGTCAGAAGTAATCAGGTCAGATCCCCCCTTCCCGATGCTGATCCACCCCGCACAGGATACTCACTTCTGAACTTTTGGTTAGTTAAGTAGTGGGGTAGAATTACTGACGTTTTTGACAGTTTTTTTCGTCGAAATTTCAACTTAAAAATATTGAAGAATGAAAACAGTCCTACAAATCAAGAATATTCCCGTTTACAAACATTATTTGTACATAGCAACAAAATTTTATACAATTCATAGGCGTATCAAAGTTGTCGTAATTTTCTTCTGGGATATAAAATGAATATAATAAATTTGTCTCAGGATCTCTTAAATTAACTGGTAATTGATTCATGTTTAAAATTAGCAAAAATTAACTTTTTAAATTGTCAAAACTCCAAACAAAACTGTCTTATTTTATTTGCTTTAAGTCAGGTCAATTTTGACCTGGTCAGATGTGACCCAAGTAAACTAATCCTCATGCAAATAAAAGACTACTCTTAACACGGCCCTTTTAGTTCACATTCCTGACACGAAAACAAAAACGGAACGTCAGTTTGTTATTGGAGGTAATTTCTATCATACATGCAAGAAATACATGGAACTTCGACCTCCAAACCTGACAAGTACTACCCGATTTTTCTTAAACTACCAGCGAGGAAAATGTAGAAAACAGCCAATTGGAATTAATAAATTTGGCAGCCTCTCTAGCGTAGTAGCAAAATTCTTAAAATTACCTGACCCTGCTGCTTATACTGGTCATTGCCTAAGAAGGTCTTCAGCGACGATTTTGGTGGACTCGGGTGCGGACATCACAGCATTAAAGCGTCATGGAGGGTGGCGATCCACAGCTGTTGCAGAGAGTTATATTGACCACTCGTTAAACAATAAAATTGAGACCGCTACTAAAATCATGAACACTGTTCAAAATAATGCAATACAAAAAAATAAAGAGAATATTGATATTGCAATTGCTCAAAGTTCAAGCATTGATAAAAATGAAAGTGGACCAAGTATTAGCTTCAATTCAAATCATGAAGCAAATTTAACACAGTTCGATGGAACGCATTTAGGAAAATCACTTAGTTTTTTTAGCAATTGCCAAAATGTTTCCAATGTAACCATTAATATACACAATAAGTAGAACAATAGTTTAGTAATTTTTTACTGTTACCATGTTATTGATACGTTAATAAATGAAATATTAAAATAACTTCCAAATTTTTTATTTAGATATTTGCTGTCGTAGAAAAAGTATAGTATGCAACACGTTTTATAAACTTGTTAGTCACTCATTTTATTAAACACTCGCTCCGCTACGCGTCGCTCGCGATTAATAAAACTCGTGACTAAAATGACGTTTATAAAACTTGTTACATAATATACTATTAAGCACGGCACGGTAGCTCAATCGGTTAAGGCGTATTGAGGGGCGAATACGCTGATCTACTTGCTACCGCGCTCTGGGTTCGACCCCCAGCCCCGGTATTGACAACACCGGCGGGTGTGGATGTATGTCTGCGTTTTTCCGAATGTGTAATCCCCTTCCAGACAGCCTTGGCTTTGGATTTGGGGGTTGTCTACTATCTGTGGTGTGTTTAAGTCTAACAGAAGTTATCAGGTATACACACACACACATACATATACACGCACACACACACTTAGAGACGCAAAAACATTTTTTATTCGATATTTGAGTTCAGTCTGCTGTGAAACGGATATATGTACCTACTTGAAATTTTTTTCTACGATGATTATTATTATTTTTTTCAATTTAAGATAAATTTATAATAAAGTTAGAATACAGTCAAAAGATATACAATTCATTACTGAACCATAACAGATACGAAAAAAAATAATAGAAAAATTATTGTAGAAAATTTAGTCAGCTTTAATTTTACAAATAGCCACTTTTTGTCTAGGGCTAACCGTTTTCGAGATATGATCGAAAAACCAAAAAAAGGGACTTTCTTCGTGCCCCTCTGCAGCCCCCCCACTTCCTACGTTTGGGGACTTTTGATATCCTAAATAGTCCAAACACAGCTCTCAAGTCAAAAATTGTGATCTCGGCATTTCCCTCTAGACCCCCTTATTATTATTGGCTATTGATGAATTGTAAATTTTAGTGGCCTAAGATACTATATTTTTTATACCTTTGTACTTTTGGTGCGGGTGCTTCCATATTGCCAAGATAACGGCAAAAAAATGTTTTATTTTCAAAATATCTCGTCTCTGGTGTATACTATGACATGTTATGTTTGAGGGGTATCAAATTTGCTGAATCAGAGAACATAATGCAATTTTTTGCATAAAATTCTTTATTTGATTTGAATTACCTGGTGCCTGACCTATTTATGTTCTGTTAAATATAATTTTTAGTTTCAACACCTCTCGAACCCCAACATGAAAAAAATTCATCTTCACATTATGTTTACATGTTAACGTAATATAAAATTTGTGACGAAGGACGACCTAGTTCTCCCCTGTAAATATGTGGCATAAGCTTTATGGTTGAATGAAAATAACGTTGTTTATGAAGCGAAACATAAATGCCTTTTGGTACATTAACTGATATTCCAGATCCACTTGTTGTGCCTTTTGCGTGGTACATGGACGAGGGATTTTAGCTAATATAGGACGAGGACAAACACGACTAGAGTAGTTATCGATTCGATTAAAAACTCTGGAATTGCCACTATGAGGTGGCTAGTTAATAGATAGGAAGTAAATTTAAATCTCTTCAGAGTTAACTAAAACTAATTACCATAGTAATATTTTCTTACAATTATATGTTAATAAAATGTACATCTTCAATTGCCGTTTTGGCAATACAACTTTTGTTTCACCATTTTACATACAGGACAGAGCTTTGGGATACACCATCTAACCCAGTCACTTTATTCATAAAAAAGGCAAAATCTCTAACAAACACCAACCTAATATTTTTCAACGGGATTATCTTTATTTTGGCGTTACAAATCATTTCTCAAAAGTCCATAAAGCCAACTGGACGGCTACAATAATTACAGCAGGTCAAATGTCAAGAAAATCGTTTTTTCTCAAATATCTCGTAAATTATAGGTTTTACGTTAATTTTGGCTATTATAAAATTTGTTCGTGAGAATTTACGTAGAACAATTAATTGTTTTCGACATATTGGTCTGAGAAACTTCGGAGCAAAGTGCATACGCCACTATTATATACGTAGAGTTGTATATAGATACCAAGACCTATGAATACAGAGGAACATCGTTTATGCACGTATAATATATAGCCGTATAATTTATGTCTGAAATGTCCCTGAAATAAACACTTCTTCATAATAATAATAGTAAGGGCTTTTAGTAGTAGTTTTCTAACATTCCATTGCTTTATTTCGAAATAAATGCATTTAGAACATTACAAAAAGACCAGATTTACAGGAAGCATTCGCGGCATTCAAAATAGAAAACTTTTCGAAAAATTTGCTAATAAATAAGCCTGTGCAATTATCGTCACTTCCACCCACATCAGCAGCTACTCAACAACATCTATTCAGGGTATATTACCAGGTTCAAACTTGGCTGGGAAAAGATTTAGACCCTCAGCAATGGGGTTGGACTTTAAACAATAATTTATTAGAGCCAACAACTAACTACTCTTATTCCTCCTACACCAGCTGAACTTCTCAATTCTATTTTCTGCAATTGCACAAAAGGTTGTGGCACCAATTGTGGATTTAGAAAAATAGGATTGCCATGTTCCGTAGTGTGTGGCTCTTGTCGGGGCCAGTCGTGTCTCAATACGATGTCCGAGGATACAACCGTTGAGTTCAACGATGATGAAGACGAACGCATTTCGTTATTTTCCGCTGAGATGGTTGTTGACAAAGATGAAAATATTGAAGAAGTGGAAATAGAAGGGATAGACGGAGACGAAGAAGAAGAAGTCAGCAAAGACGAACCATAATCAGCAAAATTATAATATAACTTGTAACCCATGGGGACATCATGTCAAAAAACGCGCCTTCCATTCTACCACAAAGGTGATGCGAAAACAAATGCAGCACAATGTCCGAGTTTTCTCAATAATCTCAAAAACTATGGTTCTACGTAAGTTTTGTATAGGACCTTTTTATGCAGATATATCTCATTGATTGATTGATTGATTTACCAGCGTGCGGTAGGCATTGATGCCACTCCCAGGTATACAGCTGGGCCTGCTACGTCCATGCTGGGTAGGACTAAGGTCATGCTTGTTGCCAGCAGCGAGAGCGACATGGCGCATGGTAAAGGAATGTGGGATGGGAGATGTAGGTATTTGTGAGATGCGTTATCGAATTGTGTCGTGAGGGAGCGTTTAAGCTCCCTTTTTTGTGTATTTGGTTCTGGACTTTTGCCTATTCTGACTCTTCTTGTGAAATATGTTGCCGTGTTGTGTCGTAATATGGAGTGTTTTTTCTCCTCTTTTTGCGTTTTTGCTTCTTCGAATCTTCTTTTTTCTGAGTCTTCTGATTCCTCGGTTTCCGATTGTGGTAGAGTATATATCCTTGCGATTTGTTAGTGGTGTTCATTCATTGATCCTGATCCTTTCAATTGTCGTTCTCCACTGTAGTATGGTCTCCCTATTTTTAGTTTGTTGCTGTGCGGTGCTAGCGCTTTCTTCAGTAAATGTGTTGGGTCCCTTCCTTGGGTATGTCCCCAATACTTCATTGCGTATATTTCTATTATGTTGATGTTTTGTGTCGTTGTTGTCGTCTTGTTGTTTTAGTTGGACGATGCTCTTTCTGCTCTTCTCAAAAAACTTCTTCTGTTGGCTTTTGTTGTTGCCGCGTTTTTGACTCCATATATCATCGTTGTCCGTATAACGGCTATGTACATACATTTGGTAAGGTCCCATGATAGTTTATTTTTCTCAATGAACGGTATGTTACCCTTGTGCCGTTTTAATTCTCTCCTTTACTGTTTCTTCCCGCTCCAGCTGGTTCGTCCGCTCTGTTCCTAGGTACAATTTGTTCGGTATTCTTAGGGAATATTCATCTATGTTTTGTTCCTCTCCGCTGGTCCAACTCTTCTTCTTCTTGCATCGATTAGGAGATTATCAATGTATGTGTGTGTTTTCTTAGAGAACACGATTTTTCCTATAATCAATGAGGTATTGTTGATATTCTGCGTCAGGGCTGAGTTCGCACATCACTTCAGCGGAGGTATGCTTAATTTTTCTTTAAGAAAACTTCATTAAGCATACCTCTGCTGAAGTGATGTGCGAACTCAGCCCTGACGCAGTATATCAACAATACCTCATTGATTATTTCGAGTTTAATTTTAATTATTATTACTACCGTGATTTCTAGCATTTATTCCTTGAATGGTGGCTTATTGAAGAGTCTTCTTGGATTCATTCATTCTTTGCTTTCTCTTCTTCCTCCAGTTTATCTCCACTGTTGCCGTGGTATACCTTTTCTCGTGTATGTGTTATCATTTTTTCTGTATGCCCCCCTGCCGCCGCTTTACTGCCCCTGACTCGTTCCCCCATTTCTTTAATTTTGTGGTCCAATCTTCTCTATTCGATTCATCATTCTTGTGTATAGATACCATTTCCTGAGAAAAACTATGCATTTCCATTGAACTGCAAGAAATTCAGCCCCCGGCGTATTAAGCCAATAGTACGCCACTGATCAGATTGTCCATTTATTACCCAAGTCAACGCTTGTTTATCTAAGAAACTCTGTTTTTCTTAAGGAATAACACCATTATTGCCTTGCTATAAATTTACGGTGACAACGGTCGATGGTTTCATAATCACTTCTCATATTTTCGAAGAAAGTCGTTTGAATCAGCCCCTCACCAGTTTATTACAGCATTTATGATGCAGAATGCAACACTACAAAAACACACTCTTTTTAATACAAGTACAAATTATGTACGTAATTAATCACTAATTGCACCTCCCAAGATATGTATTATTCCTCAAACCTGTCGCTTACTTGACAAAAAAATATGCAACACAACAAAATCACACTCTTTTTAATACAAACACAAATTATGTACGAAATTAATCACTAATCGCACGTCCCAGGTATGTATTATTCCCCAAACCTATCACTCACTTTTGACACCTTAAAAATTTGCATAAAAAACATACAACACCACAAAACACATCCTTTTTGATACAAATATAAATTATGTACGAAATTACCTATTTATTCACTTGACACCTCAAAAGTTATATTTTTTACACTTTGTATTTAGCTAGGGCTTGGACCTAAAAAGCATTTCAATGGTTTTATCCGGCAGACACTTGTTATTCATTAAGACATAAATAAACTTGGGTGGTACTTTAAAAATAAGAAGATACTTAGCTTATCTATTCCTCTTGTGTATTGCCTGGTCCTTTAAGCTTGTTTCTTTATGCATAGCACTACACTATCGGTTCTACTACTAAATACTCTGTAATAGTTATTTTCAAATATTAATTCTATTTCAATTTTGTTCTTTTGTTATGATATATTGATTTGCGCGGAATTCTTTACTCTACAAATTCACCTAATTTTTATCAAATTTGGCGGACTTTTAGCGGGTGTTTTCACGTTTTAATGGCAGCGTTTTTCTGACGCGTCCGTTCGCTCGGAAAGCACAATTCGAACTCCTATATATGCAGATATATCTCATGAACAAATTTTATAACAACCAAAATTAACGTAAAACCAATGATTTACGAGATATTTGAGAAAAATCGATTTTCTTGACATTTGACCTGCTGTAACTATTGTAGCCGTCCAGTTGGCTTTATGGACTTTTGAGAAATTATTTGTGACGCCAAAATAAAGAGAATCCCGTTGGAAAATTTTAAGTTGTATTTTTATAGAGGTTCATGTATCACGTGACTGGGCTAATCGGCAACTTCAACTCTAATTTCAAATCTTTATTTCACTTTGTTTATAAATGACTTACGACGCAGAAGTTCCAATTGTTGTTTCTTTTTTTTATACTTTTGATATATTATGCTAATAATTTTTATTTTTGGGCACAATATTGATAGACCAGGGTCGATAATTTTGAAAATGGTAAAAAGTGAAAAAAAAATTATAGTAGGATGAAACCTATTGGAAAAGGTAGAGAATATAACAAAAATGAAAGGATAAATAATTTACGGGCGATCTGAGTCCTATGAAAAAAAGTTAAATAGCAAAGTTGTAGGTAATAAAAAGATCTGCAACTTTTGTTTTTACACTTTTTTCACATAACCTCAAAATTTATGTGAAAAATTCAAATAACCAAGTTTTTGGTTTTTTATTTTTATCTTTTGCAAAAGAATTTATTTTTTCACGAAACTTGGTGAAAACTTACCTTTTTATGTCCCAAACACACAGTAATTTTTTTGATTTAAAATATTCATTTTTTCACCTTATTTTGACTTAATATCGAAAAAGCACCCTAATTTTCAATCGAAAATTCTCACGTCAAAATATCTGCTTTTTTAAAAAAGTCGGTGGGCTTTTTGTTCGTTGAAATCTCTACTTTCTGATGGTATAAAAAAAAATATACATTACTATGGTAAATGTTCTCAGAAAATGCAAATAAACGAAAAAAACTCGAATCAGAAATTTTTTTTTTGAATCATTATGTACAATTTTGAGCTATTTATAGTAGTATATTTCGATTAGCAATTTTTTTCTTTATCAATGTAACGTGAAATCTTACGTTTTTCGAGTAATTAAAGTGTAAATTTTAATAAATAGCTCAAAATTGTACATAATGATTAAAAAAAAAAAATTTTCGGATTCGAGTTTTTTTCGTTTATTTGCATTTTCTGAGAACATTTACCATAGTAATGTATATTTTTTTTTATACCATCAGAAAGTAGAGATTTCAACGAACAAAAAGCCCACCGACTTTTTTAAAAAAGCAGATATTTTGACGTGAGAATTTTCGATTGAAAATTAGGGTGCTTTTTCGATATTAAGTCAAAATAAGGTGAAAAAATGAATATTTTAAATCAAAAAAATTACTGTGTGTTTGGGACATAAAAAGGTAAGTTTTCACCAAATTTCGTGAAAAAATAAATTTTTTTGCAAAAGATAAAAATAAAAAACCAAAAACTTGGTTATTTGAATTTTTCACATTAATTTTGAGGTTATGTGAAAAAACTTTTTTCATAGGACTTGTAGTTTTGCCGGAAATCGAGATAAACCGTTTTTTACCCTTAAAAACTCACCCCCTTCCCCTTCCCGACCTCAGATCGCCCGTAAATTATTTTTCCCTTCATTTTTGTTATATTCTCTACCTTTTTCAATGGGTTTCATCCTACTATAATTTTTTTTGGTCTCAAAAATTATCGACCCTGGTCTATGATGAGAAGTCAAAAAAAAAAAATTAAACAAATTTTTAAAAATTAATTTTAAAAAATTTAAAATTTCGGTAAATGGGTAAATTATCTTGCATAACTATTTTGTAGCAAAGTATTTTCCGGATTTTTGGATGAGTAAGCAAAAAACCAATGATATCTTGTATTTCAATAAAACCTTAATAGATGTAAGTAACACAATAGTAGACTAAAGAGGTCGATGCATATATAGGCTATGTGGAAAGCTATGATGATGTCGATACCTCAAAAAGTGTTAAATCTGATAGCAAATGTTTGGATGGAACTAAGATAACCAAAATACTAGAGGTAGTTGCTTGTGAAATCGTGTATCTTGTATTTCCAATATTTTTGTAGGTGGGCGGAGCTAACAGCGGTCATTTTCATCTGTGCTGGATATCCGGTCCGATTGTTTAGTGAAGTAAATCCTACACCTTTCATACCTTTTTCTGTTACCAAATATAAATGTGCCAGTGGGGTCATGGTAACAGCTTCTCATAATCCAAAAGAGGATAACGGGTACAAAGTAAGTAGAAATGGCTTTTATTTTTCTCTTGCTAAATACAGCATGCATTATAGCGCAGTCAAATTAGCTTGAAAACCACTGAAAATTCAGACAAATTTACATAATGGGTATAGGTATATGTACTTAATAATATACTAAAAGTCCCCAAATGTACAAGTGCCGGAACCCTAAAAAAACACGCAATTGTTTAATAAGAGGCGCAAGATTTATGTAGATTCGCGCACTACATCTGTAGTCCATGTAAAACGCGGAGTTTGACGCTCGGAATGCCCCCCTCATCGGGACTATTTTATGTTTTTTGGGTCGCTGATCACGAAAATCGGAGTCCTGCGGCTCTGAAAATAGTGCGTCACCCCCAAAAATGCCAAAAACCACCCGTTTTTCGCGATAATACTGTAAAATAATGCTATGAATGTGGTAATTGTAATGATATGCTGCTAGTTCAGTATGCCCATCTAAAATAAGGACAAATTTTATGCTGAGGGTTAAACAGAGGGGGTAAAATACCCCTAAATTGACGTAAAATGGAAAAATGATAGATTTTTTTCTTTCACTTTTTGATTTGAGTTTATATGAATGGGGATTGTACAATGAAGAAATTTTTTTTCCAACCCCTCAGGGGTGAAAACTACCCCATATATCGCCTTTAAATTGAACTAATACTTAGAAAATAGGTGAAGATATACACTTTTTAGTTTGCTTGTAATTTTTGATAAACCGTCGAAAAAAATACTAAAAAACTAAGTAAAAAACCCCCAAGCTTGCAGGGAATTGAAAGAGAAGGTAAAAATATTGTTGATAAATGAACATTTCATACATTCATAACATTATTTTACAGTATTATTCACATTACCAAAAGGGGTGGTTCTTGGCATTTTTAGGGAGGTCGCACTACTTTTAGAGCCGCGGGATCCCGATTTTCGTGATCAGCGATCCTAAAAACATAAAATACAAGTGGTCCGAGCGTCAAACCCCGCGTTTTACATGGATTACTGCGGCCAATCTTCACAGTAGATTACTACTTGTTGCTTGTGTTTATGGCCCGTAGTTGTTTGCTAAATAATGAGTATTTATTAGTATTATACTTAATATAAATAGTGTGTTAATAAGTTATAATAAGTGCATTGGATTATATTTGACAGAGTGATCGTTTAAAAATTTGTTATTTGTTGTTGTTCCTGGTAAATATAGAAGCTAATACGTGTATCTTATGCAATGTTATGGCTTTTAAAAGATGGGAGTGTATGTGTTAAATCGAAGGACTTGTGACACTAATTATTGCAAGCAAAACGAGAAATGACGATAAGTGGAAACATTTTCAAGGTGTTGAACAAATTTCTGTACATAAAACATGTAGGAAAAATTACATTCGTGGCATAGTGGCACATTAAATATTAACAACCAAGAACAACGAAGAAGATCTGTTGAAACAAAATATGACATCGAAATTGCTGTGACTGATGAGACAATGTCTTCAATTTATCAAGCTGATTTCGTCTCGAATTTTATTGAACAATGATTGACAATGATTTTAAAAAAATTTGGAATCTCCGTTATACAGGCCCCAGATGATGCTGGTACAGTAATTGTATCTACAGCTATAACACTGGCAGAAACCAATAAAAATGTCATTGTAGTAGGTGATGATACTGATAAGATGGTCCTTTTAATACACCATTGTAATAAAAATCTTCATATGCTAAGACCAAGTCAGCATCTAAACCAGATCGATTCACAAATATTTCGAATGTGCAATGCTTGCTAGGCCCAATAAAGGAAGTTTTGCTATTTCTACATGCCATGTCCGGTTGTGATACAACATCTTTTTTTTATAAAAAAAGGTAAAAACGCTGCTATAAAACTTGTCCAAAGGAATAAGAATTTGATTAAGCATATTAAAATATTTAACAGACCTGATGAGGATGCAGATAAATTAATTACAGTTTGAGAAAATTTTCTAATGCGACTCTATGGTAATAAAAAAGAAAATGTTATAAATATTGATGAGTTGAGATTTTATGCATACAACACCATTACGACACATCACAATCTTCATGGAAATTTTGAACTTGCAAGACATTCACCCACCAAAGATGCTGCGAAATATCATATAATGAGTGCTTTTTATTAGATACAGAAGTGGATCATTAAATCCCAAAGATTGGGGCTGGAAAGAAATTGAAACAGATCTGGTTCCTATTACAACAGTGAGGCCTCCAGCTCCAAATTTCATTATGAATTTAATATTTTGTAGCTGCAAAACTGGTTGTGGATATTCTTGTAGCTAGAAAATCAACTTTGTGTTTTACGGCTTTATGTAAAATCTGCCAAGGAAATTCTTGTTCAAACATGACGGTTCAAGACGACGATGAACTAGAACTGCCTTAAGTTTTGTGGTAAAAGTTTTCTTTTACAAATAATGGCATATAGTTAATAAATTTTTTATCTTTTAGGTCTTCAAGTTGTTGAAAATCATATATTACTATTTTTTAATCAAACTAACTAAACATATTTAAACTATTTATTTTTTTAATCTGCAGTCAATTCAATTGTGTTTATTCGTTTATTATTAAAAAAAAGTATAGCAAACTATGGGTCATTTTACATATATTTCAATTTTAAGTAAATTTTCTATCTTGTACAATTTTCAAGAAACTGACCGTTTACGAGAAAATCTCTAATAACTATATAATCCAAGATGGCGACTGAATTTTATAAGTGTTCCGGCACCTCAATGTTCGGGGACTTTTAATATGGTAATAATACGGTTCCCTGGAATACATTGCCGTCGAGAACAGCTTGATGTAAATTTGTCCGAATTAAAATTTTAATTTCTATTCTTTTACGTACGTGGGTGTTTTTGATATACATCCGTGTCTTAAAAAAAGAATTGAAACTCATCTTTAACCATCCAATCTCTTCCCTTGAATGTTGCACAGCCGACACGAAAATTCGTTCATAAGGAGCACGCATATTAGAAAACCGTTGATGGTAAAGTGTACGAGCTCCACGTGCATTTTCCCCGGCCACGCCATGACAAAGCACAATGTTTATCCCCTCAATATTTGTGAATTTTGACATTGCTAAAAACGTAAAAACACAATTCAATGCAGTGGCGTAACTAAAAAATTGTTGGGGGCCCCTATTATACTTTCTTAATACCTAATCTTAATCCGAAAAAATTTTCTTTTGATCCCAACAAAGAAGAAGAAAGGGAGAAATCTGAAAAACAATTTTTTGATCCCAACTTGGAGAAATCCGAATAAAATCAAACGCCGGCTGGGTTCCCGGGGGACTGCCCCGCTTTGCCCTGACAGAGTTACATCTTTAATTCAGTATTGTAATGGTCAGTACTACTACAGGAAATCTTTACATTAACTTGAAACAAATTTGTGTTTAAAATAGGCCAAAGTTCACAAAACAAAAAAGTTTAGTTTTACGGATCCGCGGGAACCTATAGAGGGAGTGAAAAATTAAATAACCAATTTTTCTCTATTTTCTGGCGAAATATGGCATTTGCAAAAAAATAGTTCAAATAAAAGTTGTTTCTGACAATATTATCTTTAATTTGGTGTTTTTAAATTTAATCTTATAGCAACAATAAACCGAAATACTGGAGGTTTTAACTTCGGAATAATGTCATATGAATTAGATCTCGTTCATTTTTGGCAGCATAATAGTAAATGCATAAAAGTAAAGTAAATGCAGAAGTTTCTATATTATGCGAGGGCTTGCCAATTTATAGGCGTTGGATACGACCCCATTTCAAGGGCCAACCCTAACTCAGTAATTTATTATTCTTTCAAAAATGCTGTTTTTCGTTAATATATAGCATCACCTATATGCTCAATTTATTTTGTCACTTTAAAATACTTGTTTTAGAAAAAAAATCTATACGCCACCCCCTCCCTCAAAAAATAACCGTATTTCGATTAATTATTACTATAAAATTGATTTAACACCAAATTAAAGATAATTTTACCAGAAACAACTTTTATTTGAACTATTTTTTTTGTAAATGCCGTATTTCCCAAGAAAATAGAGAAAAATAGTTGTTTTTTTTAATTAAAAGTACCTCTTTTTACCCCCCTTAGGTTCCGGCGTATACATAAAACTCCTAAACTTTGGCCTATTTGAAACTTATAACCAAAGTTTAAAGTCTGCACAATTTTTTTTTCGAGTTACAGTCATTTTTTTTCAATCTTTCCGTGCACTATACGTATTTTGATAGTAGTAAATACTACACTATTGATCCTTACTGCTACTATTTACCTATGGCATTTGGTAAGGCGCAGAACTATGAGCGACAAGGTCAGGGCTAGATGCAGGAATGTGGGTGGACTCCATAATTGTTTGCAATATTCAAGATTTATTTTCTCGGTTATACAGTGTGTCCCAGGATAGATGTAACAAGAGGTGTAATGGACCAAAAATTTTGGAATTTTGGAATGGTATTTGGGGATTGAGGCCTGCTTGTTGTAAAACTAAGGTATACCAAAAATGACTTGATTTGGTGTTCCACGGGGTGTTTTATAAGCAAAGTTGTAAAAAATCACCAAAATGTGAAAAAATTCCACTAAGAAAAGTTATTTAGAATGCAATTTTATACCTCTATACCAAATTTCAGGAATATAAAATTAATTTTTTGAAACTTCCCATTTTTGCGAATTAAGAGTTGAATTCATATTTAAAGTTGTGTAGGAGCAAATGTTAATCATCTCAAAAAGTGGGCTATTGGTAAATAAAAAATTGAATATACGAGATGTAAGAAGGTATAATGTTAATCGAACTAATTGTAAAACAAGAAACAATTACTAACAGAAGATTAATGAGGTTTAAAAATTATAACAAGTAATAAATGTCAAAAACATAACAGATTCACAAACAAATTAATTATTGACCAATAAAAAACAATGTTTACAATTTTGTTATTATTCGACGTAGCTACCACCCACATCCACGCACATTTCGATCCTTCGCCTGAAGTCCTTAAAACTGTTTCGAATATGATCTAACGGTATGGAGTCTACGGCATTTGTAATTCTCTGCTTCAATACTGCTACATCGTTAGGAAGTGGTTCAGCGTAAACCAACTGCTTGAGGCATAAAAAGAAATCCAATATTGATAGGTCTGGGGATCTCGCCGGCCACTTGATCGGTCCATTCCTGGCAATCCAATTTTCTCCAAAATTTAAATTCAACCACCGGTTAACCATTTCTGTGGAGTGGCCAAGGCAACCATCATGTTGAAAATGAACTAAAGGCATATCTCTTAAAATATTTAAATGTTCTTCAGAAAATCTTTCAAGAAGCTGTAAATAAGTGTGCTGGTTTAACCTTCCCCCAATGAAATAAGGTCCAATAACTCCAACGTGATAAGAAACGGCACACCACACATTCACTTTTTTATAATATTGTCTTCTGCAATGAATTCTAAAATTTGGATTTTCATAAGCCCAAAACCGACAATTCTGAGATGAAACAACACCATTGGTTGTGAATGTGGATTCTTCTGAGAAAATTATGAAATGATGAAAAAATCTCTCTTCCATGATTTTTTCTCCAATGGTCAAACAAAAATCCAACCTACGGCCGTCATCTCCCTCTTCAAGCGTATGTTTATAATTTGCCTTATATGCCCTAATTTTTTTTGCCTTGCAAATTCTTTGGAGTTCAGACTTGCTAATATTAATAAGAGCTGATCTCTCTCTTAGTGGCATCCTAGGACTTTCTATAGCAGAGGCATGAGCTATAATAGCCCCAACATTGTCTTCATCATATGCTTTTATTTTTCTTTTCATGTTAAGAGCACTACCAGTAGCCAGAAACTTTTTAATTATTTTCATAGCCTGAGTACGTGACAAAGCAGTGTTTGGAAATTTCAAATTAAATTGGCTTAGCGAGTTTTCACCGCCAATTCCGTAGCATTGCACAATAAAAATTTTTTCACGCACTGTGAGGACCATTTTCACTTAATTTTTTATGCTTGGTTCGTTAATTTGAAACAGAAATTAAGGATTATACTGACTACGTTTGGCAGATATGTCAATAATAAATGATAAATGTGTATCCACTGCTTTTCTCATAGCCTACTTTTAGCTTCTACATAACTTTAAATATTAATTCACAAAAAATAATTTCTATGCAGTTTTAATTGAATGGTTCAAAATAAAATACTAATTTATTGGAAAAATGGGAAGTTTCAAAAAAATAATTTTATATTCCTGAAATTCGGAATAGAGGTATAAAATTGCATTCTAAATAACTTTGCTTAGTGGAATTTTTTCATATTTTGAAAAATAAAGGTACTTTATTAGTGGTTATTTTTACAAATTTGCTTATAAAACACCCTGTAGAACACCAAATCAAGTCATTTTTGATATACTTTAATTTTACAACAAGAAGAACTCATTCCCCAAATACCATTCCAAAATTCCAAAATTTTTGGTCCATTACACCTCTTGTTACACACACTGTATATGTGTTTTTCATATACTAGCAAAATGTCATCATAGATCTGACGATATAGAATGTGTTTCAAAAACACTTTTTAAAGTACCAGTTCATGTCAGGACAATAGGGCAACAAATAAGTTTATAGACAAATATTCGTTTAAGAGCGAACGTATTTGTTGAGTGACCCCATACAGGTATAACAAATCTAGCTGATTTTTATTTTCAACCAATTATGAAGATAATTGCTGATAAGAAATAATGCAGTTTGTATTGCATTCGAATAATTTATGTATTATAATCATAATAAAAGATACATCAATATCAAATATGTAGCTGCTACGTAGATTCTATATTTAGTTAAAAACGTTTTAATAAATAATTGGTTGATAATTTCAAATCAATAGATCAATAAACACGTGTTTCTTTTAAAATAAGTTGTAGGAAAAAATATCCTAAATTGTCTCTAAAATTATTTTTCTATAGTTTAATAAATATTTCTAATAATATAAACCAAGGGCGGATCTTGGGGGAGGTTAACATCAGCAAACAATCCTATATGAAAAAAGTTTTTTATAATTCCGATTTTGTACTTTTTTAAATCTAGAATTTGTTAAATTTATGTAGGTAATTATTACACGCTAAGTTTAACTTTTGATATTCCGAAATAAATATACTTCTAAAAGAAAAATAACACAGGCCCACAAAAAAAAAGTTGTCTGCGCCGGGGCACTGACCATACCTATCCCTTGTATTTTGACCCGCTGAACACGAATATGACCTTAGTTTTTCGTCAGGTTTTTTTTTTTTAACAGCAAATAAATATTACGATTCAACAGACTTTCTTTGCTGTTAAAAAAAAAACCGGACATGTAGGGGAAAAACTAAGGTCAGATTCGTGTTCAGTGGCTCAAAATACAAGGGATAGGTGTGGTCAGTACCCACGCACAGACAACTTTTTTTTTTGTTGCCACTGTGCCACACTCAGTGTGGCACAATCCCAGAAAAAAAGTCATCTGCGCGGGGGTACTGACCACACCTATTCCTTGTATTTTGAACCGCTGAACACGAATCTGATCTTAGTTTTTCCCCAGCACGTCAGGTTTTTCTTTTAATAGCAAATAAATATATAAATATTAGACTTTTTTGCTTTAAAAAAAAACCTGACGTATAGGGGAAAAACTAAGGTCATATTCGTGTTCAGCGGGTCAAAATACAAGGGATAGGTATGGTCAATACCCCGGCGCAGCCAACTTTTTTTTTTGTGGGCCTGTGTAATTTAAATGTTTCTATTGGTTAAAAAAAATAAAAAAATATATTTATAGGAAAAAAATTTTAATGGTTATTTAAGATATCGAATTTCAGAGTCTCATAAATAAAAAAGTAGTCGTATAGATGTTACAATTATTTTTAAAACTTCTCCATTCTATTATCTTTCGTTGGTATTATCATACCATTAACTTTTATCAGTTGTTACTAAAAAAATACAAAAGAACATCAAACGGAAATAATTTTTCATTCAGAGAATTATATATGTGGGGCTTATCAACGAAAACAAGGCTATCTTTTCAAAAACTTTATTTAAAAAGTTACAGAATTATTATTTCTAATGCTAGAAGTGAGATCCATTATTTGTAACGCGTTTCCGTGCTCGATTTCTTATTTCAGCCGTAGTCGTCTTTGGTTTTATTTCTGTTCGCAATTGTAGGATATTTTGTTCCATTTAGTTGAGCACTGCTTTTCGTTCCCTCATTGTAGACAAATTATTTCATCCTACCACTCACGTAAAAGTCCAGTGGCACTAAATTTGGCGGATGCCCAACTCACTACCGCACGACAGTCCGCCAATTCTTAGATGGGGCGTAGTGGGCCTATTTTGTGGCCCGCATGGCCCCCAGATTTAAAGCCAGTGGACTTTTTCGTGTGGAGTAGAATGAAAGAACTTGTCTACAATGAGGAAATTCAAAGCTGTGCTTCACTGATAGCAAAAATAGAGCAAACTAACCTACAATTATAAACAGAAACTGGTGGAAGCATTATACTCTTCGCCGATTTACTGAGCTTTTTATATAATTGTTATACATTCTATAGGATACTCTTCGCAGTTTTCTTCTAAACACATTCTAAATTTTGTGATACCAACTTTATTGTAAAAAAAAAAAATTAAAAAAACAACCACCCTGTGAGGGATTCGAACACACGACCTTTGGCAGTACAAGGCAAGCAAGCAAGCAAGAAAGCACCTCGCCCGAACCTGGCCCGGACCCAACCAGACAAATACGGCGGCGCGGAGCGTTAGCGTCGTGGTGAATGTAGGGTTGGACAGGGCAGGTCCGGTTTATCTAAACGATAATTGGTAAAATTATCGTTTAGCAAGGCAAAGCTGGCACTGGACCATCACACATTAGTAGAAGAATTGAATGTCTGTAATATATATTATTCGAGAATTATATTTCAACGAATTAGATATTTTTAAATTTAAATGATTAATACCAAACTTTTTTATTTACTGATTGATTTTTTTCAAAAACAATAGATAACGCTTACTTACTTTCCGAATTTCAATACAATCGGACTTTTCTTTCTTAAGTTATCGTGCTTACAAGAAACGTGACGGACGGACGGACGGACAGACGGACATTTTGAAAGTTGTTCAGAATTCGTTCACTAACACAATGATATGAAATTTTTTTCTCTACGACATTTCCGGTTTTAGAAATGTGCCGATCAAATGCCATATACTCTTCATTTTTGCGAAGTGTATAATAAGGCTAAGGATGACTATCGTTCAAATAAAAAGGAAACAGTGGATCTCATTTCGAACACGAAATCTTGTAATCTTTTAAATAAAATATTTTAAAAGATAGCTCTTGTTTTTGTTGAAAAAGCCCACATTCAATTTTCGATGAATCAAAAATTACTGGCAATTCATATTCTTTTGTCTTTTTTAGTAATTGATAAGACTTGATGGTATGTATATTAATACCAATAAAAGAAGATAAAATAGAGAGATTACCAAAATAATTGTAGCAATAAAAAAAAATCTATAAGCGTTTGAAATTCGACACCTTATTTTCCATTATAATTTTTTCCTATTAATGTATTATTTAAATTTTTCTAACCAATAAAAGATTTTTAATTACTTTTCTTTTGGAAGTTTATTTATTTGGGATAAAGAAAAAAATATTTCAGACAATCAAAAGTTAAATTTAGTTCGTAATAATTACCTAAATGATGAAAAATTTTTTTTTTTTTAAAGTACAGAATCGGCATTATAAAGAAAATCATAGCATTTTTCGTATAGGTATATAGATGCCAAATGACTCCCTGTACCTTCATGTTCAGGGTCGGCATCACTCTACCAAACCCCTGTATATTAAAACATATAAAATAGACAAGAAATATAAAATCTTATACAAAAACAACAAAACAACTATAAACAACGGAGAACACAGTTTTAATATAGTAATAGGACAGTAACTAGAGGTTTTAGTTTAGAAATATTGATATGAATTGAATTTCGTTTTTTTTACATTTACATTATTTTTATGTTGATATAAAATTCTTAATGTAGACATTTGTGGCTGTTATTATTTATAGGTATATTACAATTACTTATTGTTTTTCAATGTTTTCTTTCTGTCAATTTTTTAATGGTGAAGTAATTTTCCCATAAAACGTATTTAATTGCAGGCCACTGCGCATCGCATTCCTATCGCTCGCCATCATTCATCTATTTTACAGCAGCTTTCATCATTTATATGTCAATTTTTCCTTTTTTCTGATATAAT
Source organism: Rutpela maculata (assembly GCA_936432065.2). NCBI lineage: Eukaryota > Metazoa > Arthropoda > Insecta > Coleoptera > Cerambycidae > Rutpela > Rutpela maculata. Next base: position 253,710,124 of record OW386286.2, read on the forward strand.
ATATTAATGTTTAGGTATATGGACCCAATGGAGCCCAAATTGTATCTCCAGCTGATAAGAATATTCAGGATTCAATTATGAAAAACCTTAAACCTCTGGACACGTCCTGGGACACTACTGCATTAACAAAAACCTGTTTGCTTCGTGATCCTCTGCCTGAAGTATTAGAGCACTACTTAAAGATTATTAGTGATACTATAATACCTGAGCACAAGAAGCTTAATGAGAAAGTTGGGATGTTGTTCACATATACGGCCATGCATGGAGTTGGCCACCGATATATAGTGAAAGTTTTTGAAAGAATAGGAATTAAGATGGTATCTGTACCAGAACAGAAAGATCCTCATCCTGATTTTCCCACGGTGAAGTAAGGAAAAATGTTTAATTTTATATATTTTTAAATGTTAGGTAGGCGCTTCCTCGAGGAAAGTAATACAGTATCGGGCATCTCTCTTTCTCATTTATTCTAGAAAATATGAATTTAGTTATACTCTGACGATGTCTAACAGTACCTACAGCAACTAGAGAGTATAATTTGTCAAATCAATTGATTTTTTTTTTTTGATAAATTAATGGTAAATGCATCAAAGGAATATTGCTATGTTAAGCAGGGAATTGCTAATTTGTAGGAAGTTGTTGCTCTTTTCAGGGGGTGCCACCCAAAAGAGATAAAACAACCATTATAGCTGAAAGATAATACATTATGGCATACAACTAACTACAAAAATAATCCTACAACTATTCCCATCAAGTGAGTCGATAGCCTTCTTCATAGCACAACAATTTTTTTATTTTGTATTCTGAAAAGAAACAAAATATGATTTTTGTGTTGTCATAATTTTTTCCGTGTTAAGGTATCTTTTATATAGATTTAATCACATTTGTATTGTTTATGATAACATACGATGACCACAAAAAGTCTATATTTCTATTTCTATAGCAACAAACTGAACAAAAAATGTATAAAAGATTTGCTATGCCACTATAATTATTAAAATTAGCGTTACTTGGCGAATAAAAGCACCAAATTTGGTATGAAGGTACCTTAGGGTATACTAATAGACCGTGGGATAGTGACAGATTTTTTTAAACGTTTGGTTCCTATCTGGCCTTTTGGGAACCTCTTGTGCCTGATTTGTACTAACCATTTTCGTGTTTATCAAACGGTTATCCAGGGCCCCTCAGCGGAAAACAGAAAAGAAAATTTCATGAAAATGAGCAATTTCAAACGTTTTGTTCCTGTCTGGCGTCAAGTTAGACTTACGTTTTAAAGAAAAACATCCGACGGAAGCTTATCGCCAGACAAATTCCGTGGGCCGGTAGGCCCGAAATTTCAGTCCGAAGTTGTAAGAAAAAATGGTCAAAATCAAACGATTTGGTTCTTATCTGGGAATTGTATATATAAGTAAATAGATTATAATTATCGCGATATAACAAACGCCAGACAAATTCCGAGGGCCCAACAGTGAAAAAATTAATGTTCAAGTTGTCAACTATTCCGCGAAAATCAAACGATTTACATTCGTCTGGCATTTGTTTTTTTGTTAATATTAGGCAATAAGTAGTTTTAATTTAAGATTCCCGGACGAATTGGCTGGGTCCCCTGGATAGCCAGACAAAAAGAAAAGCGCGAAAAAAATGCCATTTTTCAAACGATTTATTCCTGTCTGGCATTTGGATTTTAAAAAGATATGTTAATAAATAAGCCATATTTCTAGTCCCAGATAAAAAGCTTGGGCTCAGACGTAGATATGTTGAGCGAAAGTATCGAAAAATCAAAAAACAGTCGTGTAAAAATCGATGCATTTTCAAACGATTTACACTCGTCTGGGATTTGTTTTTTTAAAACGATATGTTAATAAACTAACCATATTTCAAGTGCCAGACAAAAATCTGGGGCGCAGCTGTAGATATATCGCAAATTTTGAGGTTCTATAATAGTTGGCAACTTTTTAATCCTGGCTCCTACTCCAAAAGACTACTCTGGCTAATTTAAATAGAATAAAATTTGCTAAAACTATTTTTTTAATTTTTTGAATTCCGACAAAAATGAAGGAATTAGAGGGGGCCGCGATTTGGGTCTTTTTTTTTTCGGTAAAGTTTCTCCATTTTGTCACCGTAATTAATCTAATACTACTAATAATACTTTGTACTCTAGTAATCTAATAATACTTTGAAGTTCCGTTAATCTCGGTCCTTCGAAACAAAGGTTTCTGAGAAAAATTATTTTTTTTAGATTTACATACATTATAGGAAAACGTGTAATTTCCTACATTTCCTCGAATATCTCGATAATTATTGTTTTTTTCGAAAAATTTGTAGATAGCTTATGTAAACAGAATTTATTGAGCTTTCCGACACTTTTTTAAATTTTTTCTCTAACATAAAGAGCAAAAGACCAAATATGCGGACGTCTCAAAGCCAACCGCCACCCAGTCTATTAATTAGGGTGAAGATATACCGCTCGGATAAAGTACCCCATCTGTGGGTCCCCACGCGAGACTAGTTTCTCGATCTGACGTCACAGTACTTTTCGTGAGGAGTAGCGAGGTTTCAACTTTAATTATTTATTGCAAAGTAAGTACTGCGATTTAAGAGCTGATATTCGATGTAGCGTGTTTTTATACATAAACACACACTTTAATGAAATACAAAAAAAAATGGGCAAGTTCCCCATTAGCAAACGATAAATAAAAATCACCACGGGACGAGCGGGGAGTATAAAAAGCAGCGTCGCTCGCAAGCAATGCATGCCACATATGTTTCTACCACGTCGCATCTTACGTGTCTTATGTCGCGTGCATTAAAATGAGAGAAGAAATCACTTTTGTGTGGTTGACTACCTACGCCAAGGGAGAATGAAACAGATACGGACTTACGAGGACTCTCAGTTTCTATGGTGTAGTGCAGAGTTGTAAATTATATATTAATATATAATAATTTATATTTGTCTTTTTGCTAGTATGTAACTTATTTATTGTAAATATTATTCGATCGAGGGATTATGAATGTGAAAGTGACAGTTAAATTGATTCCAGTGATAAAGAAAATCAAATTTCAAATTAGTTTCAAATGAGAAAATAACGGCATTTCAAGGGCGGATCTGGACCTTGAGCTTGGGGGGGGGGGAATTAAAATTGATGACGCGAAATGTTTAAATGTGTATAATAATCTTTTACAATGACAAGCGAATGAAATGCCAGACGAGTGTGAATCGTTTGAAAATGCATCGATTTTTACACGACTGTTTTTTGATTTTTCGTTAAGATTTAAAATATGTTTGGCCCACGCTTTTGGTTTGGGACTTGAAATATGGTTTATTTATTACCATACATTTTTAAAATCCAAATGCCAGACAGGAATAAATCGTTTGAAAAAATGTTTTTTTTTCGTGCACTTCTTTTAAGATTTAAAATATGTTTGGCCCACGCTTTTTGTCTGGGACTTGAAATACGGTTTATTTATTACCATATCTTTTTAAAATCCAAATGCCAGACAGAAATAAATCGTTTGAAAAAATGGCTTTTTTTCGTGCACTTCTTTTAAGATTTAAAATATGTTTGGCCCACTAAAAATGTCTGTGAATGATACAATACATTTTCGTTTTGGTTAATTTTTACAGAAAAAATCATTTCACATGAGAACCAATCGTTTGATTTTCGCGGAATAGTTGACAACTTGAACAATAATTTTTTCACTGTTGGGCCCTCGGAATTTGTCTGGTGTTTGTTATATCGCGATAATTATAATCTATTTACCTATATATACAATTCCCAGATAAGAACCAAATCGTTTGATTTTGACCATTTTTTCTTACAACTTCGGATTGAAATTTCGGGCCTTCCGGCCCACGGAATTTGTCTGGCGATAAGCTTCCGTCGGATGTTTTTCTTTAAAACGTAAGTCTAACTTGACGCCAGATAGGAACAAAACGTTTGAAATTGCTCATTTTCATGAAATTTTCTTTTCTGTTTTCCGCTAAGGGGCCCTGGATAACCGTTTGATAAACACGAAAATGGTTTGTGCAAATCAGGCACAAAAGGCTCCCAAAAGGCCAGATAGGAACCAAACGTTTAAAAAAATCTGTCACTATCCCACGGTCTATAATAAATGTTAGCTTAGGCTGCTTAGGAGCCATGTGGGTTTTCAAAAAATTTTCGTGTGCAGCACTAAAATTCAAAATGACCGACAAATACGAAAAAATATCACATGTGAGTCTTTCTTTCCGAGACACACCACTACTGTAAAAACTATAATAGGTGCGATTCTCTTGCACTCTTCAAGAGATCAATGCATAAAGCAACATCTCAGCAGGAGAAGAAGCTGAAAGTGCTTCAGAACAATGTGGAACTATTTAGCCAACTATATATATATATATCTATGTAGAACCGGGAATCTGATTTGGATGAGTTTTTTGCGCATGAGATACATTCATTCCCTCCTTCCATTTCAGATCTTGGTAAGTTTCATTTGTCAACCACCAAGGCTGAAATACTGACTCCAAATTTCTGGACGGCGCCGTCATCGACCACTGCCTGCCCACTATTAGTGTCGGCACCTTCAATCATGATGCTGATAAGGTATTTTTACCTTACCTTCATAAGCAGCTGGAGAATGCCCAAAGGTTAGATGTTACATTCCAGACAGTTTAAAGGAGTCTACCCGGGAAAAAAGATGTGAGGGGATTCGAAGGAAAGTATCTGGCAACACCAAACTGCCACGAAATTGGATAGACTTTTTCTGTGATTCAATGAACAAGAAGCAATTGTTCAACTGTTTGACTTCCAAGGTTGTAGAATTCAACTGGCCACCAGACAAAGATGTATATGTCACAACAGAGAAAGCAGTTGCACAAATCGGTTCGAACACACCCATGGAAAACTGCAATCATGAAGAAACAGATACGAGGATTGTGGTTCATATACTAAATTCACTACAGGAAGAGGAAAAGAGTATCCTTACGCGTACTGATATGATTGTCATCCTTGCTGGCACATTCTATGATCAACCTTTGGCCGATATGTGGATGACCTTTGAGATGGGCAAGCATTACAGGTTTTACCACATCAACGCCATCTGTGCAAGCCTGTGTCAGCCAAAATCACGAGCACTACCTGTGTTTCATCCATTCTCTAGTAGCGACACAACCTCTGCCGTCAAAGGTAAAAGTAAGAAGTCCATTTGGTAAGCATTTCAAGACGTCACTGATACATTTGTGTATTTGGCCACTCATCCATTCCAACTGCTGAAAGCCGACTCTCAACACTTCAAGAAACTGGAACGACTGACTGTTGTTCTATATAATAAAACTACTCCTCAGCAGTATCAACCAGATAAGAAAGGAACTTTTCTGTCAGAAGAATCGAGCATTGGACAAACTTCCACCGACTGAGGATGCGTTTTTGCATAATATCCGAGGGGCACTTTATCAAGCAGGAATTTGGACGACCATCACCCAAACACAGCAAGTGATTCCTTCTCCGCAAGATTTTGCTTGGAATGAGGTTTCAGTCATGGGTACCAGTTTGGATGACACTTCCAGAGGTTTACCGATCATGCAGGGAATTGACTAAATGTTCCTGCAAAGGACACTGCAAAAACTGCAAATGTGGGAAAACCAATCTGGATTGCTTACCACTTTGCAAGTGCAAGTGCAATTTATTTATAACTGTTGCATACTGAATTCCATTGAATGAATAACTATAAATATTTTTTTGTTATTGGGAACTCTTATTAGCGTTAAATTTGGACTTATAGTGGAAGTAGGGAGTCGGAAAGTATGCAAAATTGTGCTAAAGTTATGAAATCTATTTCCCCCCCGTTTTCGAGGATGCTGAATACGAATTACAGGATGAAAAAAGTTTTTAGTCATGCGCAGCCCCTGAAACGGCCAAAAACCACCCCTTCTTGCTTATTTCTCATATAACAGCTTACCATCGACTCTTTTTGCAGAGATTCTTTATTTTTTCATGGGGATATAACAGATGGTGAAAGATGATGTCAGGTAGTAGACTGCAACCGCCCTCGGGGGTGAAATCTACCCTGCCAGGGGGTGTAAAATTGCTTCTTTTTTTTCTTAAAGACGTTTACTCCCGTTTTTGAGGATGCTGATCAAGGACAATGGTAAAAGTGTATTGTGGTAACCTCGGGGGGTTTGGTCTCACCCCCCAGGGGCTGTTTTTTTTATTTTATAATTTGTATATTGCGTGGGAGTGGTTTCAAAGTCACCATTTGTCCATTTTAATCCTCATCAAAAATGAACCTGTCCTCGGGGATATAAGGAAGAAAATACCTTTGTTAAACATTTCTGTTTTTAATAATTATAATAATAATAATAATAATACGTTTTATTAACCCTAAAATTGCTACAAGGCACGTTACAAGGGCTTATATTATAATATGCATATCACACAATGAGAGATTATATAAATGATATGAAGCAATTAGGAACTGAACATAAAAAAAATGGATAAAAGATATAAGTAATATAAAAAGATGGAAAGATTATTTCATTCAACTTTGTTCAATCACAGAATAATTCAATTTAACCATTTTATGCTGGTAGACTAGACATTTTTTCACATATTTTTTTTTACATACATGACACGATTTTTTAGTACAATATAATATCTGGTACAAGACATTACTATAACCTAGGGCGCTTAAAAGGAGAATTAAGTGATTCATGTCTCAAAATGAACATCACATTCAATCCTATGCCTACGATGTACCTAGTACAGTAAAGGCGGTGAAAACAAATAAAACTAGAGGAAGCATTATACTCTTCGCCGATTTACTGAGCTTTTTATATAAATGTTACACATTCTATAGGATACTCTTCGCATTTTTCTTGTAAATAATGTTAGTTATTGGACATTCTAAATTTTGTGATACCAACTTTGTTGTGAAAAAAAAAATATATGAAAAAAAAATCACGATGTGAGTGATCGAACCCGGGACCCTTGGATTGCCAATTGCCAATTTACTAATTTTTATTTTATTTAACTATGTTAACATTCTATAAGTTGTATTTCAATATGTGATTTGACAATAATTATTAACGCTACGATACTATACGCGACTAAGCGCGCGATGCGACGCAACGGCCGGGTGTTGTCGGCTAAACGACTTTCAGATATGTTGGTAGAGAGTTAAAAGACGGCCTCAGAGAGTTAAGCCGTATTTCGAGTAAGATATCCAAAGGATTTCACATTTAAGAAATAATTTTGAAGAAGAGTAAAAGTAATATTTTAACTATGCAGGGAAAATATATAAAAACCCTGCTGCATCTGTCAAGTTGTTAAAAACAATTTATTCTGCACTAGGCAGTTATTTTATGCTTTTATAGGTTTCAGCGAGGGGTCAAGGGGGGTAGAGGGGTGGTTTTAAGAAAAGTGGTTTTTAAGAGTTTAGGTTTTGTGATATATTAGGTTATAAGGATAAAATTAAGGTCAGTCTAGTAAAGGTGTTTCGTATATTGGTAGTCGTTCGTATATTAGTTTGTGAGTATGCCTTATGTTGTCCCGTTGTCGGATGTTTGTTATGTTTTGTGTTAGAGGTGAATTTGATATTTTATATACAAAAGATTTTTGAGCTGTCTCGTCAATGTAATCACGGATCATTTGCACCCCAGTAATCCTATGCAGCTCAACAATAGTGATATATAGTGGTGAATTAGTTAACAGACGTAGCAACTTATTTTGGGTTCTTTGGAGTCTCAGGCACTGTGCGTCTGAAATTATATTCCCTTGGATTGCGAGACGAAACTCTTACCGCTACACCACCATTTCTTATTACTAAAATTGTTAATGAGTGTAATATATATAGGGTTGCCATAAATGCCCGGAAACTATATCGGGACACTATGTATTTCCCTAATAAAAAGGCATATATGTTAAAGAAAAATATATCATTGTCTTTTTAACAAAATTAAAATTGCTCCTTATTTTAAGAAATTTCATTGTTTTTATCGTGACGTCAAGACACAGAGGTCAATAACGGTGACTGTCCCGACGACCGTCCCGATATATCGGGACGGTTGGCAACCCTAAATATATACCATCAGAAAATTTATTGTGATTATTAGGAAACACACATTAGTAAAATGTATTAAAAAAAAAATAGTGATAGGAAATAACATTTCGCAAGGTTTCTATTTATTACAAACCATAAAAAAATGTAAAAAATATTTTTTTAAATTTTAAATTACTAATAACTTTTTTATTTACCAATCTATTTTGTTGAAAGACAATAGGGTTCTTCCTCTAGCTAACACTAAGTTACTCTCCAAATTTCAATACCATCGGATTTTTCTTTCTTGAGTTATCGTGCTTACAAGAAACGTGACGGACGGACAGACGGACGGACAGACGAACAGACGAACAGACGGACATTTTGAAAGTTGTTCAGAATTCGTTCACTAACATAACGATATAAAAATTTTTTCTCTACGAGCGAGATTTACTGATTTAGAAATGTGCCGATCAAATACAATATACTCTTCGTTTTTGCGAAGAGTATAATAATAGTACGAGTCCCTAATATCAGCGGCATACGCACTGATCGCTCCCAGAGAAATGGACAGACTTCGGGGTTATCAGCGCGCTAGCCCCATGCTCACGATGTACGTCCAGAGAAATTGATGGAGTCCGGATACCTTGAGGACATATGATTTATCCAGAAAACAGTAAAGGCGACAGAAACAAATAAAATGTTAGTACGAGTCCCCAATATCAGCCAAGTCACTACCTATTATTATTATTATTATTATCATGAAAGGGGTCTTTTCCGACAGTTTAAGGGTGAAGGAAAGGTCGAACCAGCGTATAACCAATTTTTTCTGGATCAGCGTCCTCGAAAACGGGGAGTAAACAAAAAAAAAAAGAAGCAATTCTACACCTCCCGACAGGGTAGATTTCACCTTGGTTGCGGTCTACTACCTGACATCACCTTTCATCATCTGTTATATCCACATGAAGAAATAAAGAATCCCGCCAAAAATAGTTGATGCCAAGCTGTTATATGAGAATTAAGCAAGAAGGGGTGGTTTTTGTCCGTTTCAGGGGGTGCGCATGACTAAAAACTTTTTTCACCATGTTATTCGTGTTCAGAACCCTCGAAAATGGGGGGGAAATAGGTTTCATAACTTTAGCACAATCTTGCACTTTTTACGGAAAATTCCGACTCTTTATTTCCACTATTATATATTACTCTAATAAATGATATGCATATATTTTATTGTATTTTATTTAATACGTAGACCACCCTGAGTTAGATGTGTATAGTGTACTTAGTTGGCTTAAAATTTTTATAAATTCCAGAGGGCTCCTAGGCTAATATTTATTAGTATACTCATACCAAAGGGCATAGCAGGATAAGCATGTAGAATCTGCCCCCAAACAAAATTCTGTTTGTTATCAACTATTTGAAGGGGCTTACCCTAAATATGATTTACCCAAAATTTCAAGCCTGCAGCCGCCATATTGGAGGAGTGGTGGGGGGGTTTTTTGATTTTCGTTTTTTAAAATTTTCTCGGATACCGTTGTACGAAAAAATTCGCAGTTGTTACTTACATGTCGGACTACTTACCCAATTTTTTTCATTATTTTTAAATGCAAATTTCGTATACAAAAAATAATTGCAAATTTTTGCATACAATTTTTTGGCACTTTAAGAAAGAGTTCTGTCATTTACGTATAATTTCGTTAGTTTGACATTTTGACAGAAAAGCACACTTTTCAATAAATAAAATTTTTCCTCTTCAAATTGGGCTTGTTTTCAAAGAATTTTTGAGATCTATGCGGCAGTTTTCTCGAAAAGAGTTGGAATTATCAAGTTCTATCAAGTGTACCTTTTTTACGTAGAAATGACTCCTGCATGAAATTTTCTAGTCAAAAGTGCCACTACGTTTCGTAAAAAAAAAGAGAAAACATATTCATCATCAGGTATAGCTCATGAGGTGCCCTCACGGGCTAGCGTGATGTAATAAATAAATTATTGTTTCTTAGCTTAAAAATGCTTCCTTACCAAATTGGGAGAAGACCGGTCAAGAGGTAGTTGAGATATTGCAAAAAAAAAGAAAAAAAACTTTGACACTCTGTATCTCAGTAAAGAGGCACATTTTATCTAAGTGTTTCAGGACTAAGGATTCTCCAGTTAGCGTATGTCCAATTATTAATGAAATATCCTGTATATTTGTTAACAAAACATGCGTCCAAATGATATTGAGGCACGTATAAGAGAATGGTCGGTAATGCAGTTTTTCGTTTTTTTAACTATCTTCCACATCTTTTAAAAATATGAAAATAATTTGAGAATAGCCCTTGATAAATGAGTAATTTACGATGAAAAATTCAGAGTGGCCTTCTTTCTTAAAGTGCCAAAAAATTGTATGCAAAATTTGCAATTTTTTTTGCATACGAAATTTGCATTTAAAAATTATGAAAAAAATTGGGTAAGTAGTCTGACAATGTAACAACTGTGAATTTTTTCGGATTTTTTCGTACAATGGTATCCGAGAAAATTTTAAAAAACGAAAATTAAAAAAAAACCACCACTCCTCCAATATGGCGGCTACAGGCTTGAAATTTTGGGAAAGTCATATTTAGAGTAAGCCCCTTCAAATAGTTTATAACAAATTTTGTTTGGGGGCAGATTTTACATGCTTATCATGCTTATCCGCCAGATAACGGTAATCTTGAAATACAGCTCTAAGCCACCTCACTACAACCCAGGCAGCAAGGTGCCGTCATTATGACGTCGTTTTTTCGGCATTAATTACGTCAATTTCACCTTCAGCATGACGTAAAAATGACGTGAAAAGACGGCACAATGTCACAGCCCAATGACGTCATACATATGACGCCAATATGACGTATTGGTAATCAGTGAATTTTGCGATAAGGGATGCAAACCTCTCATTATAATAATTTTCCACAATTATTAATAAAGTTTTTGACAAAAAAAAAACCGGATTGTGCAGGGATCGAACCGCGGACCTTTTGCCTCGCAACCCATTTCCATTTCCATTTAAAATTCTTTATTGATTTTATATGTTTACAATACATAGGTAATGGATAGATATCTCATAGTGTACAATACATTAGAAAACTGAACACGAACATAGTCCCGGGGACGTGAATCGTCAACAGTTGGGCTGCTGTTAACCCAGAGACATCACACAACCTTCTTTGTTATATTAGAATGCATTCTTTCTTGAGTTAAAATGCATTTATTTTTAATATGCTTGAAAAGCTTTAGTACTCAGTAGATAAAAGGTTATACAAGTCAAAAGATACTCAATGGCATGCAGGAAAATAAAGAAAAACCTGCTTAGGATAATAAAATGTCAGAAAGATAAAAACACATTCGTGTAAAAACATCGAAGATCGATGTATAAAATAAATTAACTAGATTTATGGGTTACCTCTTCGGTTTTCTGGTATCCTACTACAGGATTCCTCAGGGGAGGACAACAACAAGGAAAGGATGGTTGAGGGAAGGATGTTGTATGGCGAAAATAAGGGTTATTGCCTCCTGAGTACAACTCCAATTTTTGGTGTATTAATTTATGAGTATGACCGGGGTTGTCATAATCTCTCAGGTGGGCAATATCCCTTGTTAAATCTGAGACGTCACTCTTAAACAGAAAAAATTTGGCCTCGCAACCCAACACTTAACTCACTGGACCATTGAACATTTTTATTTAAACATGTTTAAAAGCTGTATACCTAGTTAGAAATAGTAAAACAAAATTATTATTACTTTGTGGCAAAAATTGAACTAGTCACTAAATACTTCTATTTATTTTTATTTTATAATGATTTAATTCACGTCATTTTAATGACGTCAAAATAATGACCTAAAAGAAACGTGTATTTGACGTCTTCATGATGACGTCAGAAGTACGTATTAAATATCACGTCTCTGGTACGTCATTTGTTAATGACGTCAAAATAATGACCTAAAAGAAACGTATATTTGACGTCTTCATGATGACGTCAGAAGTACGTTATAAATATCACGTCTCTGGTACGTCATTTATTGGGACAATGACGTCGGCGACGAAAAATCACCTTTAAAAGACGTCATAATGACGTCACCTTGCTACCTGGGTAGAAGTGTTCTTTGAGAGCTAACGACTCACTTAATGGAAATAGTATTAGAACCATTTTTATGATAATTTTATACTCTACAAAAAGATACGTAGTTTTCTGTTTTGCTTAATTTTTTTTTCGAGATATTTAAGAAGGACCGCAAATCTGCGTCTTTTATTCATAAAATTGTTAATAACTTCCCATTTCTGAACAAAAATCCGGTAGACTATTTTGCGCACAAGACCTAACTTATTTGTAGTAGTTACAGCCTGTTAAGACTATTTGAAGAGTCTAATATGATCGGAATATTACGTTTAAACTGATTTTTAGATTCCCAAATCCGGAGGAAGGAAAGAGCAGTTTGGACTTATCGTTTAAGACTGCCAATGCAAACAATAGTGTAGTAATCATAGCAAATGATCCCGATGCAGACAGAATGGCTGCTGCTGAAAAAAATCCAAAGTAAGTAAACCAGATTCTCGACTGATTTACTGCTTCACGTGTAGTGGCGGATCACAGAAGTGTGAAATATGCCGTGTTAAGGTGGCCATGTCCAAGAAAGAGACATCCATAACAAGAGTATTGCTATGAATTTTCTTCCGGTGCTCCCCACAGAAGACAATCCTGTACCCGCCCCTGATCACGTGTCGCAATATGTCGTGGAAATGAGACAATTGGAGATAGTTTTTTAAAGTTAACTAAAATTTGTTTGGAAATAAAAGGAGAATTCAAAAATGCAAAAATATACAGGGTGTTCCATTTAAAAAAGTTGAGTTGTATAACCTGCCGTCTTTTTGAGGCACCTTTTACATTTTAAAATAAAATGGTTAAATGCATCTTTTTAAACAGAATAACTTTTCTGTTAAACATTTATTTCTATGTCGAACCGTTTCCGAGATAATGCTTGTTTATATAGAGCTGGGACACCCTGTATGTTGGGTCACATTGTATTGTAAATCAGACTTTGATGCTATACTTAGATAATTTCGTATAAATTCATTGCTTAGTACGTTAAATATACCACACGATCAATGTGAGATAAATCTGGAGATTTTGTAGGCCAAACAAACAATTTTTATTTCTATTCTATCGTTGTTGACATTTTATGCTTTGTTACAAAGATAACTTAAGCTGCTTGTTTTGGTGGCAGGAACTAATAAATAGAAATAAGAAATAATTTTCAGGTTTTCCGTATCATTTGGTCTGTTTTTGATGCTTGTGGTAATTAGTTACAATTAATTTATTTTATTACCAAATTACTCCATACGAAATAGGTATATAGGGGAAAAGGTTCTGGTAAAATTATCTGGCCTTGGCATTTTGATTGAAAGAAATTAATAACCAAAATTTCAAAAAATGAACAGTATTTGAATTGGAGCATAAAAATATGTCGTTTTCTCTTGAAAATAAAAAAAATGAGGTAATTTCAAGTACACATCTCTCAGTATAAATGGTATAAAAAATGCTTTCGCGCTCGTACGGTCGAGATATTATAGTTCAAGTCAACATATTGTACCTTTTCAAAGAACTCATTAAAATTACCTACTCGCTGAGTGTGTGCTCCTATTCTTGCTCAGCGCGTTTTGATAATAAAACTCATTTTTAATAGGATTGATAACTCTTTTAATACCAATGTTCGGTCCAGCACACGAAGACGTCTGAGAGATTATACTTAAAGTAAATCATTCCAATCAAGAAAACCCGAGAGTTCAATAACACCATTTATTGTAACAAAAGTTCAAAATTTGTGTATACAATGGGTGAAAATAGCCTGTCAGCTAATAAATTTAATACATTGGAATTCGCCTTCCAAACCTGGCAAGGGCAGGACGCCACTCTCAAAGAGCGTTATCGCAACTATATGCAATGGAGAAAATACATTTACACTGGCATAAAAAGATTCACAATTTTCTTTAAAGATTTTATATCATGGCTAGGGACTCTCACTGTCTATTGATATAAAGACTTTTTGATTTTGTTTCTATCTGCGATGTACAGACTAAAGAAGAGTGGGGCGAGGACCGACCCCTGTGGTAGCCCATTCTTCAGTTTCCCATGACTACTTGGAAGGCTCGGTCGTTTAGCATGTTGTTCATAAGTCGGGCTGTCAGTTTGCAGGAGATTACGCGGAGCAGCTTGAATATTATATCTTCTTTCCAAACAGTGTCGTAGGCTGTAGGTAGGTCGATAAATGCAGCTGAGGTCTTAAGTTTTCTGTGGAATACCGCTTCGATGTATGTGGTGAGTGATAGTACTTGGTCTGGACAATCTTCGGTTTCTCAGAAAGCCTACTTGTTCGATCGGGATTACTTCAAATGTTCCTGTACTGATTCTATTATAGATAAACTTCTAAGCGTTCTAAGTTTCTAAGCATTCTAGTATCACGGAAAGTGGTCTGTAGCTCTTGGGGCTATCAACTGTAGTTCGACCAATAAATTAATGTTATACCCATAGAGCACTTTTGGGACAAACAATTTGCGGGGTTACTGGAGCGGATCTGGCGAGAAAAAGAAGAGTTTTGAAACCAACTTTTCTTAAATTTATTTTTTGACAATTCGGTTACACGCTTTCTCTTTTATCATGCTGTCAAGTTAGTTCAGCTTAATCACACGAGGTGGCGCAAGAATTCGCATTTAACATTCGCAGAAACACGTTTTTTCACGATAACTTTGTTATTATTGACTTGACTTGACGAAAAAAAAGTTAAATCAAAAATTGAAGACCTCGCGGAAGCGAGCGCATAATCTGGACGGTAACTTTTCGTGATTTTTTTTTTAAATATGCGTTTTCTTGCTGTAACACTAATATACAAAAAAGTAATGTCTTAATTTTTTCACGAGAAAAATGAGATATTGTTGAGGTAGATGAAATAGATAAGAATTGATGAAGCCGGTGGATGGAGGTGGTGGGCCAATTAAGGGAGAGAGAGGAGGTAGGGAAAGGAAAAATATTCACACCCCCCCCCCCTCCCCGAAGTCCCGAAGATTTTTCCCAGTCGTGCGATTTTGAAACACCAAAATGGAATTTGTTCGGTGTTATCTCTAGTACTTTACTGATTTATTTTTTTTATTTTTTTCAAATAAACAAATTTATGGGAGGGGAAAAACTTTGCATTTTTTTTTTCGTAGGAAAGGGTTCAGAGAAGAAACTTTTTTACAGGTAAGTGAGGACCTTTTTTATTTTTATTAAATTATTGCAATCCAAGCAATAGGAAGGGAGGGAGGGGGCATAATGCGTTTGCGGGAATAAAGGGTTAAGGAAAAGGGATAGGGACTTCGGACCTTGATATTCGGCAATATAAATCTTTTCCATCTTAATATTTTGTCAATGTACCCTTTATAAAATAATTAACTACCGAAACGGTATTGCGCTATTACTATAGTGTACACCTTGCACAAACCTTAGATTCGGACGAGTACTTTAACAACTAAATTGGCGTTATAACATTAAAAATGCTTAAAACAAACATAATTGGTTTTTTAATAAAATCAATCGGTAAATAGAAAGTTATTAATCATTTAAAATGAAAAAAAATGTTTTCTGATTTTTTAGATTTGTAATTGAATAGAATTTTTTTTAAATACTATTTTCTATCATTTATTTATATATTTAATTAATATATATTTCATAACAATGTAATAGTAAAACGTAGACATGATTTTCAAATAGTGACATTATATTAGCAATATTATCGCTTTCGGAAATAGGGTATGGTGGTGTAAATGGTAGAATTATAGCTTGAAATCCAAGGGTCGCAAGTTTGAAATACAGGCAGGTTATTATAGATGTACTTGCTCCTTTTTACTTTTTTAATACTGACAAGTGTTTTATCAAATAAGTCGGCAATATAAGATTTAAAATGTTCACAAATTAACATTTCCAAAAAACTGGGAAGAGTATTCTAAAGAATGTGCAACAATTATATAAGTGAAACAAATCGGTGAGGAGCATGATTTTTACTCTAGTTTTTTAAGTTCTTAATTTACCAACCATGAAGGGGTGAACACTTTTAGAGATTGAAGAGGGAATATATGCAAAACTTATTTAATGATAAAGAGATCATAAAGAACGTGGAAGTCTAATAGCAATTAATTGCAATACCGGGCCAACAATCACTGATTTGCAATTTTCTCGAAAACTGCTAATGCTAGAAAAAAAAGTTTGAAATAAAAAAGTTACGCCAATCTTTTATCTTCATATTTCCTCGATATACTTGGTATCTATTTTGAAAGATAAAAAAGTTTCCCGCATGTTACATTTGCGAATGTAAATTTTCGACATTGTTATGGTCATGAGGTTGTGTTTATTAAAAGACGCTTCAGGAAAACTAAAAACTTTATTCTATATCAAGAATGAAGTAAAATACATACAGGTGCGCAGGGAGGCGCATGGCAATTAACATTTAATGTCAAATGTGTTTAGCTTAGTCCAGTTCAATACGTATAAAAATAGTACAGTATAATACAATCATTACAGACATAGCCTTAGAAAAAAAAAGATTTCTACACTTATCAAAATTTGACCTACATATTAACACATTTTATTAACAAATATATAGTGATAACATGGTAAAAATTTGAGAGCAATCCATTGTGCCGTTTTTGAGTTAGAGCGAGTTAAAAGGAAAAATAATTGTTTTATATTTCCAATAGACATCTAAAACTAGAGAAATGGGCCGCGAAAAAATAAGTTTAATATTTGATAAAGGTAGATTGATAAAATATTAAGATGGAAAAAAGATTTATATTGCCGAATATCAAGGTCTGAAGTTCCTTTCCCTTTTCCTTAACCCTTTATTCCCGCAAACGCATTATGCCCCCTTCCTCCCTTCCTATTGCTTGGATTGCGATAATTTTTTTTTTAAATAAAGATAAAAAAGATCCTCATTTACCTGTAAAAAATTCTCCTCTGAACCCTTTTCTACGTAAAAAACGCATTTGAAAAAAAGTGCAAAAAGTTTTTCCCCTTCCACAAATTTGTTTATATATATATTTGAAAAAAAATTATCGGTCAAATAGTAGAGATAACAGCGAACAAATTCCATTTTGGTTTTTCAAAAAATTTCGGGAGGGGGGGGTGAATAATTTTCCTTTCCCTACCTCCTCTCCCTCCCCTAATTGGCCTACCACCCCCATCCTCCGGCTCCATCAATTCTTATCATTTCAATTTTCAATTTAACTTTTTTTTTAGTCAAGTCAATAATAACAAAGTTATCGTGAAACTTTTTGCGAATTTTAAATGAAATTCCTGCCCCACCTCGTGTGATTAAGCTGAACTAACTTGATAACATGATAAAAGAGAACGCGTGTAACCGAATTGTCAAAAAAAAAAAAAATTAGTTTCATTTCGAAACCAGATCCGCTCCGCTAGGTGTGCACTTTTGATTTTACCATCGATTTTCTATTTTAATCGAATTAGTCAATGGCAAAATGCTGTTTTTTGAGGTCTGTGAGAGTTGAAAACGCTTATCAAAAATAAGAAACTCTGCACTTGTTGACGCTGCTGTGCTCTGTTGATATATAATCTCTATGCTTTTATTTCAGGACAGGTGAATGGAAAGTATTCACCGGCAATGAATTAGGGGCCTTATTCGGTTGGTGGCTGTTGCATTGCTATAAGACAAAGAATCCGAATAAGCCACTTAAAAATGTTTATATGATTTCCAGCACAGTCAGTTCAATGATTTTGAAAAGCATGAGTAAAATAGAAGGCTTTAATTTCCAGGATACTCTTACAGGATTTAAATGGATCGGTAAGTATTGACATTGTTATTATTTATTATTTTGAAAAATGTTATATTGAGAAAACAACTCTTTGTCCAGGTCAGAGGTGGAGCAAGGAGTCGTAGGGCCCAGACTTTTGAAATATTTGTAAAGTAAAAATAAATAAAAAGTACGCAGGAAAGAAAATGGAATAGTTGTTTTTCTACTCCACCGCAAATCCAAGTATTTTTTTTTTGAGTAAACTATCAGGTCAAACTTTTCTTTGCCATTAGAATACGGGTTCATAGTACTTAGTACTTATATCTAAATTGAAAGGGAAGTTTCTTAATGTCTGTATTATCTTGACATTCTTTTTTAAGTAAAGCACAATTTGGTTCGTATTAGCTATAATACCTAGAATTATGGTAAACTCATCTACCGTCGTTTCAACGTCTCAAATGACAATATATAGTCGAGGTCACAGTAAGGTTTCCAACCTGGATATTATAAATTCCTGAGAATGACCTTTGCCTCTGATTGTTTTAAGCTCCGCCCAGTCATCATCTACGCTAAGGTTCTTTACTCTTTGCCGACTTTTTGTTTGTCATCGCTGCCAAAATATAAATAAGGTAGTATAAAGTATAGTATAAAATAAGGTAGTTTGCGGAGTATCTCGTGACGTAATAGCGTAATAACCTCTGAAACAGGGGCATTTTACATTTGACAGTAACTAGCTACGCTGCCACATTTCTATAAAAGAATGTGCACTACTGCACTGTCTGAAATAAATTTTAATATTAATTTGTAACACTGTTTCAAATACCCAGCAAGTAAATATTTTGTATATTTTTAAGGCTGATTGATAACTTGCTAATACAGAATTGTAATATTATAGAGGATTCCGTATAGCAGTACAGAATATCTTACATTATTTATCGAAACATGGCAATGTAGCACTCGTTTCTCTGTTCAAGCACAAATTAGAATCTGGTGATGATGCTACTACGTCATAGCCAATATTATATAGAAATTGGCTGCAATATCTAACCGTTTAAACACAGTTTAAACTTCATGATTTTTTTTACTATAAGGCATTATTAAAAAAAATAAAATAAAAAATACGGGTCAACTGTTTTATGTGTAGATGTTATTAAAATTATTAAAAAAAAATTGTATACTTGCCCATTATTATTAGTATGGCTTTTTGAAGGCCTTTTGATTCTAAAACTTCTTGGTTGCACCCATGGTATGAATATGACTATGAACCAGAGCTGGGTAATTCCTGGAGAAAAAGTAATTAGCAATTGCAATTCCTTTTTTTTTCGTGTAATTGTAATTGTAATTAAGTACTTTTTTTAATTAATGTAATTTGGAATTGTAATTGCAGAAAATTGTTGAAGGAACTGTAATTTGTAATTATATTATTTGAACTATCTAATTACAAATTACTTCTGTAAGTAC
The DNA here is from genome assembly GCA_936432065.2 of Rutpela maculata. Classification (NCBI taxonomy): domain Eukaryota; kingdom Metazoa; phylum Arthropoda; class Insecta; order Coleoptera; family Cerambycidae; genus Rutpela; species Rutpela maculata. The sequence continues at coordinate 253,729,382 of OW386286.2, forward strand.
AATTACTTTTTCCAATTACAATTACTTTCTCCAATTACAATTACTTTCTCCAATTACAATTACTTTTTCCAATTACAATTACTTTTTTCAATTGCAATTACTTTTTTCAATTACAATTACTTTAAGAACATGTGTATGTGGTTTAACAAACAAGAATGCATTAAAGCAGAATTTTACAGTTGCATAGTTTAAAATGAATCTGAAAAGTTCAAAAAAAGTTACTGACTAAAAACGAGTTTTTGCCGTGGTCCGCTGCACATTTATTTTTTTATTAAGTACACAAGCTTTTGTATTTTTGTTCAATAAACTTTTAAAAACTCAATGTGTTTACTGTTTATTATTATCATTCTTATTATTATTAGGCATTGTTATTATAGTGGAGTCGATTTAGTCAATAAAATAGCGAGATTGGGAAATTTTTTAAGAAGGATGCAGACCCGGTGGAAATTGTTTGTCATGGCGAGTATAACAAAACTCTAAAATCTTGCGCTGACGCAAGAGATGGCTTTATCAGGACGACCTTTCTATCAAATCTTGGGTGGAACCGTGTTTTATTGGCCGAATAGGGTTTTTTTGGACATTTTAAGGGTCAAATTTGCATTTTTAATTTTTTTTGACCATTTTTAAACAATTAGTTAAGGAACGAAAATAGTAGTTTTATTATTAATATTAAAGGAACCTCCAGTTTCAATTTGGTGAAGATCAGACCATCCCTCCTCCTGATATATATATATATATATATATATATATATATATACGAAAAAAAATTGAAAAAATTAAATTTCGGCTATCTTGAGCAGATCTCAACCGATTTGGCTGAAATTTGGAATGGAAGTAGTCTTTATCATACAAAAATTATTTATTTCATCCAAAAATATTAAATAGTTTGACTGAAATTGCAGTTTCAGTCATATTTTCTGAAATGTTCAAATTGAAATATCTCCGGACCTAAAAGACGGATCGAATTTTGCTTTATGGCAAAAGGTAGGTTATTTTATGTACTTTTACATGTTATAAGTCAAGAATCACTTTTTTTTACATTCGGTCGTTTTTTAGTCATTTGCATTATATATAATATATGTGTACTCAGTGACTATGTGTGCGCGCACTGGTATAAAGCAGAAAACAATTGTATTTATTATTCATAAAACTTTAAAAAATATACATATTTTTTATTTGTATAGTCGTGCCTACTGCTTTGACTAGGTATAGATAAATGTATATTATATTATATATGTGTGTGCTTGCGTGTATTTATTTCTGTATGTATGTGAATGTGTTACAATTTTTTTTTACGTGACTCAGGTAGCCGCTTCATGTATAATCGAAGGGTAACCGTGGTCTATCTTTTACTTTTCAAAACGAGTATTTTGATATTATACCTCGCTTATCTTTTGTCACAAAGCAAATTTTGTTTCGACTTTTAGGTCCGAAGATATTCCGATTTGAAAATTTCAGAAAATTGTACTGAAACTGCAATTTCAGCCAAACTATTTAACTATTTTGGCTGAAATTTGGTTAACAGTTTTTGTATGATAAGGTCTACTTCCATTCCAAATTTCAGCCAGATCGGTTGAGATCTGATCAAGATAGCCGAAATTTGATTTTCTCAGTTTTTTTCGTATATATACAGTGTGTCCCAGGATAGATGTAACAAGAGGTGTAATGGACCAAAAATTTTGGAATTTTGGAATGGTATTTGGGGATTGAGTCCTGCCGTAAAACTAAAGTGTACCAATACTGACTTGATTTGGTGTTTTATAAGCGAAGTTGTAAAAATCACCACTAATAAAGTACCTTTATTTTTCAAAATATGAAAAAATTCCACTAAGAAAAGTTATTTAGAATGCAATTTCATACCTCTATACCAAATTTCAGGAATATAAAATTATTTTTTTGAAACTTCCCATTTTTTGCGAATTAAGAGTTGAATTCATATTTAAAGTTGTGTAGAATCAAATGTTAATCATCCACTGCTTTTCTCATAGCCTACTTTTAGCTTCTTCATAACTTTAAATTATTAATTCACAAAAAATAATTTCTATGCAGTTTTAATTGAATGGTTCAACATAAAATACTAATTTATTGAAAAAATGGGAAATTCCAAAGAAATAATTTTATATTCCTGAAATTTGGTATAGAGGTATAAAATTGCATTCTAAATAACTTTTCTTAGTGGAATTTTTTCATATTTTGGAAAATAAAGGTACTTTATAAGTGGTGATTTTTACAACTTTGCTTATAAAACACCCTGTAGAACACCAAATCAAGTCATTTTTGGTATACTTTAGTTTTACAACAAGCAGGACTCAATCCCCAAAAACCATTCCAAAATTCCAAAATTTTTGGTCCATTACACTTCTTGTTACATCTATCCTGGGACACACTGTATATGAATATCAGGAGAGGGGATGGCCAGATATCTTCCCCAAATTTAAACTGAAGGTTCCTTTAATATTGAGAATAAAGGGATACCATTTTCTTTTCTTAACTAGTTGTTTAAGTGATCAAAAAAAAAAATAAAACAACAAATTTGACCCTTAAAATATCCAAAATACCCCTTTTCGGCCAAAAAAGCATGGTTCCACCCCCGTTTGGAAATTAAAATTTTAGAGTTTTATTATACTCGTCATGAAAAACAATTTCCGCAGGGTCTGCATCCATCTTAAAAAATTTTCCAATCCTTTCCTAAACCGACTCCACTATTAAGCTACATTTTCTATATGTTTATTTAATTTTTCCTGATTGCTCTTAAGGTCAAACATTCTAATAACGATTCTAATAAATATTAAAACGCAATATTACACACTTTTAATTAACATTTTTAACTTACATTTCTGTCTGTTTGGTCATACACTTTACTTTATCATAAAAGTAATTAGAAAAGTAATTGCTAATTCCTTTTTTAAAGACATATACTTTGTAATTGTAATTAGTTCCTTTTTTAAAAAAGTAATTTGTAATTGTAATTGTTTTTAAATTACAAGTAATTACCCAGCTTTGCTATGAACTGTTATGAGTAAATTCATTTGTCAGGCGTGTTGTAGTTTTCCAACTGATATACTATAAACAATTTAAAACTTGCATGAGGCAAAATACAAACAAATCAGTTTCTTACACGTGGCAATTTGTAGGTAATAAGGCCCTCGAGCTGGAACAAGCGGGAAAAGAAGTCATATTCTGTTTCGAGGAGGCTATTGGTTACATGTGCAGCACTCATGTGTTAGATAAGGATGGAATCTCTGCCGCTTTCCAATTTGCAACCATGTCGACGTATGTTTACAATGAGAAGAAAACGTTGACGGAAAAACTTGAGGAGATTTACACGACTTATGGACAACACGCATCCCTTAATTCCTATTACATTTGTCACGATCCGGTGCTAATTAAGCGAATATTTGACAGGATCAGAAATTTCAGCGGAAAGAATACGGTTAGTGCACATGCTGGTCATAGTCGTAATGTTCGACAATTAAGAAAATAATATCCCACTGTCCAAATATTTTGACCATGATCCAAACATACATGATCTGCTGATTTCCTGAAACTCCTCAAATAACGTGACGTCACGAAAAAACCCTCGTTTATAGCGTTGCAATCATAGACTGGCGGTACATGACCAGTCAGGTGCAACGTTTTTAAAATGCATGCCAATCATATACAGGGTGTCCCGAAACTCCCTCCTTCCCCTTTAGGTGCTAATTCTCCATGCAAAAATAGTAAGAAAAGTTCCTATATTTATAGGAACTGTCCGGAAATGCTTCCTAAAGGAGCTACGGCCCTCTAAGGATGACGCAAAAATAGGTATTTTTACTAATTATCTCGGAAATGATTTGGGACAACTTTATGAAACTTGGTTAACTTTTTTCGATTAATAAAGATTATTGCTTTAGGCCTACTTTGAAAACTAAATAATGCGCATTTAACAAATGAATACGCAATATTTCGTTTAGACCGCTTTTACTCGAAAACGGCTTGCCATGTGGCTAATTGTAAAGAGGCCCTTTTTTATGCAGAATTAACCAGGGAATCATAATCGGGGATTAAAATACTAAAAATGTCAAACGGAAAAATTAATATGTATGTCTCCGCCCCTGGATAAAATTAATTTTGGCTAATACTGTAAAACAATAACCTTTAATAATCGAAAAAAGTTAACCAAGTTTCATAAAGTTGTCCCAAATCATTTCCGAGATAATTAGTAAAAATACCTATTTTTGCGCCATTCTTAGAGGGCCGTAGCTCCCTTAGGAAGCATTTCCGGACACATGTTTATAGGAACTTTTCTTACTATTTTTTGCATGGAGAATTAGCACCTAAAGGGGAAGGCGGGAGTTTCGGGACACCCTATATATGAATGAAATTACCATGAATATGCCAGAAACGCAAATTTTAGGCAGTCGTCGCGTGCAGAAGGGTGTGCAAATCGATTTTTTTTGTTTTTTTTTTGTGCTTTTTTTTTTAAATTTTAAAATGGATGCCAATAGTGCCAAACGAAAAGCCTTGAAAAAAAATCCAAAATCAAAATCATCCAAAATCAAGAACACCAAAAAATTTTACGATTTAATGTGCGCATCAAAAGTTGTTTTGCGCGCGGAAACTGCATGCCAATGAATTTCCGCTGGATTCTTTTTCACGGCTTTTCATTTGGCACTATTGGCATCCATTTTAAAATAAAAAAAAACACAAAAAAAAACATACAAAAAATCGATTTGCACACCCTTCTGCACGCGACGACTGCCTAAAATTTGCGTTTCTGGCATATTCATGGTAATTTCATTCATATATATGATTGGCATGCATTTTAAAAACGTTGCACCTGACTGGTCATGTACCGCCAGCCTATCAGCATAGCCATAAAGAACCTATATTCTGTACTAGTAGAGTGCTCGGTGCCCAGATATACGCATAAAACTAAGTTCTGTGGGGATTTAGTCGTTACAAGCTGAATTTGATATAAAATTAATGATACTGATGTTTCAAAATCTCAAAGCCGTCAAAAAATGTCCTATTCAAAAGGTCATTATAATCAAAAACGAGTTATTTCTTAGTGAATTAGGTGTATTGATATTTCTACTTTTGAGTAATAGCAAATCCTTTTAACCATGAATAGAACTAGTCAAAATAAGTAGATTTTCGAACAGACCCACCTCGAGAAATTATGCCTGCTCCCCCTGCCCCCCTCAAATGGGCTGCCTGTATCTGCCTATTTATATTTTTTTTCTCAAAAACGGTAGGAGCTAGAGGAATGATCTTGGCACTATTCGATAGAGTATAAAATTTTGCATAAGACCCTCCATTTGCTTTTTGCTATTTTCTTTTTTTTAAGGCCACACTGCAAAAAAAAGAGTGAGGAGCCTTCCAACAACGACAAATGTTTGGCTATACCTCTAAAACGGCCCAATAAATCAAAATTCTACATAAAAAATAAAGACCATTATTTTTTCTATCGATTGGTATATTATTTGTATATGTTATTTGTTTATATAAAGCCGTCAGTGGCGTACAAAGAGAAAGATGCACATGTGCATAATGAATTTATTTAAAATAATTTATTATTGTTGTTAAAAACAATAATAATGTAATAATTTTGAACAGGTACAATCAATATTTTCGCAGTTTGTAATAACAATAATAAATTATTTTAAATAAATTCATTATGCACATGTGCATCTTTCTCTTTGTACGCCACTGACGGCTTTATATAAACAAATAATATACACAAATAATATACCAATCAATAGAAAAAATAATGGTCTTTATTTTTTATATTTTGTAGAATTTTGATTTATTGGGCCGTTTTAGAGCCAAACATGTGTCGTTGTTGGAAGGCTCCTCACCCTTTTTTTTTTGCTGTGGGGCCTTAAAAAAAGAAAATAGCAAAAGCAAAATTTTATACTCTATCGAATGGCGCCAAGATCATTCCTCTAGCTCCTACCGTTTTTGAGAAAAAAATATATATATAGGCAGATACAGGCAGCCCCTTTGAGGGGGGCAGGGGGAGCAGGCGTGATTTCTCGAGGTGGGTTTGTTCGAAAATCTACTTATTTTGACTAGTTCTATTCATGGTTAAAAGGATTTGCTATTACTCAGAAGTAGAAATATCAAAACACCTAATTCACTAAGAAATAACCCGTTTTTTGATTATAATGACCTTTTGAGTACGACATTTTTTGACGGCTTTGAGATTTTGAAACATCAGTATATCATCATTAATTTTATATCAAATTCAGCTTGTAACGACGAAACCCCCACAGAACTTATTTTTATGCGTATATCTGGGCACGAGCACTCTACTAATATGGGAATACATTTTTTTAATTACTGACTACTTACATTAACAAAATGGCGACACTTTTATTAAGAAAATGTGAAAAAATACATTGTTTCTGTAATAACTTCTTTGTTTTCATTGCTATAGAAATAGACAAAAAATCATTTGAAAGCCTAATTAGGGCCAGTTGTACGAACTAAGTTGAGCCAAATTCAGCTTGAACCAAGATCAAAAGTCATGGTTACGATTATTGTAACAATCGTAACCGTGGCTTTTGATCATGGTTCAAGCTGAACTGGGCTCAACTTAGTTCGTACAACTAGCCCTTAATAGTCTTTTATTTTGATCGTCATCGTTTTTGACGTACGTTATTCACGTAGTAGTTTCTAAGACATTTAACTTTTAAACTGAATACTTCGTCTTATAAACGTTGGGACACCACCTTTACACTTCCAGATCTCCGAAACCACTGACATTACAGAAATAAAAAAAAAAACGAAATTCATCGTCAATAGTAGCTTTTTTATTTGTCTCTAGCATGTTTTCGCTCAATGTAACACCTTTTGGTTTTCTTTCAGCTCCAATGTTTGTTTTTAGTTGCCACCCCCTATAAATTAGCAAGCCGCCGCTTAATATAGAAACTTTTCCTTGATGTGTTTCCTATTAAGTTTCCGAAAATGAACGAAATCTGTTCCATATGACATTATTCGAAGTTAAAATCTCTAGGTGCTGTACTATAGGACGTAAATAAAAAGTTGCGGAAATGTGCGAGTATTCAACTTGCATCACCTGACGAATTATGATGTTTGGATCGTATTTTAACATCTCATTAAAACCGAACAAGTTGAAGTTTCACATGCGAGTAGGAGTCATTCAACAAATACGTTCGGTTTTGGGAGGGGAGGGGGTAACAGAAAATGTGATCAAATAATTAACGAGTTTGGGTTCATAAAAGTTGCGACAAAAAAAATTGATTGGAAAATAGCTCTCATGACAAACTAATCAGGAGAATACTGAAAAAAAATAATAATAAAAAGTGAAAATCATTCATTTGTAGAATTTTCTTCTTTAGATTTGGTCTCATGAATATTTTGTGTATTTTTCGTATTTAATACTGCCCTGCTAAGCGAGAAGGTCGTAACTGACATTTTGTTGCTTTTGAGTTAATCGCATTTTTTCGATTATTTACAATGCCATCCACATTTTTAATGGGAAATTCATAATTTTCTGAATGAGAGCTTGTTTTATTAGAACAATTTTTACTGTTTAAGTTTCTCTTTGAAATATTAAACGTTTTTCAAAAAAATGCAGATACGATATTTTTTAAGAAGAAAATTTAAAAAATACAATAAATAAAAGTCGTAAGTGAATAAAAAAGTATATTTCTGAAAAATATTACAACAAAAATTGCTCTGACTAAGTTAACAGAATGTTATTTATTAAAGAGTCAGTCGTGAAGATCATCGTGAATATTTTCCTCCTGGTCCTCCTAGCAACTGCGAAATTTTTCCAGAAGTGTTAAAGTTATTTTTTAAGTAAGCAAGCAGGATATATAATTATTGCTATCATAACAATCTGGCACATAATCCTTTATTCAGATGCATTGAACATGATGAAGTAAAAATATTTTCAACATCATAAAATACACTTTTTTCAGGAACACACTGAATCGTCAGATGTAAACAATCCCACATAACTTCAAATTCGTAGTCGTAACTGAATATTTCTCTTTTGTATTGCCAAGCTAATTTGTCGTATCTAACAGAGCCACCGTATACATATATCACATTTATGCTTGATAATATCACATACGACAATTTCGCTTAGTAAAATCAGTATACTTTGCAGATATGACAAATTTTAAATTGAATTTGAATCGTTTATTATAAAGATACGACCCTGAAAATGTACCAGAAGTTGCTTGGGTGGCTGTAGATACGACAAATGTCAGTAACTCAATTTTCATGAAAATGTCAGTTACGACCTTCTTGCTTAGCACGGCAGAATAAGTTATTTGCAAAAAACCTTTTTTTCGACTTCCAGTTGTCAACACCTTCCGAACTACTCGCATGTAAAATTTCAGCTTGTTTGGTTTTAATCATAGGTTACATCTGGCATTCTACTTTAGATACTGGGATATAAACTAATCGAACGAAATTAAATTTTATAGTGATTTCTCAGGTAAAAATCGACCCACAAAAAATCCTCTTTGAAATATTACCAAAAGAAAGTATTGGTCTAAATAATTTTATTTTGTAGATGACTGCACTCTTTCATTTCACTCATTTACTACATTTACTGCAGTCAGCAATGTTTTTAACCCCTCTCCAAAATAAAGTCAAAACGTGTCAGAAAATGCTGCACAAATGGTCTTAGATATTGTTCATTGCAAATCAAGTAGAATTTGTTTTAAAAACATTTAAATGCAATTATTGTGTAGTTATTTTTTTGAAAAGGTAAAATTTCCGTTTTGAGTTGCAATATGATAAAAGTCAAGGGGTCTCTACATCTACTTAGAGGATGCTGTATGTGTACGCGGCTGTTGTACGACATGCCTATATTGCCTATGCCTCTGCGTGCATAGTTGTCATATGTACAGGGCCTTTGTGAAGCCCCCCCCGACTTTGTTAGGCTTGGTAAAAGTTGAAAATTTGAAACATAAGTTGGCAATTTTAAATTCAGTGGGTGTAACATTTTTGGGGAAAAATGTTGGCTCGCTACGGCTCTGCATATGTACAATTGTACAGGGTGGTCACGCGATCGTTAGAACCTCATTTAACTTTGTTATTCTTGGAGTTACGTAAAAAATATTAAAAATAAAGTTATAGAGAATCACATGTATTTTCCAAGAATCATGTCAGAAAAATAAAGTCGCATTTTGGAGATATGAGCTTTACTTGGATTTTTTTGTAATAGAACACCCACCCCGTATATTTTTATATGTCTGAAGGCCATAAAAGAAGCTTTTTAATGATATATGAAAAATTTCAATGACTGATATATACACAATATACAGTGTCTCAAAAGTATGGATACGCGTGAATAACTCGTCAGGATAGCGAGATATGAGGAAAATGACTTCTATAAAAGTTGTTTAGATCATCAGGGGGAACAACTTGGTGATCTCGAATTTGACCTTCAGGCTCCTTTGAAGGTCAACTTTCGTTTTTTAAATAGGAACTCCTATTCTTGACCCCGGATTCTGAAAGAAGGAAAAATTTTGCATTAGAGTTGTAAGAGATCAAATTGGCTCTAGAGCCTGGTGACTGAAGGCAGCTAATGGTGATATAGGCTTCTCAAAAACTATTACCTAGGTTAAGTTTTCCTTGTAATATTACTATGTGCTATTCTTACTTTCAAGATAGCGCTGTGCTAATGATTTATTAATAAATCAAAGCCAATATTGCCAGTATTACTACTATTACTTTCAAGAATATCAAAGCTTACCAAAAACTCTTATTTGAGTTAAATTTTCCATGGGAAATCACTATAGGCCATTTTTACATACATAGCATGTTGCATACTTTATAAATTTCATATTTACTGCAATTATTTTTCAGTACCCCACATCAATTGTTAATAATAAATATAAAATTACATCAGTACGAGATCTCACAGTAGGCTACGACAATAGTCAGCCTGGCAATAAGCCTATTTTACCAGTTTCTGCAAGCACTGAAATGATTACATTCGAATTTTGTAATGGTCTGGTTTGTACTTTGAGAACAAGTGGAACGGAACCTAAAATAAAGTATTACACAGAACTCTGTGCTGCTCCGGAGATAAAGTGAGTATTACATTAACAAACTAAGAAAATATTTGTTTAATCTGGAATCTGGAATCATTTCCAAACGCAGATGTAAAAAAAATATACAGGATAGCATAAAAGTATGGGAACAGCAGATTAACTTGAAAAATATAAATCCTAGAAAAAACTTTAAATACAAATGTTGTAGGTAACTTCCCTGGCTATCTGACGGTGACCTTGGATTTGACCTTGAACATGACCTTCAAGGTAATTTGAAGATCAAGTCGATTTTTTTAAATTGAACCCCCTACTTTTAACCTCAGAAATGAAACGAGCAGAAAATTTTACGTTCGGATATGACCTTCGGCACTTACAAAATTGACCTCTAAAGGTCATCTGAACAGCAGGATAACTTGAAAAATACGAATCCTAGAAAAAACTTTAAATACAAAAGTTGTAGGAATCTTCCCTGGCTATCTGACAGCGACCTTGGATTTGACCTTGACCATGACCTTCAAGGTCATTTGAAGGTCAAGTCGATTTCTTAAATGGAACCCCGTACTTTTAACCCCTGAAATGAAACGATCGGAAAATTTTACGTTCGGATATGACCTTCGGCACTTACAAAATTGAAATTCCAGAGTAAAGTAAAGATGACTTTTAGAGGTCAATTTTGTAAGTGCCGAAGGTCATATCCGAACGTAAAATTTTCCGCTCGTTTCATTTCCGGCGTTAAAAGTGGGGTCCATTTAAAAAAATCGTCTTGACCTTCAAATAACCCAGAAGGTCATGTTCAAGGTCAAATCCAAGATAGCCAGATATCCAGGGGAATTTCCTTCAACTTTTATATTTAAAGTTTTGATGATACCCTGTATATTTTCTACGCGTGCGGGATTCAAAAATCACGGACATTTATAGTAAAATATACTTCTTTTGGTCTTATAACTGCTTGCTAAATACGAATTTATTGTCAGTGAAAATAATTTGCATGTGCTTAAGAGTGCTTACTCTACTCCAGTAACTTTAGACATAAAACGGCCTATCCGGCGCAAAAAAATTTAGCTGGATTTTTCTATACAACTTTATTTTTTAAAGAACACGTTAAAAGTCCTAATTGATAGTGCCGGCACGCATCGCAAGTTATTTGAGATCAAAGGTCACGAAAACCGTTTTTTGCCGAATATCTCGCTGCCTCTTGGTCGGATATCAATGAAGATTATTATGAAAATTGTAGATATCAAAATTCTATACAATGAAGAAATATTAATTTAATATTAATTTTTCACGTACGTGAAAATAAGATTAGAGAATAACACACTGCTAAACTGCAGTGCAAGAAGCATACTGCACTAGTTAGGAGATAAACATACTAAAAGTCCCCGCCCCTAGCTCTACCGCTTCAGGGGGGAAGGGGGTGGAAAAGTCCCTTTTTGATTCTTGACTTATGCATAAATATAATTAAATTTCCTAGAAGAATGCCTATATTCATATTCTTCCTGTGTTATAAGTTTCCGAGATATTCGTCAACGAAAATCGGTAATTAATAAATAAATCAATTTGGTATCTGACATTTCTCTATCAAGACGGTTTACTGTGGTCTGTCAATAAATCACACAACGTAATATTTTGTCGAAATCTATACATTTCCTTAAATATACAGTGTGACTCACTTAAAATGAAGACACCCTTATAATTTTGTTTCCGATTTGAATCAAATTTTACTCAGGTATAGAACTAATTAGGATCTGCTTATGACCAGAAAAACATTCGTCTGGTACAAAGGCAAAGCCATATTGGTACCAAAATATGCGGAAGGATTTATTTATTAATATTTTATTAATGGTCGATTTTCGCTGGCGAATATCTCGGAAATTATAACACATACCCTACAAACACAAAAGGTCGGCCCTCCATTGAGCCATCATAGGGCCAGAAGTTTCATTTCTGGCCCAGTGATGGCCCGCTGATTGGCCGATCTTTTGTGTTTGTTGGGTAGGAACAAGATAGGGTGTTTTCCCAGAAGCTTTTAAGATCACGAAAGTTATACCACTTCTTAAAAAGGGTAATTCCGATGACTTGGACAACTACCGGGCCAATTTCCATCATACCAATTTTTGCAAAGGTTTTAGAAATAATTTTGAAAAACCGACTATTAAACTTTTTTGAATCTAATGACGTTCTAAATAACTGTCAATTTGGTTTTCGTAGCAAGTGCTCTACTACACAAGCTGTGTTTACTGTGGTGCGGGACATTGTTGAGGGCCTTGAGCGGGGCAGGCATGTAGAAATTACACTGCTTGACTTGTCCAAGGCCTTTGACTGTGTCTCGCATGAATTACTCATAGAAAAGTTGAAATTTTATGGGGTTCGTGGGAGTCCATTGGAACTACTACTCTCCTATTTATGTAACAGAAAACAGTGCGTCAGTGTAAATAATATAAATTCGGATCTTAATCCAGTTAAGCACGGAGTGCCTCAGGGCTCTGTATTGGGGCCACTTCTCTTTATTATATATGTCAATGATATATTTCATTTTATGTTGCCCCATAGGTGTATTGCTTACGCTGATGACACCACATTGCTGACTTCCCATAGTAACCTTCAAGTTTTACATCAACAGACTTCTTTAATTTCTGATCAAGCCAAAACCTGGTTCATCACTAATAAAATGAAAATGAACGAGGAAAAAACTCAGAAGCTTGTCTTTTCCACGAGTAACACAGTGACAAAGGGTGACAGTGTGAAACTCCTAGGTGTCACACTGGACGATAAACTAAACTGGTTTAGTCATATTGATCAGCTAAGCCACAAACTTGCCAGCACAATATTTTTGCTCCGTCAGCTAAGAAGGCATTTGGTTTTGGAAACCTTGAAAGCGAGCTATTTTTCACTGTTTCATTCACACATTAGTTATGCCATCACTTTATGGGGTAATTCTTGTCATACTATAAAAATATTTCGTCTACAAAAGAAAGCAATTAGAATCATTGCCAATGCAGTGTATAGAGACCACTGTAGTAGGCCTCTATTTATTTCACTGGGCATTATGCCGTTACCTTCTTTATATATTTATCTTAGGTTACTGGATATACACAAAAACTTAAATTCTTTTGAAAGGAATTCAAATTTTCATAATTACAGCACTAGACAAGCCGATTTACTAAGGCCAGCTAGGCATCGACTGACAAGATCGTCTAAAAATTCGCCGAACCTCAGGCTATATAATTTTCTTCCAAATCCACTAAAATTATTGACCTATAACCATTTTAAGGGCATATTGAAAAAATTATTTTTAATCCACGGTTTTTACTCTACTGACTAGTTCGTGGCGTTTTTGACAAACCCCGAAAACATTGCTGGTTTAGTGGTATCCATTTGACGTGGTACGCACCACTTCCTTGCTCCTTCAGTTTCTTACTATTGTTTGAACATACAACAATAATGTTGCACGGCCACTTATTTTTATATTGTATTTCGTTACGTATTTCTCTGTCCTCTTTTAATATTTTGTTTTGTATTGTATAGGATACAAAAACATAACATAATGTGTTGATGTTGTTTTTTTTTTACTTTTGTTAATGTTGTTCACTTATAGGTTTATGCCTATATTTTATATACTATTTTTTATATTTTTTAATTGACGTGCCATATATATATGTTTTGTATTTTAATTGGTGAAATAAATGATATGATATGATATGATATGATAAATATAGGCATTCTTGTAGGAAATTTAATTGTTTATTTTGCATTCAATATATTTTTCCGTACGATGCATCGTTTCCGAGTTATAAGCCAAGAATCGAAAAAGGGATCTTTCCCCTTCCCCCTGAAGCGGCAGAGCTAGGAGCGGGGACTTTTAGTATGTTTCCCTCCTAACTACCATCAACATATTCCTGAAGAGGAAAATTATCACCCCCCTCCCCCCTCCATGTCCTCTACAATCCCCCACATCTAGAATTAAACTATTAAAGATTACATGGCAATCTATATTATAAACCCTTAAAATATTCAATTTTTAATTGAGAAGTTACAAGTACGTCAAATTTACGTACGAACTGACTACTCACTGACTTCTTTTCATGAAGAAGATGACGCAACACCGGCATATGACGCAACATCGACACCGTCAACCGATTACCACCTAAGAACGACATTATTATAACGCCAGTCTGCTGTCTGGTTAGGACCATTTCAATGATTATTATAACTAAAAGCACAGGGAAAACTATTATTGAGGGGTATAATGTAGCCTGTAAATTCATGGAAAACGTCCTTTTTATATTATCATCATCCTTAATTCATAAACATTTGTTTATAATCTATTTTGTTTTTAGGGATAAAAATGTCATAAATGCCATCCTAAAGGAAATGGTGCAGGGAATTTGTGAAGAATTCTTACAGCCGAAACAAAATAATCTCGTAGCTAAATCCGATTAATTAGCTGTTAATTAGATTTAAAAGCTGTACCTCTCATTACCATTACTAAATGTATTATTATACACTTAAATTTCTCATTATTTTTTATACACAATTTTTATTTGTAATAAATTGATTGCTTGATTTGTTAAGTGTATTTTTTATATCTAGATTAGATTACTCTGAAGGAGCGGGCGATTGGCCTTCCCCCACTGCGACCTATAAGGTCTATTGGAGTACTCCTTTTTGTGTGCCTCAGGGCTCCCCATCCAAACATGTCTTCCTAGACTTCGAGTCTGTTGATAAGGGCCCCCAGGCACGGTTATCAGCCTCTGTCTTTCTCTCGCCGAGCCGCCTTAGTCCAGTCAGGCTTTTACAGCTCAGCATATGGACTAATACCTCCAGCGAGAACTTGGGTCACCATTCCAAGCGCTGGACGCAACCGACGTTGCTTAACATCGCTGATCGAGTGCCGGTGCCTAGATCGGAGGCCATACAGAGATATATGTATAAATATAAATATAATAAGCGCAAGTGTGACGTATACAACACACAACAGCAACATATGGGGTGATGCTGTCAGACATGCCATACAACAAAGTGAAGCGGATTAGAAAAATGCAACACGTCTGTCAAGTCGTTACAAATAAAAACATAAGAACCCATACAGCACAATGTTATCCTACGGACATTCTAGGGATATAAAAGCTAGGATATAGTAATATCCTGAGGATATCCCAAGATATCCTAGGGATCTAGAAGTGACACTACTTTCCGTATCCTCAGGACATCCCACGGATATACTTGTGTATATCCTTAAGATATTCCTGGGAACCTTGCAGGATTTGTTTTATGATGTTTATATCCTTAAGATATCACTGTAGGCTTTTAGGGCCGTAGTGTTTACCTAAATAGCCAGAGTACAAGTTGCTTTCAAACAATGATAGCAACTTGCTGTGCTATGTCCTACATTGCATAGCAAACTGTTAGCATTTCACGCCGAAATTATATTTTTTCTAACAAAAATATTATTTTGGCGTGAAATGCTTAGTATGCTACACATTGACCAGAGGACAATAATAGAGTAACAGGCTGCTGGCATTGAAGGCAAGTTTCTGATAAGTCTTGCTATTTAGATTACTGAACAGTGATTTCTTGGGTATCATTTGCTTGTACTATTTGTATTGGAGTTCTGAAAAGTTGCCTATACCACATCCCAATTCTACGATAATAAACGTGATGGTTTTGAGGATACGAGCATAATGTTTACATCTTAAAAACCAGTCTCTTGACAAATTCCGAAAAAATATACAATGTGATCTAATGTGTTGGCATTCACGAAGGCAGCTTTTCCAGATTATGATAAGAATGGTACAAAATAGCAATACTAATATCTAATTGATAAATTATAGATTATTTGGATATCTTTTTTTATGGATAGTTGGACAAATTCAGTTTCTTTAATTTTACGAGTCACTATATAGGTACTGACAATGCAAAACCTATGAAGCATCCCACACCACTTCTCCATTTTGGATTAATTAAACAATTGGTGATATAAAATACTGTTTGATATCCTGCAGTTGCCCTGGTTCTTGGTTTATATCAACTATTAACAAAAGAAATAAAAACAATGTAATAAACTTCTTTTGTTAATAGTGGATATAAACCAAGAACCAGGGAAACTGCAGGATTTAAATAATATAGTAGATGAACTTGAACAACTATTTATTAACTCTAACAGTCAGAAATATATGTCAGCATTATTCACTGTACTAATAACTATCATTGCTGTAGCCATACATTCGTTGGAAAAAAAAACTCTGGAAAAACTTACAGGCACAAAAAACTGTAAAAGGCATTTAATAACAAACTTAGACATAGATTGGAACAGCGTCAACAGCACTTTTGACAGAAGAGAGAGAGAGAGCAGGGCCGTTTCTAGAGATTTGGCCGTTGGTGTGCAAAATCTCAAAAAAAATTTCCACCAAATCTAAAATGCCGCCTCGTACTTCAAAACTGATGAGCGGAGGAGAGAAATCTCAAAAAAAATGTTTTCTCCAAATCTAAAATGCCGCCTTGATAATATATGAATAAATAAATAAATAAATGAGCTAATCTCAAAAAAAAATTACACCAAAATAAAAACTGATGGGAGGGGGGGGAAGGAATCTCAAAAATGCCGCCCCAAAAATTGGCGAAGGTGTTCTGTCTTCTAACAAGCATAATAACGATCCTATCATTAGTTTTCGGGATACCGGTTTTAAGATTTTAACAGCGAATT
The DNA here is from genome assembly GCA_936432065.2 of Rutpela maculata. Taxonomy (NCBI): domain Eukaryota; kingdom Metazoa; phylum Arthropoda; class Insecta; order Coleoptera; family Cerambycidae; genus Rutpela; species Rutpela maculata. Next base: position 253,746,107 of record OW386286.2, read on the forward strand.
GGTACGAGAATAGCGAAAAATATGTGGAACAAGAACGATCGCGAATTGTAAAGGCGGCTGAAGCAATAATATTAGAAGATATTAGATCTCATGTATATGAAATTAAAGTTTCCCCGCATCATATGCTTTCTTAGAAAAGGTTGAGAATGACATACCGTCAGTCTTAATGTCCTTATGCAAACAATTATGTGTAAAAACAAGCACGGAGACAAAAATAAGTGGACTACGAAGTGCACTGCTATTTCACATGCAATAATAGCTTCAGCCGATATACAGGGCGGATGAGATACAATGCTTGATTTCCCCCGCCTATAACTCCAAGAATATTAACACTACGTAAAAATATGTCTAAACCATTTCGATAGAGAATTTAATTATCTTTAAATTTGATAACCATCTTTTTTTTTGGTAGGACCATTCAGAACCGAAATATTGGCAAAAAAATGATATTTCCCCAAAATTGAGGGGCGGGCGAGGGGGAAAACTTAGTATGTCTAAAAGAGGCATATAATGAACTGGTTCCAACAGTAAAATTTTTTGTACGATTTAAAACCGTACTTACGCATTCTGTCCACACAGCAAATGGAGATTCTTAAAAAGTACATATCACATTCCTCTAAGTATATGGGAGGTACTTAGTATATGCAAATAAGGTTCAAATTGTCTGCAAAACAGATGTCATTTGTCTCACCCCTGCGGATCCTATATAAGTACTTAGATACCTATGAATAAAATATATTATATTTGGGTACATTACATATGTATTAAATATGTATTACGTATGTCCAAAATATACACGCACGTTATTAAACTATTGTATGTATATTAGGGTGGCCCATCTTTTTCGAAATCGAATTTTTTTATTTCTCACCCCTGCAAATGGTTCCATTTGAAGAAAAAACAGTCCCCACAAAATATTATTGAGGCAAATTGAAGGCAAGGGGTGCCGCAGAATGCATTATTATGCAATAATAAAAGTAAATGGAATTATTTACATTCTTTGGTTGATGCATTGTTTTTTTTTTTTTTAATCAGCAACATTTATCTTTAGAATGACTAATCAAGTCATACAAATATCAAAGACATTATCTGTTGTGACTAAGACATGTGTCATACTACTGTAAATTCGTAGTCTAAGAAAACTAGACTAGAAGTTTTTGAAATAAAACTCTCGTTTTATCTTTGTGTATTTTATTATGAAACGTTTTTTTCATACATAGTACCAAATATTATCCTAAATCTACAAGACATATAGTAATAAAAACAATATTTTTTGCACTAGGCCAAAGCATGCGACAGGGTTTCTTTTTTTACATTTGGAAACTGTGATTTATAATCATTTACAACTTGGAGTAAAAACTGTTTTTGGTCTTCATTTTTTGTTAAAATGTCATTATAGTCAGTAACAAGTTTGATTCCTCTCTCAGCGGTATCATTTACAACTTTAATTTTGTTTACAATATTGAAACATCGGGTATAGCTTTCATTTTCCCTCCATGTTGTTGGATCATTTTCCAAAAATTCCATAGACAAACCTAATTTTTGAAAAAACTGTTTAGTGTTCTCGCATATGAAGTCCTGAATTTCCTTGTTTTCAACGTCAGTAATGTTACTAATCATAAGTCGTTTAATACCCTCTTGATTTGGTGCTTTCCTATTCAAAGCTTTAACCATTTCTCTTTTAGTGGTAACTGAAATATCGTCATCAAAGAAAGATAAGCCAACATTTACTGAATTAAGGTACCACAAATGGTTCACTATTTTCCTACTTGCGGCTTGAGATATTTCTTTGTCAATATTTTGATAATTAATGAGTTCTTTACAAAAGTCTAAGTCATGAAGCGGTGCTTTACTAGCAAATGACGCTGTAAACCAAGCCTTTACATAAACCTTTACAATAAGGAGACATATATCTTCAATACCTATTTTTTCTTTTTTAGTTAGTTGGAACTGATCTTGGAAAAAAAATATTTTTAGACAGTAAATGGCTTTGGCCATCCAACGTGCATGATGAAATGCCCCTGGTCGATAGAATGTCGTGTGAGTGGACTCTTCTTCAACAAAAAGTTTAGAAAGCATTAAAAATTCTTTATAACCATCACGAGGCTGTTGCAAAGTTAAAGCTGCATTTAGAAACTTTACAATTTCGGCTTTAACTGGTTGTAAAATGTGTTTAATTTTTGATACCTGAAATCCAGTTTTTAGTGTATTTTGATCTATTTTAGTCCAAAATTCCCTAAAACGTTTAAATAGTGGCACATTTGGACCAGATGAGGAAGGCATTTTTGTGTCAAACACACTTCTCAAAACCACTTCAAAAATATGATTCTACAAGGAAAATATAGAATATCTCTTTCTAATTTTTGTTGCAATAGTGTGGCTGACCCATTTATATAACCGATATTTGATACTGTTGTATCACAACACAAAGCTATTACCTTTTCGTCCAAATTCCATTCACAAAGCACATCATAAACTGCTTCAGTCTGTTCTCTTCCAGTTGAATTGGGCAAAGCTGGTACTCCAAGTAGTTGTTCAATATCTCCACTAGTAACTAAGATAGCAAGTCTATCGATATTTCCCATTCCAGTGAGAGAAGATAAAAGTTTTCCATCCCAATGGATGACTGGGGCCGGCAATTCAGAATTACCGAAGGCAGTTTTTAATATTTCAGCTCCTTCTTAGCGGATGCGTTGTCTAGAGCGCTGAAGTGTGGTTCTGCTGATGGACAAAGATGTGGTGTCATGTCCTAGTGCTTCTGCTACTGCCGTCAAAATATGGACTCCATACCTGTCGCTTACTTTGCAAGCATCAAATGCAGCGGCTATTTTTGGTGCGATGATGTTACATGTTCCATACAATCTCCTCTTTTTTGGCTGTGACGGGCCAGGCTGGTCTTGTAACAACTCTTCTAGGGCTTCGATTATTTCATCTTCATTTTTGTTGGAGTCGGCTGAATTACTACTTGATGATGGACAGGTGACTGTTCCCTCTAATCTAGCTTTTTCTTGTTGACTTCGTTGCATTCGTTCGGATAATTTCTGTAATTTCTCCTCAGCTGATTTTTCTTGAGAAGCAAGTTGGTAATCAATACCATGCATAAATCCAGGACGTCCCTTTTTTCTTTGGTTAATTAAAAACTGCTCATATTTTCATCAACTCCAATGCATTTGCATGAGAAATGTCAAAAAGATCGTCCAATTTTTCAACGAAATTTTTTTCTTTACCTCCCACACTGGCCCTTTTAGCCGATTTTTGTAAGTTCCTCCACTCTGCATAAAGTTTATCTAGTTGTTTAACACAATGAAAATCCTGACGTGTCGGAATGCGAGCTTTATCCCAAAAAACTGATACCTCTTTTATTGTTAATTTAGCACTTTCATGTACACTTAGCTTCACTTCACGAATGTTATAAAAGAGCACTTGTAATACTTGTCTATTAGACGGCAATGTATTACCAATGATTTGTGACGAATAGTGTCCAAGTAAGTAAATGAAAGTATCCTTTCGTAAGGATCTAACATCAGCCATCGTTAAATGTTTTTTTCAAAAAGGAACGTATGCTAGAACTTATAATGTCACCACTGTAAAACACAATTGCAAACTGACATAAAAACCTACCGTAGGTGCATTATATTTCCAAACTTCCAAAGCAAATAATTTCTAGGAAATAATTACACCAATAAAAGAAAAGAGGTAGATATTTGTATTTTAAGTAAAATTTAAGTGTATTACCGTAATAAAATCTTATCTACAAATTTCTACCTGAATGCGGCACGGGTTACCGTAATAAAATCTTATCTACAAATTTCTACCTGAATGCGGCAAGGGTTACCGTTCACCGAATTATCTGAAACTTTGACATAAATTATTCCTAGTATAATAGTATATTTTCGTGGGGTGAGATTTAAAAAATACGCAAAAAAAATTCACCCCCTATAGAGATGGGCCACCCTAATGTATATACGCGCATGTACATGCATAAAACATCCAGATATAAATGTAACCCGGATTTACATTTGGAGGTATATACAGCATAAGGACATACTTGACAAGTACATATAAGGTATATTACGATTAGGCAGCTCTGAGGTGATGTTTTAATTGTATTAAACAAACACCGGGACGGTGCGCCTGAGTTATTCGCATCAGGAGTCATTCCAGGGTGGGGTAAAAGCACTACAACCATCGTGTTCTTCGCCCTCGAAAATGAGAGAATACCGTTCTTTAGCTCTTTCGCAGTATGTTCGGAATACTTTGTCATTCAGAGAGGGGGTGGTTTCAACCTCTGGGAGTTGTTTTGTTGTCTCCTGATTAAAAGATACTCGATTTATTAATATCTCCTGTAATAACATCGATCTGTCAATCCCTCACAAACATAGTACGGAAAAATCAAAACAAGGAGTAATTCCAAAAGAGTGGAGGAAAGTATTGCAATTGTCGTGTTACTCGCCTTCAAAAACTGGAGCCCTTTCGCAGTATTTTCGTAATGTTTTGTCATTCAGGGAGGGGGTGGTTCCCACCGAGGGTTGTTTTTGGCGTCTCTCGGTCAAAAGATACTCGACTTATCAATATTTCCTGTAATAACCCCGATCTATCAAGCCCTCACAAGCGTATTTTGAGGAAAAAGGCTAACCACCATCATTCCCGTGGTACGACAGAAAATTGAGAGTGTGACAAGAGCCATTTTAAAGGATTCAGAAATTTCATTTCAACGCGTGTCGTTCTATTAGATTTAATAGCCATTTAACCCCGAACTTAAGGATGAAATGTCAATTTGCAAAAAACTGAAGAGTGAAACTATATTTTTGAAGTGATATTTGGAATAAGCGGATCAAAAAACATAAGGATAGTTGTCTTTCACCTTCGGAAAATACTTTTTTATGAGTGCCTGTGTTACCAGCTGTAAAAATTAAATCTATTCTGGGTATTGCAATTTGCCTACAATGGTGTCTATTTAAAAAATCATAAGGTTATTGATATAGCTATCCCGAATAATAATATCACTGCTTGTTGACTTAGGAATTCCCGTTTATTTACCGTAACTTCGAGAACAAAATAAGAACTAAATATAGGAAAACATATTCTGCGAACTCTTACAAATATTATCAGTGAAAATCCCAGGTCACGTTTAATATTCCGATGTCGATGTTGATGTTAATATGGGGCATGGAGGGATAGTCTTTAATTTGTATAAATGCAGAGGCATAATATATCCTTTGCATTAGTGAAACAAGTATTGCAGACTATCAAGTGGTAAGTTCCATTTAAAATTTATGCTTTTAAATACAGTGATAATATATATATTTGCTACGACTTTTTCAAAACTGAAAATTCAAAATTTCAAATCAATAGTTTTCATGATAGAATATAGTGGAAATAATATTAATTTTTTGTTCAATATGTTCTGTTCATTAACATTTTTTATTAATTAAAACCAACTAAGAAGATTTACCACTGTGTACAAAAAATTTATATTGGTCTATTACATTTCGAGTTTAATTTAAGGTTAGAATATTGACAAAAAGATCTTGCTGCCATATTTACAAGATGAGAATATTCCAATATTTTGAAGTGCTAGAATTTTCAATTTTACTTACATTTGAAACGATCCAGAATTTTGCAAGTCCTTCATAGATGATCGATAGCAATTAAATAAAAAAATGTAAATAACATTGTTGATACTATGACAGTAGAAGAATATTTTCTAAACTATATCTTTCATTATTCAGCTATTTTTATTTTATTGAGAATATCCCATCAAAAAACTGATTTTAGAGAAAAATATCAAGAGAAATAAATTAAAGCTGATAAAATTACCTTTAATTCAATGTATTTATACGATGTGGTGGACATTAGAGACTTTCAAAATTGCACTGAAATTTTACTTTTTTTATACTCAAAATTTTTCTTAACTTTAAGCGCCAAGAAAATTAATTCATAAGCTCATGAGAAAAAACTAAAACGTAGATTTTCTTGGTAAATTTTCTCAGTTTTATGAGGATATTCTGTTTCTATTTGCCTAATATTTCTGGTGCTAACGAAAATTGTATACACTCGTAAAAAAATCTGACATTTTTCGGCTTCGATATATTTCTTAATAAGTTTATTTGGAGTTTCCTTACTAAAACATAGATAACAAGGTCAATTATTATCTGTATGACATGACTGTGATGATTTTACCATCCGAAATTAATATTTTCTTTATTTCAGTTTATTCTCTCAACACTGTTCTACAAATTGCCAAAATGAAATTCGTCAACATTCTGTTCATCGTTATCTTCGCCCTTCTATCCCTCCAGACCGCCATGGCCTGCATTAGAAATCGTGATGGTTGTCAACCAGATGGACGCCAAGGAAATTGCTGTTCAGGGTACTGCCACAAGCAACCTGGCTGGGTGGCCGGTTACTGCAAATAATTTTTCACATTCGTCATTCAGGCTGCTGATGTTCGTTATTAATTATTAAGTATTATTTAGAATTGTACCAAATAGAAAATAAAGCATTTTACTGTTAATTCACTTGTATCTTTTACTTATTCCAATTAATTGGAAATTATTTTCGAAATAAATGATTTTTTACGCAAAAACATTGAAAGCTGGAGGACATTTTTATGTAATTTACCTAGAAAGAGAAAAATGAAGACAATCAAATTATATACAGGGTGTTTCACGAGAAAAGGACATAGCTTAATGGCAGGTAGAGGACACCAAGAGTAATCAGAATCACTCATAAAAAAAGCTAGTTGGACTCTCGTTGCTGGAATACAGAGTGTTTTATGTAATTTTTTTGGTTGGTAAGTTCATATTTAGCACAGGTAATGCGCTAGTAATCATTAATAAGTACATGTACGGCAGATACCCAGATAGCACATTCTAGTTCCTAGAATAATCATAGATTATATTAGTACAGGAAAAGATTGAAAAAAATGATCGTAACTCAAAAAAAAATTGCGCAGACTTTAAACGTTGGTTATAAGTTTAAAATAGGCCAAAGTTTACGAAACAAAAAAGTTTATTAGTTTTACGGATCCGCGGGAACCTATAGGGGGTAAAAAGGGGTATTTTTAATAAAGAAATCGATATTTCTCTATTTTCTTGGGAAATATGACATTTACAAAAAAATAGTTAAAATAAAGTTGTTTCTGACAAAATTATTTTTAATTTGGTGTTTTTAAATTAATTTTATAACAATAATTAATCGAAATACAGCAATTTTTCGATGGGGGGATGGCGGATGAATATTTTTTCTAAAACGAGTGTTTTAAAGGGACAAAATAAATAGACCATCTAGGTGATGCTATATATTAACGAAAAACCGCATTTTTGAAAGAAAAATTAATTACTGAGCAATTACAATAACAAAATACCGACATTTTGTTAACAAAAATGTAAAAACGCACATTGAATCAGCCATAACTTCTTTATTTTTTTTTTGATGTGGAAACAAACAAAAAATCATTTTAAAGATTGATTAATTACCTTTAATTTTGTTTGTTAGAACTTTAGATGGAAGTGTCACAGTTTCTAAGATATTCAACATTTACAACTAAATGCTTCATCCTAAAAACGGTCGGATACTATCTATAAAATTAAATATATCCGTAACAATCAACCCACACATATATATAAACAAAATAAATTTATTCTCAGTTTATAAGCTTCATTTTTGATGTCCACCATATTTTCTCTTAAACTAATATTTATTGAGATATTTGCAGAGAAACAAGAATGTTACGTTTTTTCTAAAATGTTATTAACGAAAAACAGTATATGGGAATATATTTTTTTAATTACTGACTACATTAACAAAATTGCAATATTTTGATTAAAAAATAAATGTGAAAAAGTACATTATTTCTGTCATAACTTCATTGTTTTTATGCTATAAGAATAGGAAAAAAATCATTTGAAAACCTAATTAATATTTTGGTTATTAACGTTTTTGGCGTGTCGTACTTTCTGAGATATTTAACATTTAAACTAAATACTTCGTATTATAAACGTTCGGACCTTTAGATTTCTAAATCTCCGAAACTATAAAAATCAGAAAAAAGAAATTCATCTTTAATTTAGTAGCTTTCCCATTTGTTTCTAGCATGTTTTTGCTTTTCCAGTTATTTGACGAAAACGTATTTGAAATACCACTTTTTCAAGCTAAAATCCCAAATTTTCTAGTACAACTTAACAACCTAATTAACTTAACTTAATTTTCTAGTATAACATAAATCTATCAATTTTTATGAAAAGTTGCACAGAACCTTTTCTTCTTAAAATTTAATTATCATCTCTCAGCTCCATTGCTTGACATTATTCCGAAGTTAAAACCTCTAGTATTTCGGTTAATTATTGCTATAAAATTGAACGATCAAACGAACTTACCTGTTGTGAAGTTCGATCGTAATTTTATGAGATCTCCAGTCCGAAGATATCACTTATAATTTACCACGTAGTCCGTCTCTGGCTACTATATCACGCACAGTGTTTAAAGATTAAGACAGGTTTTCTCCCTCCCTACTTAGCTCCCCCGCTACCCGCTGTAGGGGCGCTACCGACTTCATTCGTATTTACAGAATCTTCGCAACTTCCAGGGCACAATATATGTTTGCAATGGGGGGGTGAGAAGTGATATCTTCGGACTGGAGATCTCATAGAATTACGATCGAACTTCACAACAGGTAAGTTCGTTTGATCGTTCAATTTTATTTCTACCTCCAGTCCGAAGATATCACTTATAATTTACCACGTAGATGTTCAAAGTATATTCATGAAGTTGCGAAGTGTTTGAATCACCTTGCTTATTGAAATTAAACTTTATTAATGTAAAAAAGAAAAACAAAATCATATACTATTCCTAATGAAATATAATATGTCAGTAAATTCGTAACGTGATACATAAACTTATTATTTATTTAAACTTAAAATAGATTTACCAAACTCCGTCACGTTTGTTAATGGTCTGTTGTAGAAGTTAGCGAATGTCCTTGAGTTTTGAGTCCAACCAGCTGTTTTGTATATAGCGTCTATTGGGACTGCTTGTCTGAAAGCGTGCGAAGTCGACGCATGGCGAGTCGAATGGGGTTTAAATACCACGGTGTCTACACCTGCTAGACTTAGTGCTTCTTTCACCCATCTACTAATTGTTTGTTTAGATGCACACGAATAAGGTGGTCTGGTAGTTAAAAATAAAAACTTTTCCTGCGCTGTTCTGTGATTTTTGGTAACTTCTATATAATGTCTTAATAGTCCTGCTACGCAAAGGGACGGTTCTTCTGTAAAATATGGAATTTGTAAGCAGGGTTGGCTTTTATTTGTTCCCGACGTTTTTATTTTATCTGTAATAAATATTTGAAGGCCAGTAGGAGAAGTTATTATATTCTCTAACCGAATAAGAGAAATTGTCTGTATACGCTGCCCTGTCATCAGAACCAGTAGCGTGGCCAGTTTTATGGACAACAGTTTTACGCTAGTTTCTTGGTAGGGAAAAATTGTTTCCAGGTAATTAGTGGTTGTGGACCCCAGATACGATTGTATCTTGCTGTTGTGGGTCGAAGGTTAGATACTCCTTTCAGAAAGCGCTTTAGTCTAGGATCCTCTCCTACGCCATTAGGTAAAATTAGAGAAAGTGCTGATCGATGGCTATTGAAAGTACCATATTTCCATATTTGTGTGTCTAACAGGGACTGTAGAAATTCAATCACCTGAGAAGCATCAGCCTCGAACATGGCACATCCTGTTGATGAACAAAAATCCTCCCACATTTTATATGTTGTGCTATATTGTTTAATTGTAGCGTCTGATAATGAGTGCAGGGTAGTCTCAATTGCACTTTCAGGAAACTTTTTTAGTTGGAATGCCTTGCGGATAATAGAACGGCCATCAACGTAAGCTTCTTTGACATTGGATGTTCTTGACTGAAAGGAGAAGAGAGTAATTCAGTACTTGGGGTAAAAGTTATCTGATTGCCTATTTTTAGATTTAGCAATAGCGGATACCATGGCTGTGACGGCCAGAATGGTACCACTAGGATACCGTGAGCGTTATCATCCGTAATTTTTTGCACAACTCTTAAGATTAGGGCAAATGGAGGAAATGCATAAAAAAATAAATTTCCCCAGCTAATGGTAAAAGCATCCACGGCCACAGAACCTGGATCGGGGAACCAAGATATATATTTGGAGCACTTATGGTTGGTATACGAGGCGAAAAGATCGATTTCTGGCATGGCAAATTTTCCCATGATCTCGTCAAAAGCGTAACTCGCTAGTGATCATTCGGTTTCCGTTGAAACTGAACGAGATTCTTGGTCAGCTTTCCAATTATTTTCGGAGCTTATATATGAGGCGACAAGAAAAATGTTTCTGTGTTCCCATCATTGCCAAATTTCTTTGGCGAGGCAATTTACATTTTGGTGTTGTATGCTACCCATCCTATTTATGTAGGACAATGCCGTAGTGTTGTCTGTTCTTACTAAAATGTTGCAATCTTTATGATTTGTGGCAAAACATTTTAAGCCAAACCATATAGCTTTTAATTCTAGAAAATGTATATGTTTACATGTATCCTTTTCTTTCCACCAACCATGAGTGCTCTTGTCGTTTGTGCAAATTCCAAAGCCGGAAAGAGAAGCATCAGTCAAAATTTCCATTTCAAAATTGTCTTTTTTAATGTTATTGAAACTCTGTAATATATTTTTGTCTCACCAGATCAAATCAGGGTAAATTTTGTGTGAAAGATTCATTATTGCATCGTAATTCATGTTGTTTTGTTTTAGGGCTAGAAATTTTTCCCTCTCGAACGTTTTTGTATACATCCAGCCATATTTAACTGCGGGACACATAGAAATCAACAGACCAATGAATCTGGCCCATTCACGGATTTTACAATATTTTCTTTTTTGAAACATTTGTATCAACTTTTTAATTTTAAGTCTTTTTTCCCTAGGTAGATTTATTGATAAATCAGAAGAGTTAAAGATAAACCCTAAAAACTTTTGTTGAGTGGACGGCTGTAAAGAGCTTTTTTCGTAATTTATTATGAAACCTAATGATTTTAGAAATTTTATGATGACTGACGTATTGTTCCTACACTCTGTATTTGTATTTCCAAATATCATGAAATCGTCTAAATAATTCACACATAAAATACCCTGAGATCTGAGCCTTGTTATTATGGGTTTAAGTAGGTGACCGTAACTCATCTCGCCGTCCTGGTTAAGTGGTAGAGTAGCATTAGCTAAACTTCGCCAGGACGTTAATCTAAATAAGGCATTAAAAAAAAAAAAAAAAAGTAGCTTTGTGAACATATATGGCGCCGAAGCAATGCCGAATGGTAGACAGGTAAACTCATATAAAATATTGTCAAATGAGAAACGCAAATATTTTCTAAAATCTGGGTCTACAGAAACCAAAAAATAAGCGTCTTTTAAATCCACAGAGGTCATATATAGGCCTTTTTGTAAGATCCTAGACGCTGTTCTGTAGTCTTCCATTTTGGAATGGGGAGTAGCTACATAATTATTTAGAATTTTTAGGTTAAGGATAAACCTTTTCTTACCATTCGGTTTGTCAGCCAAAAATATTCTAGAAATAAATTGATTTGGTTGATTACTGCACTTAACTATTGCTCCTAAGAGTAGTAATTCTTTTATTGAATTGTGTATTTGTTTGTGCTCTTTAGGAGAATATGTTTTAGGTTTTGGTGCCTTTGATTGCTTTGGTGTGCCGGTGAAGGGTATTTTATAACCTCTCACCCAAGAAAGAATGAGTGAGTTTGAGGTTACTTTTTCCCATTGAAATATAAAATATTTTAATCTGCCAGCCTGTGGGATAACCCTTACCTGATTTATCTCCTCCTGTAGTTGAAGAATTGTTCCTGTTTCCGATTCGAGGGGCGCCCTGTATAAGGTCTCGTCTCCCTCCTTGTACGGAGCGGGCGTTGCTTGTTTCCCGCCTGAACATTGTTAGCCTGTGTACGTCTCCCCCCTCCCCCGGTAGAAGGAAGCGTATTGCTTTTGAAATTTTTGTAATTTGATTTAGGAGGTGAAGGGGAAACGAGTTCCTTTCTCGTTTTCTCCAGCATTTTTGCCGATTTAATTCTTTCGCCCAAGTCAGCTCCAAACAAAAGGGGGCCAGGGGTAGGCTTATTTACTATGTCTTTTACGGGTTTACTAAGAATTGGCGTAATCAAATTACGTCTTGTCTTGGTAATGTTAAAAAAGAGGTTATTTAGCACCCTACCCGAGTCCCATAGTGGCCCTAGAACCTTGTCCTTAACTTGTTTGGTAAGGGCGTTTCCTTCTTGTAAGAGAGCGTTGATTCCGTTACCCAGCGCTGATAAGCCTGCGCCTAATTGGGTTTGTAAACTTACGTAACACTCGTCTCTTGTCTTGTGTATTGTTGACATTATAGGAACGATCTCTGGATTAACCTCTGGAGGGTTTAATGCCAGGAGATTTTCCGGTATTTTATGAAGACTACATAAAGCTTCGAAGTCTGGTTCTGGTAAGCCATATGTAAGTATATGCTCCCATCTGGAACATAAAGCTTTATGCAACTCAAAAGATTTAGATTTTTGTTTCAGCGGGTCATCTCCTAAAATTTGAAGAATATCGTCCCCCAACTCAACATCACTATTTAAAATAAGGGGTGGTGTGTTTTCTATATCCATTGGTCTCTCTGAATGCTTTGAATTCTGTACATTGTTCGCATCTAACGAGTCCACGCCGCGCAGGCTATGATCCTCGTTATTTTGATGTCCAGCGTTTGCCGAAACATAAGAGAGGCGGTCTACGCTATTATACGAGTGCGATCTGCTCCGAGACCGCTCCTCACGGAGACGAGGTGTACGAGGACTGTGTGGAGAAATAGAATGTGACTCGATGCGAGACCTTGAACGGTGTCTGTGGCGACGATTCTCCGGCTGTGGTGAAAAAGATTGGGAACTGTCACGTTCTCTGTGGGACCTTCGTCGCCTTTTATCTAATCTTTTCTCAAGTTTATGTAGTCGTTTCAGTAATTCTTTTTTAGAGCATTCTGAATCACTGCTGTTCGGTGATCGGTGTTTTCTTTTTGATTTACCCATGTTGAGCTAAAAGGAATTTATTATATTATTAGGTTTACTTACGTAGCCTCGATAAGTACTAACCACACGATAGCAGCGCACAGAAACGAATGAAGTCGGTAGCGCCCCTACAGCGGATAGCGGGGGAGCTAAGTAGGGAGGGAGAAAACCTGTCTTAATCTTTAAACACTGTGCGCGATATAGTAGCCAGAGACGGACTACGTGGTAAATTATAAGTGATATCTTCGGACTGGAGGTAGAAATAAAATTAAATTTAAACAACAAATTGGAGATAATTTTGTCAGAAATAACTTTTATTTGAACTATTTTTTTATAAATGCCGTACTTCCCCGAGAAAATAGATAAAAATCTTTTTTTTTAATTAAAAATACACCCTTTTCACCCCCTGTAGGTTCCCGCGGATCCATAGAACTCCTAAACTTTTTTGTTTCGTAAACTTTGGTCTATTTTGAACCTATAACCAAAGTTTAAGTTCTGCACAAATTTTTTCGAGTTAAATTAAAGTTTTTCTGTACTATATGCTTGGAAGATTTGATGTCTCCTAAAATAACACAGGTCTACAAAAAAAAAAAAAGGTCTTGTCCTATGGTTCTCACCTACCTTTTCTGAAGTATCTTGACACTCTTAAGCCAATTTTGGGGAAAAAAAAATTCTACCGCGTCAGTTAATCTCTACCACCCCTAAAAAGGGCAAAAGAAAAAATCTTGTCCTAAGGTTCTGATCTAACTTTCCTGAAGTATTTTGATGCGCTGAAGCCGATTTTGTACAAAAAAAAATCCATCGTGTCAGTTTCCTTCTACCACCTTCTTTCATCCCCAAAAAAGGCAAAAATAAAGTATTGCTTGTCCTAAAGCTCTGATCTAACTTTTCTGAAGTATTTTGATGAGCTGAAGCCAATTTTGGACAAAGAAATTTTTTCTATCGTGTCAGTTTCTCTCTACCACCCCTTTGATCCTATAAAAGTGCAAAAAAAGACTTGTCCTAAAGTTCTCATCTAACTTTTCTGAATTATATTGACGCGCTGAAGCCAATTTTGGACAAAAAAAATTCTGTAGGATTAGTTTCCCTGTACCACCACCCCCTTCAACCCCCCATTTTTTTTTGTTCAAAATTGGTTTCATCACGTCTAAATACTTTAAAAATGTTAGATAAGAACCTTAGGGCAATACCTTTTTTTTGCCTTTTTTTAGAGGATGAAAGGGGAATGGCATGAAAATTTTTTTTTTGATACTTCAGAAAAGTTAGATGAGAACCTTAGGACAAGACCTTTTTTTTTTGTAGACCTGTGTAATTTTTAAATATTTCAGATATTACAGGAATATTCTTATTTATAGATATTCTACGATTATCCAAAACGCATATTACAGAAATAATGAAGTGTTAACTATTATCAATTTTTATAGAGGTAAAATAAGGGGGTAAAATAAATAAAAAAATAAATGTTAGAGGCCACCGAATCAAGAATCTATTCCTCCTCTCATTTACTAAAGACTAACAAAACAGCAGCATGATTTACTAATTAACAACAGCAATAATAGTACACGCAAATTAGATTAAGAAACACTGAATAGGAGAAATAATTTATAATAATATTTGAGATGCGTACTCTAGATAGGCTTAGAAATAAATAGCCGAAAAGTTCCCCCCAATTTAGATTTGGTGGAACGTCCCTTTTTCTGCAAAAAAAAAACACCCTTAAATGGGGACTTAAATCTGGTTTTTCACTTTTATCTTGTAAACCGTTCGTCGGAAGAGAAAAAAGCGTAGGAAATTAAAAATTTGTCGTTAAATTCTGCATACAAAATGTCCTATTAACCTTATAGCTTATCCTCACCTATTTCGCGCTAACAGCATTCGAACAGAGCGCACAGGTAAAAATCAATCCTATTCGAAGTTTCACAGCGAACATATTATCTCTGTATGATATTTTCAATAAATAAAAAAATACATAAAAAAATAAATAAATTAAAATAAAATTTAAAAAAAAATCATTTCTGTGCATTTTTCTCGTTAAAGTAACCTGTTTTAAGATATTCGCTGTGAAACTTCGAAGAGGATTGATTTCTACCTGTGCGCTCCAAACTACTACCCCTTTGTTCGGACGCTGTTAGCGCGAAATAGGTGAAGATAAGCTACAAGATTAATAGGACATTTTTTATGCAGAATTTAACGACAAATTTTTTATTTCCCATACTTTTTTCTCTTCCGATGAACGATTTACAAGGTAAAAGTGAAAAACCAGCATAATGTCCCCGTTAGGGATGTTTTTTGCAAAAAAAGGGACGTTCCACCTAATTTGGAGGGAAACTTTTCGGGTATCTATTTCTAACCCTATCTAGAGTACGCATCTCAAATATTATTACTTTATAAATTATTTTTTCTAAAATGTCTAATTTGCGTGGACTATATATAACTGCAGCAACAAAATTGCATCAATAGTGTGCATAGTAAAAAAATAACAAGCTATCAGCAGAATAATTGTACGAAAAACAAAGAATGCCGATACAGTCATAAAAACGTATTTACCTACAAATTAGAATTGCGATTAAATTTTATGTTCAAAATATCCTCTCTTAGCTTCAGTGCCTTTTTAAAAGCTTTTATTTAACTTGCAATGTTTGTTGGTTTAGGTCAAATCTTGCAAGCTGAATTTCAAGTAGTTCTAATTAAGCTAGAGCTTTGAAATTTGGCACATGTGTATAAGTCCGGTGACAATGCAACATAGTACAGCCATTATCGGTCTAAATCCAATATGGCGGACGTCCCAAGATGGAGGATCTGCTTTTTAATCACAATCCCGTTGATATGGGTGTCAAATGAAAGGGTTTGACGAGTAAAATACGATAAAGTGTGACATCATTCTAAATTCAATATGGCAGACGTGGGAGAGGTGGGTAAGGGTTGGGAAGAGGTGGGTAAGGGGTGGGAAGAGGTGGGAAGTGGGGAAGAGGTGGGAAGAGGTGGGGAAGAAGTGGGAAGGGGTGGGAAGAGATAGGGAAGGGGTGGGAATAGGGAGGTACGAGGTGTGGAAGCGGTGGGAATAGGGTGGAGAGACGTGGAGAGAGGTGGGAAAGGGTTGAGAAGAAGTGGGAAGTAGTGTCAGAGGGGAGAGGGAAGGGGTGGATGGCGGTGGCAAATGATAGGGTTTTGTCTGTCTGTTTGTAAAATAAGTAGACTAAAAAGTAAAAAATAAAATTATATAAAAAAATATTTTTAAGGAAAAGCTTTTATTTGAAAAAACTACTAAAAAGTAAAAATAATTTTGTTTAAATTCATACACATGGAAACCAAAAGCTTTGGGGGCGGTCAATTGAGCAAAGTAACTATGCAATAGCGCTATATGACCGCCCCCAAAGCTTTTGGTTTCCATGTGTATGAATTTAAACAAAATTATTTTTACTTTTTAGTAGTTTTTTCAAATAAAAGCTTTTCCTTAAAAATATTTTTTTATATAATTTTATTTGGTGCTGTTCACGAGATTGCCGATTGAAATCCTTATAGTCTAAGAGCTAGTAAATACTTTTATTACTTATTTTTCCAGTCGACGAACATCGATAGGATTGTTCTGTTAGTGATAGTAATCAACAAATTTTGAGTCCGGCAAACATGGAGGAAATCGTTCTTCCGCCCTTTTGCAGTCTTTTCCGAATTCATTCAGGGAAGGAGTGGCTACAACCCCTGGGGTTGTTTTGGCGTCATCTGGTCAAAAGATGTTCGATTTTTCAATATTCCCTGTAATAACCCCGATCTGTCAAGCCCTCACAAGCGTATTATGGAAAAATCAGAACGTGGGGTAGTAATAGTTTTTTGGGGGGAAAAAGTACACCACTATTTCCGTGGTACGACGTTGAGAGTATGTAACTAGAGCCATTTTAAACGGTTCAGAAGTTTCATTTCAACGTGTGTCGTTCTATTACAATTAATTGCCATTTAACCCCGAATTTAGGGATGAAATGTCAATTTGCAAAAAACTGAGCAGTGAAACATAATATCTTTGACGTGATATTTCGAATCAGCGGCTCAAGAAACATAAGGACAAGTGTCTTTCACCTTTGGAAAATATTTTTTGTGTGTGTGCCTGTGTTATTAGCTGTAAAAATTAAATTTATTCTGGGTATTGCAATTTGCCTATAATGGTCTGTATTTAAATAATCAGAAGGTTATTGATATAGCTATCCCGAATAATAAAATCACTGCTTGTTGGCTTAGGAATTCCCGTTTATTTATCATAACTTCGAGAACTAAATAAGAACTGTATACAGGAAAACATATTCTGCGAACTCTTATACATATTATCAGCGAAAATCCCAGGTCACGTTTAATATTCCGATGTTGATGTTTATGTTATTACGGGGCATGGAGAGATGGTCTTTAATTCGTATAAATGCAGAGAGACATATATCCTTTGCATTAGTGAAACAAATATTACCGACTATCAAGTGGTAAGTTCCATTTAAAATTTATACTTTTAAATAGAGTGATATATACATTTGCTAAGACTTTTTCAAAATTGAAAATTCAAATTAATATTTTTCATGGTAGAATATAATGAAAATAATATTCACTTTTTGTTCAACATTTCCCGTTCATAAATATTTTTTATTAATTAAAACCATGAGATGTCCACATCTAAGAAGATTTAACATTGTGCACAAAAATTTATATTTGTCTATTAAATTTAAGTCGAGTTTAATTTAAAGTAAGAATATTGACAAAAAGATATATTATATATTTACAAAATGAGGATATTCTAATAATTTGAAGTGCTAGAAGTTTCAATTTGACTCATTTGAAACGAATTTTGCAAAGACTTCCTAGATGACCGATAGCAATTAAATAAAAAAATGTAACTGACGTTGTTGACACTATGAGAGTAGAAGAATATTTTCTAAACTATATCTTTTATCATTCAACTATTTTTATTTTATTGTGAATATCCTATAAAAAAACTGATTTTAGAGAAAAATATCGAGAGAAATAAATTACTAATAAAATTACCTTTAATTCGATGTATTTATACGACGTGGCGGACATTAGAGACTTTAAAAATTGCACTGAAATTTTACTTTTTTTAGACTCAAAATTTTTCTTAATCAAGTGCCAAGAAAATTAATTCATAAGCAAATGAGAAAAAACTAAAACGTAGGTTTCCTTGGTAAATTTCCTCAGTTTTATAATGATATTCTGTTTCTATTTGCCTAATATTTCTGGTGTTAACGAAAATTTTATATACTCTTAAAAAATCTGACATTTTTCGCCCTCGATATATTTCTTAATAAGTTTATTTTGAGTTTCCTTACTAAAATAGAGGATAACAAGGTCAATTATCTGTGTGGCATGGCTGTGATGATTTTACCATCCGAAATTAATATTTTCTTTATTTCAGTTTATTCTCTCCACACTGTTCTACAAATTGCCAAAATGAAATTCGTCAACATTCTGTTCATCGTTATCTTCGCCCTTCTATCCCTCCAGACCGCCATGGCCTGCATTAGAAATCGTGACGGTTGTCAACCAGATGGACGCCAAGGGAATTGCTGTTCAGGGTACTGCCACAAACAACCTGGCTGGGTGGCCGGTTATTGCAAATAATTTCACATTCGTCATTCAGGAGCTGCTGATGTTTATTATTAATTATTAAGTATTGTTTAGAATTGTACCAAATAGAAAATAAAATATTTACTGTTAATTCACTTGTCCCTTTTACTTATTCCAATTAATTGGAAATTATTTTCGAAATAAATGATTTTGTACGCAAAAAACATTGAAAGTTGGAGGACATTTTTATGTAATTTACCTAGAAAGAGAAAAATGAAGACAATCAGATTATATACAGGGTGTTTCACGAGAAAACGACATAGCTTAATGGCAGGTAGAGGACACCGAGAGTAATGAGAATCACTCATAGAAAAAGATGTTAGACTCTCGTTGCTGAAATACAGAGTATTTAAGTTTTTTGGTTGGTAAGTTCATATTTAGCACATGTAATGCGCTAGTAATCATGAATAAGTACATGTACGACAGATACCCAGATAACACAATCTAATTCCTAGAATAATAGTCATAGATTATATTAGTACAGGAAAATATTGAAAAAAATTACCGTAACTCGAAAGAAAATTGTACAGACTTTAAACTTTGGTTATAAGTTTAAAATAGGCCAAAGTTCACAAAACAAAAAAGTTTATTAGTTTTACGAATCCGCGGGAACCTATAGAGGGTAAAAAGGGGTATTATTAATTAAAAAAAAATCGATATTTCTCTATTTTCTTGGAAAATATGACATTTACAAAAAAATAGTTCAAATAGAAGTTGTTTCTGGTACAATTATCCTTAATTTGCTGTTTTTAAATTAATTTTGTAGCAATAATAATTAACCGAAATACGACAATTTTTCGATGGGGGGATGGCGGATGAAGTTTTTTCCTAAACCAAGTGTTTTAAAGGAACCAAATAAATTAAGCATATAAATGATGCTATATATTAACGAAAAACATCATTTTTGAAAAATTAATTACTGAGTAATTACAATAACAAAATGCTGACATGTTGTTAACAAAAATGTGAGAACGCACATTGAATCGGCCATAACTTCTTTATTTTTTGTGATGTGTAAACAAACAAAAATCATTTTAAAGATTGATTAATTACCTTTAATGTTGTTTCCTAGAACTTTTGATGGAAGTGTCACAGTTTCTAAGAAATTCAGCATTTTAAACTAAATACTTCATCCTAAAAACTACAAAATTAAATATATCCCTACACATATATATAAACAAAATCAATTTATACTCAGTTTATAAACTTCGTTTTTGCTGTTTACCATATTTTCTCTTAAACTAATATTTATAGAGTTATTTGCAGAGGAACAAAAATATTACCTTCACAGCTTAAAATGCATTTTTTTCTAAAGCAAGCACCTGTAAGCGGATGAAAAATTTTTTGAGCGCCTAGGTCACACTATATATTAACGAAAAACATTATATGGGAATATATTTTTTTAATTACTGACTACTTACATTAACAAAATTGCGACGTTTTTATTTAAAAAAAAAATGTGAAAAAGTACATTGTTTCTGTCATAACTTCTTTGATTTTTATGCTATAAAAATAGGAAAAAAATAATTTGAAAACCTAATTAATAGTTTTTCATTTTGGTTATTAGCGTTTTTGGCCTAAGTGCCATAGTTTCTGGGATATTTAACATTTAAAATAAATACTTCGTCTTATAAACGTTCAGACGCCACCTTTAGACTTCCATATCTCCAAAATCATTAACTCTACAAAAATTAGAAAAAAACGAAATTCATCCTTAATTTAGTAGGTAGGTTTCTTATTTGTTTCTAGCATGTTTTTGCTTAATGTAATATTTTTCGATTTATTTGGCGAAAACGTATTTGAAATACCACTTTTCCAAGTTAAAATCCCATCTTTTCTAGTATAACTTAATTAACTTATTAACTTAATTTTCTAGTATAACTTAAATCTATCAATTTATATGGAAAGTTGCATAGAACCTTTTCTTTTTAAAATTTAATTCTCTCTCAGCTCCAATGTTTTTGTTTATTTTTTAGGTGCCACCCTTTGAAAAGGGGTGACATCTGCTCCTTATAAATTAGCAAGCCCTCGCATAATATAAAAGCTTCTTTTTTTATGCAATTACTATTAAGCTGCCAAAAATG
Source organism: Rutpela maculata (assembly GCA_936432065.2). NCBI lineage: Eukaryota > Metazoa > Arthropoda > Insecta > Coleoptera > Cerambycidae > Rutpela > Rutpela maculata. Next base: position 253,766,871 of record OW386286.2, read on the forward strand.
AACGAGATCTAACTCATATGACATTATTCCGAAGTTAAAACCTCCAGTATTTCGATTAATTATTGTTATAATATTAAATTTAAACACCAAATTGAAGATAATTTTGTCAGAAACAATTTTTATTTGAACTACTTTTTTGTAAACTTTCCGAGAAAATAAAGAAAAATCGACTTTTTAATTAAAAATACCTCTTTTCACCCCCTATAGGTTCCCGCGGATACATAAAACTCCTAAACTTTTTTATTTCGTGAACTTTGTCCTATTTTGAACCGATAACCAAAGTTTAAGGTCTGCACAAATTTTTTTCGAGTTAAAGTTTTCCTGTACTATATGCTTGGAAGATTTGATTACTCCTAAAATAACACAGGTCTACAAAAAAAAAGGTCTTGCGTTTTTGGAACTACTAACTACGAAAAGCCCAATATGCGCATTTTTTTCAGCATATTTTAGTGGCTTTGCCTTTGTAGCAGCCGAATATTTTTCTGGTCATAAGCAGATCCTAATTTGTACTATACTTGAGTAAAATATGATTCAAATCGGAAACGAAATGAAAAAGTTATAAGGGTATGTTCATTTTAAGTGAGTCACATTGTATATTTAAGGAAATGTATAGATTTCGACAAAATATTACGTTAGTAAATACGTCCAGTATTGTAAATTAAAGATTCTTTCTTGACTGTGATTTATTAGCAGACCACGGTATAACGCTTTGGTAGAAATATTCAAGGTACATAATTGATTCTTTTTATTAATTATCGATCTTCGCTGGCGAATATCTCGTAAACTATAACACATAGGAAGAAAATGAATATAAACATTCTTGTGGGAAATTTAATTACATTTGATTTTGCATAGATTACCTCTTTCCGTGCGACGCATCGTTCCCGAGTTATAAGCGAAGAATAGAAAAAAGGAACCTTTCCACCCCCTCTCCTCCTGAAGTGGCGGGGCTAAGGGCGAGGACTTTTACTATGTTTACCTCATAACTACCTCTACCGCATTCCTGAAGAGAAAAATTTTCCCCTCCTCAATGTTCTCTACAACTTTTTCAGTGACTGGACTATAATACCCTCTAGCTTGTAAAGAAATCGTTATGTATATCAAAACAGCTGCCCAAGGAATCACTACTTCCACATCCAGATTTTCTATCCAAGTCACTCACAACGAAAAAATTTTGTATGTGGAAATAATTATTTATGAAACTTTAATAATATAATATTTGAAATCCTCTACCCCAAAAACCCATAAAACCATACCCCATATCGTTAGTGGGGCAGGGGTGGCGATAGGGGGTGGTAGTGGGGGTGGATGAAGTAAAAAAATATTTTGAGGTTCCTGGTTCTTGTACACACACTAAATCACAATTTTTTTTCATCCCCTTTAATAATGGGTGGGGGTGGTAATGGGAGTGGCTAATGTCAAAATTTTTTTTTGAGACCTTAGCTTCTCTTACATATACTAAATACCAATTATATGGAATCTTACCTGCTTGATTTACCTATTTACCCCAAATTTACCCTTCGACGGAACCAGATGAAAATATAATCTAGTTCTAGATCTCGTTAAGGTACATATGTGTACCAAATTTCAAGTCAATATCTCAAACGGTTCCTGAGTAAACGTGCGCACAAAAAAAAAGTTACAGACAGACCGACAGACAGACAGACAGAAAATTTTTTTCGGTCAAACTTTAAATCTCGACGTTTCATGAGATTCTAAGCCTATTTGAACAAAAAAATCTAAAAAAATTTTTTTTGTCGTTACTATACTTCCACTGGATGTGGAAGTAAAATTAGATTTCTCATTTATACCTGGCGCATTCGCCATAAATTAGATAATGCAAGTATAATATAAAAAAACTTGTTTCCAATTCACATTACACTAGACACAACCTGATGAAACTACTATGGGACATGAGACAACCAACAAGCCATTTCTTTCAGTTTGCAAAATATTTCATAGCTAATCCAGAGTAATGACATTGCTAATGATTGAACAAACAGAATAAAACATAAAGGTCGAATTGAAAACTTATTCTACCCATTATGGGCGAGTTTTACCAACTAAGTTCAGCTTGATCCAAGATCAAAATCCATGGTTACGATTATTGTAATAATCGTAACATGGATTTAGCTGATAAATTGTTAATAAATTTAGCACTTCATTATTAGTTGTAAAAATTATTAAAATTTACTTACAATGCAGTGTATTAAAATAATTTGAAGACTATTGCCCTAAATAAAAATTTAGCTGCTTGTTGATGCTATTGGAATTCCCGTATGCTTACCACTAATTTCAATAACAGAATAAGAAATAGAGTAAACATATTACAAATGTTGCAAAATATTATCAATGAAAATCCCAGGTCACGTTTAATATTTTGTTGATGTTATTATAGTGCATGGGGGGATAGTCTTTCATATGTATAAAAGCAAAGAGACAGATATCCTTTACATTAGTAAAACAAATATTGTCAACTATCAAGTGGTAAGTTTCTTTTGAAATATTTTTGATATAGTGATATTCCATTGCAGAGATTTTTTGAAACTGAATACTTAAGTGAACATTTTTCATGGTAGAGTATAGGGGAGTTAGTATTAAATTTTTGTCCAGTTTGCTTATTCGTTAATATCGTTGTAGTAACCAAGTCTATGATGGACAACTACTAACAAGATTTAACACTGTCTATTAAATTTAAGTCAATTTCAATTTAAGGTTTGAATTTTGACAATGAAAAAGTGTGCATATTCGTATTTACAAAATAAGAGTATTCCAATCTCTTGAAATGTTAACGCATTTTAGGATAATCTGAGGTGTTGGATATTTTGTGTTAAAAGTATGTGGTTTCTCTTTGAAAATAATGTTTACATGCCGAATACTATTTTACTTTATCAAATAGTTCTTTACTCCCGAGCCAGCAGATGAAAATGAAGGTAAAATTATCCTTAAAAAAGGTCAATTGTGAAATTTTGAAATGTGGAATAAAACGTCAACCAATAACCTTCATTTTCACTCAAACTGATTCGTTTCAAACAATCTAGAATTTTGCAGAAAATCGATAACCATTAAATAAAAGAAATTGAACAACTGGAGACAATCATATAGTTTAGACTGTGAATAGAAGAATACTTGATAACGTTTTTCTCTAATCATTTAGCTGTTTTTGCTTTATTGGAAATATCTCCTGAAACACTAATTTTAGACAAAAATATCAAGAAAGTTAAATTAAAGTGTAAAAGAATACCTTTAATTTGTTATAGTTACATGATTAATATAGTGGATATTAGAGACTTTTAAAATTACACTAACATCTTGCATTCTTTCATATCTAAAAAATTGATTGACTTTAATCGCCTAGAAAATTAACTTATCAGCAAATGAAAAAAAAATAAAAGGTAGATTTTGGTGGTAAATTTTCTCAACTTTATAATGGTATAGTTCATTTTGTTCTCATATGCGTAATATTTCTGGTGCTAACGGAAATTTCATATGCTTCAAAAAAGATTTGACATTCTTAGCTAAAACGTTGGTATAAAACAGGGGAAAAGTCGCTTCCTTCTCGAGTTTTTTTTTTAATCTTAGAACAAACCTAGATATATACCATTTCGTTAAGTAGGTCGACGTTCATTAGAAATCATGAAATACAACATTTTTTAGTGGTCACGGACATTGTTATTTTTAAAAAGGTGTGAATTTTTTTTTTTTTTTAATCATGTTTTTTTGAACATCTAATGCCATAACTCAAAAACGAATGGAGCTGTCCAAATGAACTTTTTTTTGTTATAAAACACACACTTAAGCGCTTCTATCTGTGTATAGTATTGTCAACTAAAACATTTTTAAGTTTGTTAAAAACTTAGACAACCTTGAAAGTTCAGAAAATACGCAGTCAAATTTTCACCAAGCTACAAACTTTTTTGTTTTTGGAAATTATGTATAACATGCTGCGAAGAAAATAAAGCCAAGAGACCAAAAAAGTTTTTGATAGCATAAATTTTATTGTGTCTTGTACAGTTTAGGTACAGTGATTTTTTTTAGAGCGCGCGAATTGCAGAAATTGAGTATTAATACGCCCGCGTCCACTAAAACTAACTAGTCTCGGGGCGGTGTACTATCAACGTTATTCGTTTTCGTCGAAGGTCAAATTATAAAACCGCTGCCCAAGGAATCACTACTTCCACATCCAGATCTTCTATCCAAGTCTCTGAGAACGAAAAAAATTTGAATGTGGAAATCACTTTTTATGGAACTTTAATAATATAATATTTGAAATCGTCTACCCCAAAAACCTATAAAACGATATGCCACATCGGTAGTGAGGCTGAGGGTGGTGGAAGGGGGGTGGTAGTAGTGGTGGATAAAGTAAAAAAAAATTGAGGCCTTTGGTTCTTGTACACACACTAAATGACAATTTTATTTTTTTCGCCCCCTTGAGTAATGAGGTGGGAGTTGGTAATGTGGGTGGTTAATGCCAAAAAAAAAATGTGAGAGCTTAGCTTTTCTTATATATACTAAATACCAGTTTCATGGACTCTTACTTGCTTGATTTGCCTATTTACCTCCATTTACCCCCAACCCTTTAACGGAATAATCTAGTTCCAGATCTCGTTAAAATACATGGTACATGTACCAAATTTCAAGTCAATATCTTAAACGGTTCCAGAGTAATCGTGCGCACAAAAAAGTTACAGACAGACCGACAGACAGATTTTTTTTTGCTCAAACTTAAAATCTCGATGTTTCATGACATTCTAAGCCTATTTGGACAATGCAAATTTTCAAAAATATTTTTGCCCATACTATATTTCCACAGAATGTGGAAGTAAAATGTGTAACGATATTCTTTCTCTTATTACCACTTGTATTGTATTGTAGAACGTATGGTCATTGTGCGAATTGTGCGTGGATTTAAAAAATATTTAAGATAAATAAGCAATCGAAGTTTCATTGTAAAATGGAGTGAATTTTATGTGGCGTAGTAATAGAGGAAAACGATAAACTTGTGCACAAGCCATGGAAACAGAGTTTAGAGACTATAATTAGGAAATTAAAAAAGACTTAATTTAGGATGTTTTTTCCTTTTTTGTTACCTAATTTAGGCGAAAATAACACATTTACTCAATTCACAGGTCTACAAAAAAAAAATTCTTCTCCAGGGACTGAACCTATCGTGCCTTAAGTATTTTTGTGTGCTGAATCCGAATTTTCATTTAAAAAAATTTTCTACCGCGTAGATTTCGAGTAAATTCCGGTTTTTATTGTCAAAAAAAACGTATTTTGACGATAAAAACCGGGATTTACTCGAAATCTACGCGGTAAAAATTTTTTTTAATTGAAAATTCGGATTCAGCATACAAAAATACATAAGGAATGATAGATTTAGTCATTGGAACAGAATTTCTTTTTTTTTGTAGACCTGTGTACAAAGTGCACCTGTGCCGCAGATCTACAAGAAAAAAGTTCTGTTCCAAGGACTAAACTTATCATTTCTTATGTATTTTTGTGTGCTGAATCCGAATTTTCAATTTAAAATTTTTTTTACCGCGTAGATTTAGAGTAAATCCCGGTTTTTATCAAAATACGATTTTCTGACAATGTTTGACGTTTGCTAAAAATCTAAGTGGAAAATTCGGATTCAACATACAAAAATACTTGAAGCATGATAGGTTTAGTCCTTGGAGCAGATTTTTTTTTGTCGACCTGTGTTATTGTGTGGATCTAGGGTAAAAATGCAATGCATGGGAGTTTCGGATAGGGACTCTGACAGAGGAAATGTCGAATACAAATATTAAGATTGCCACGTGCGTTAAGAAACTGTATTTTTTATTTAGCTCCAATAATAACGCAAAAAAAGGAAAACTCGATAGTTTACTTTTTAACAAAACACTCCAAAATTGTTACTTTTCCTAAACTTCTGTTTATGGGATTTTATTAACCCCCTAGTTGCGCAACATTTTTTCCATTTTACTATAATATTATTTTTCACCGTTTCCGAGATCCCAATGCAATGCATACTCCATTTAAGATTTTTAGTTCCTTTTTGCCTTCAACCTTAGTCCTTAATGTGTCACTGAAAAAAATAAATTATCCTTTCAGATCCTCAAACGTGATAAAACAGTCCTAAACATAAAAAAATAATAATGAAAAGTTCCGTTACACAAAATACATAATCATTATTATTCTTAAGTACAGCGCGCGTACGCTTCGACAATTCCTCCATACTAAAAAATTCGTAACTATTGCTAATAATGAAAATATTTTTTTTCTAAAAACTTTTTTAGTCTATTGACTTCATTTTCTTCACAGCATGTTACACAAAATTTTCAAAAACAAAAAAGTTCCTCGCTTAGTGAAAATTTGATGGCGTATTCTCTAAACTTTCAGGGTCATCTACGTTTTTGGCATGTTTACATTTTTTCTATTAGCAATCCTATGAATAAAGAAAAGCGCTTAAGTGTGTGTTTTATAACAAAAAAAAGTTCACATCGATAGCTCAATTCATTTTTGAGATATGCAATGGATGTACAAAAAAACATGATTAAAAAAAAAATAAATTTTACACTTTTCTTTAAATAAGAATGAATATCTGTGACCACTAAAAAATGTCGTATTTTGTGTTTTTATGTGTAAAATGATGTTGTTGGTAATACCCACTGTGTCTGATCTTGTTCTAAGCTCATAAAAAAAAAGACACAATTTTACCTCTTTTTCGCTCCACTATTAATCTTTGCGATATTTGCGAGAAGAGCAAATACATTGCCCTAGATTCACTTATTAATACAATTATTTCGAGTTTTCTTACTAAAATGGAGAACAACAGGATCAGTTAACTATGTGATTTTCCTTTCAAAATATGTTGAGGTAATTGTACCATTCGAAATTATTATTATTTTTTTTTATTTCAGTTTGTTCTCTCCACACTGTTCTACAAATCATCAAAATGAAATTCGCCAGCATTCTATTCATCGTTATCTTCGCTCTTCTATCCCTACATACTGCCATGGCCTGCATCAGAAATCGTGACGGTTGTCAACCAGATGGACGCCAAGGGAATTGCTGTTCAGGGTACTGCCACAAGGAACCTGGCTGGGTGGCCGGTTATTGCAGATAATTCCTCATGTTCGTCATTCATGATCAGCTGATTGTCGTTATTAATTTTAAGTGTTATTTATAATGGTACCAAATTGAAAATAAAATGTTTGCTGTTAATGCTTGTATCTTTTAATTGTTCCTTATCTAATTGATAATTACTTTAAAAACAAATGACTTTGTTCGTCGAAAAAATTTAAAACAAAAGATCAATTTTTCGAAATATTTATGTCATTTATCTGTAAAGAGATGATCGAAGACAATAAAAAAATATATTAAGCCAATCTGGCAACTTTAGGGACAACTATGTATACAACTATACTACAAACTACATATAACAATAAGTGGACAAACTGAGTAATATATGAAACAAACCAACGAGAGAACAAACAAGGGAGGGTCAAGTTCGTTATTAGGTTTGTAGGTGAATGATGAAATAACAAATATTTTTTCCCTATTATCACGTTATTTTGTTGTGAAAAATAAATTTTAGTTATCAAATTATGATTCAATTTCAGTTGTTTACATGTGTTTGCTTAGACGCTGACTAACCATAGAAATGTTGTTTAACTTTTGCATGGTACAAGAAAATAATGTCATTAAAAAACCGCTGCCCAAGGAGTCACTATTTCCACATCCAAGTCTCTTACAACAAAATACTATATTTGCACTTCATTATGTGGAAATAATTGTTTATGGAACTTTAATAGTATAATATTTGAAATCATGTACCCCAAAAACCCATAAAATTTGGTTGGTAGTGGGGGTGGATGAAGTAAAAAGATATTTTGAGGTTTTTGGTTCTTGTACACACACTAAATCACATTTTTTTTCATCCCCTTTAATAATGGGGTAGGGTTGGTAATGGGGGTGGTTAATGCCAAGAATTTTTTTGAAGCCTTAGCTTCTCTTGTATACACTAAATACCAATTTTATGGACTCTTACCCGCTTGACCCCCCCCAACCCTTGACGGAATAAGATGAAAATATAATCTAGTTCCAGATCCCATTAAAGTACATACGTGTACCAAATTTCAAATCAATATCTTAAACGGTTCCATAGTAAACGTGCGCACAAAATAAGTTACAGACCGACAGTCCGACGGACAGACCGACAGACTGACAGACATTTTTTTTTCGCCCAAATTTAAAATCTCAACGTTTCATGACATTCTAAGCCTATTTGAACAATAAAAATTTTCAAAAATTTTTTTTGTCGTTACTATACTTCCACTGGATGTGGAAGTAATTGTATTTTTATCGCCCTTTATTTTTAAACTTTGCAGTTAAATATTAGCTGCCCTATGGAAATTTAAAAACTGTTGATATTTTTAGTTGTGTATTTTTGGTCGCTCTACACTATGGCATGCATTGGGTTGGTGGTTTGGCGAGGTTTTAAGCTTGAGCAAAAAAAAAAATCTGTCTGTCTGTCGGTCGGTCTGTCGGTAACTTTTTGGCGCGCACGATTACTCTGAGACGGTTTACGATATTGACTTGAATCCTGGTACACTTATGTATTATAGTGAGATCTGAGACTAGATTATATTTTGATATTATTCTGTTGAAGAGTTTGGGGATAAATGGGAGGTAAATAAGTAAAGCAAGCAATTAAGAGTCCATAAAATTGGGATTGCAAACAAAAAGCCAAGGTCTTAAAAATTTTTTGGCATTAGCCACCCCCACTATCACCCCCATTAACACCCCGCCCCCTTATTAAAGGAAAAAATAAAATTGTAATGTGTGTACAAGAACCATATTGTTTTGACATCAGCCACTACCACCCTTACCTCATTATTAAAGCGGTTAAAAAAAAAATTGTGATTTAGCGTGTGTACAGGGGAAAAAAAGGCCTAAAATATTTTTTTGGCATCAGGCACCTAATGCCTGTAGTGAACGTTTTTGCTTGTTTTTAGCATTGTTTGAGTTAAATGAAACTCTTTTTAAGCGATTGTATTAAAAAATTTCGAAAAAGTTAACACTGAAAAAAAAAGAGAACAACTATGCGCCAAGAAATTCACCATTTTTTCCCAAAATATTTATTTGGTCAAAAAAGTACCGCTAAACGTTGTCCAAAGTGGATTTTAATCCATTACATAGGCTGAAACTATTAAATATATATAATTATTAATAACAGAAAAAAATTTAAAATATAGTTCAGAGATTATACGTAAAAAAGTGGAAAATTTTTATTTTTAAAATAGACTCTTACAATATTGTAATGCAAGTACTGATGTATCAGAATCCTCGAGACGTGCACTTATAAACTCAAAACGGTAGCGGGCGCTGTCAAAAAATAATCATGTCTTTTACAACAATAAAGCAGTGCAGATAATTCTTTCACTAAAATTACTCCATTCTTTCTTGCAGATTTTATATCAGAGAAGTAGCATCTATCAGCAACAGTTTTTTAAAATGCGTCGATGCTGAAATTTATACTGCACTATTCTGATACACTTTGTTTAAACAGTTTCTGTAGCAATTGTCAACAACAATTTCGAGAATAATTGGGCAACACCTGAATCTAGAAAGAATGAGCGTTCCATTGGTTTGAAAATCATTAAGAAATGTTAAAAAATGTGCCTGTAAATGCAGTGGGAATATAAAATTAATCAATCTTCAGTAATACAAAAAAAAAATTACACCTTATTGCAATCGCGGCTAGGCTGGCGCCCTTCATATTTAGATCTGCAAGGTCATTCCAGATAATGCACTAATTTTTTCAGAACTGATTCTTCGAGTGCACATTCTATGATCGAATTTCGCTCTTCAGATTCCCGACTATGGTTTAGACATTCCAATTCAGTTTCAACACGCACCTTTAAATTGAAAAGTCCACGTCAAACCTGCAGCTTCTTTTTATTTCGATTCAATGATATTAGATTCACAATCAGCGACTTCAAAAATCCTCACGCATTCCTTGAGCTATGTCCATTATTACAAATAATTTTGTATAAGAAAAGAATTTCTTTAAGCCTATTAAAAAAAATTCAGATTCAGCTTTTTTAAATTGATCATTTTTAGAACATGTTGCAAAATATCGATTAAACGAAAAGTTAATCCGAAATATCGACAATTTCTTATCCAATTGCACTCGACTAATAGTGTATTTTCGATTCGTTCTCGATAAATAGTCCAGTCGATAAAGTAAAAAAATACACCAGATGCTTGCAAAACAATGTTATCTGAGATTTTCCTTCAGTAACTGTGAGTGGAGGGGTTATACATTACAAAACCACAAAAATCAGTTCTGGGGGTGCCGCGCAACCCTCCAAAAAACCACTCCTTAGGTGAAAAAAGCCTTATATTACTGATAACTCGTTAACCGTTGAAGATATAAAAAAATTGCTCATTATAAACCTAGACTAGAAGTTTTACCTTTACTTTTAGACCGGGTACATTCAAAAATATTAAAATACAAGGACTCTAAATCCAAAAAAAAGGCTGCATATTCAATTTTTTGACGATATTTTTTTATGCAATTTTTTAACTATTAAATAATTAGAAACAATATATTAAGTCAAAAAAAAAAAATTTGAGCTAAATTTTCAAGATGTTTGGATCTTTTTTTAAATTTTTATGAAGCAATAAAAAATTGGCCAAAATTTGGCTAACTTCAACATGCTGGTAAATTTGTAAATGTGAATATTTTTATTCCTAACTTTTTCTGCATTGAAGTACTAACTTGAACTAAAAGATAATGCATTTATAACTTATATTAAAGTCAGTTATTTTTTATGGGCCTGTGAATAGTTAGAGGCGCAACAATTATTGTTATTTTTATGTACTAAAAAATATCAAAAATAGCAACACAAGGGAGTATTTCATATCCCCTTTAAAACCCATGTTGATTTTTTTTCCTAGCTTGTTTGGTTTTCGAGTAATTCAATTTTTTCTATAGGCCGCGCGCAAAAAATTTCAAATAAACGAAAATTCGCGCGCATTTAAAATACAAATTTTGGAATTCTTTTCAATATCGCTTTCCTCGAAAACCATCGCATATACAACTGTTACGGTCGATTTTCACATTTAATAATGGCCAGAAATTTATGTACTAATTTTCGTTATTTTCCCAAATTTTATTGTACATTTGAGCCTATTGATACCGTCTCTCGCGAATTAATAGAGTATAACTGGTTGCATAATAGCAGTACCTAATGGCTTACTTTGGTCATTTAATATACTCTGATACAGGTAGTATGGGTGAGTGCGTTCAGATATTCATTAAGAGAGTGCATTGCAAAAACGCCGCCCTTGTAAAGCTTCTACAATGGCCAGTATTGTTGATTAAACCTTCTTTGGTGGGTAGATTTATGAGGGGACGGCTTTCAGAGTATATTATGATAATATTTGTGGATATAAACGAAGTTAGGAAAATCTATTCTAGTTGTGGGATGCGCCGTGGAGTAGAAATTCTGAACGTACCGAGACGGAAGACAAGAACTTGACATTTTGATAGAGGACATTTTCTTCTTGGTCATTTTTCCTTTTGCTGCTTGAAGATTGAGTCGTCTGAATACGAGTTTTAGCAATATTGTAAGTTTTGCTCCATTTATGGGATTAAGTATTCATCACGACAAGATTAGTTGTATTTTCATTTGGTTTGGAGTATCGTTTAGGGAAATGCAGCTACGGATTTTCCGGATAAAGTCAATTTTCAAAGCACGTGGCATCGTCTGAATGCAAGATTTTGGAGTGCCATTTTGACGGCAAAGGACCTCTTTCAGCCCACATCACATCTCAGGTACGTCTCTGAAAACCCACTTAAGGTTGAAATAGATTTGTAATTTAGGTTATTTATTTTATTGCAGGGCTGTTTGTTTGTTTGTCTGTTGATTTGTTCGTTCGTTAGTTGTTCATTGTTGAGTATATTACAAGTATTGGGATCTATTTGTTGGTTTATGGCTATTTGGATGGATACTTTATGATTTTACTTGGACCTGTTACTGGTATTCCACTTGAGCTTTTATGTCACATCCTACACTTTACGAGGGACTTCCAGCCTAACCTTAGTTTCAACTTCTAGTCCAGATTTTGGTGTCTAGATGGTGGATGATTGACTGACATGTTGTGTATGTATGGTACTGGGGATCTTGACACGTTACCTTAGACTCTACGTAGATGGTCTACCACCTGCGGCTGTTATCACCCTGAATTACGCTACCCTGGTAGGACGGGAAAAGGTATTCAGACACTACCAAAGGTAAGCGGAATCATATTCTCTATAACGAGGGATCCGGTACATCTACTCAACGTCCACGTCCATTTTCGGGGAATATTGATAATATTTTGCTTGTAACGTAAATCTCAGTAACACATTAGATTTCAGTAATATTTGGTACATTTTGTGTATCGTTACTTCACTGGTACAATATTTGGTAGATTTTGTGTATCGTTACTTCACTCACTTAATAGCATTGCCTTATTTCACAAATAGATGTCAATAATTTTAAGTAATTTTATGTTTTAACGTACCTTGGGTCAATTGTAGTTTTTGTCACGCTTCTGGCATATGACCTTTTGTACATTTTTAAAGGATTTATTATTTTGTAAGATATTTTGTGTGTATTAGGTTAAGCGTGTGGGCCCCACTTATTAGAATATATTGTGACACTTGTACTGCGTACCGAGTTATCGGTGATAATTGTGAAAGATTTTGTACTACGTACCCTGATATTGTATGAAATGTTAAATTAGAACGACGTTGCCTTTTATATCTGACCACCTACACCACCCCAATTATCGAAGCCACCCCCAAGGACCTGAGTAGTCGGCCGTGTGAGACTTCCTCCTCACTAGCTTATTGCAGAGGGGGTACTGCACGTAAAATATTAAAATTTTGTTCAGGGCACAGGGTGACCACCCTACCCTGCGTTCGAGGTTTAGCAGCCTTTGGGGCCCCCTTTTAGAGTGGGCCCAGGCCCCTGCAACACAACAAAATTACAATAGGATTTTTTTTTAGGAAATTAGTCAAACTTTCTTTTTTATGATGAGAAATTTTTTTATATCTTCAACGGTTAACGAGTTATCAGCAAAATAAGGTTTTTTGGGGGGTTGCGCGCACCTCCAGAACTGATTTTTGTGGTTTTGTGATGTATAACCCCTCCACTAACAGTTACTGAAGGAAAATCTCAGATAACATTTTTGTGATGGAAATATTTATAATTATTGAACTAAAAAATTATACGTAATCAGATTCTGTTTATTCTGCAATCATGTAATCGAAACTACATCAGATCTACCATATTTTTATTTCATTACATTGTTTACCAGATAATACACAAATAAGATTATGCTATGAGTAACGTTTTTAAAAACTTTCAAAATATGCGTCAGTTTTTCAGTGTACATAAAGGCGGATATATAAACTGTCATTGACAACGCTACAGCCAGTACTCCTGATTTAGAAAGAAGGTTGGTTGTCCACTTTCAATTGGTGGTAAGTTTCATTTTCGCATTTATTATAATATAACAATAGTCGAAATAATTCAGTGTAACTTTCCACATAGGTAGTCCATAGAAAAAGGTTGTTTTACATCACTAATTATACACTTGGGAAAGCATTGTGCATTAAAACGTAATCGTGTACTTTCCGGGACTTCTTCTTCATATAATGTAGATTAAGAAAATTGATGTTTTAGAACTGTTGGTCTATCTATCCGTTGTTTGTTTATTGGCGCTATATTTAAAAAACCCTTCGACGAAGAGGAGCAATATTATTTATGTATTCTACCTAAATTTGATTGAATAAAAGATATTGACTATATTTCGAGTTAACTGATAAAATAATTTCGTAAGAACTGCATACACACTCTATGAGCTCTCTTTAGTGTAGTGTACTTCGATTTTGAGAAAATTTTGTTAAATAAAATTTTCAATAAAAATTTAAGAAAAAAGGTCATCAATTTCATATTTCCTAATTTTTAGAATACCCTGTACAATTTATTTTAAGTTTGACAATTATTTACGACTTTCTAAGACAAGCAAAACTTTTTATAAAGAATGACCGAGGTATGATTTTTTTTTAGGTTTAGATTTTTTCACCCCTTCTTGAAAATCAAATCCTAATGCACATTTTTCGTGACTCAAATTCGAAAAGTAAGAGTCTACAAAAAATATTCATGACAATTGAAACGTAATACAATTCCCTACGATTCGGTTCTTAGGACAACCCAAGTTATGGCTATTTGTTTTTAGAAAAGTACGTTTTTATGAAAATCGAATTTGAAATTTCTTCCTTTGAATATTTTTCCAAGTTCGCACATTTTTTTTTCTTAATTTAATACTGTATGATTTTGGCCTTAAATTCGACGGTTTTGTATTTGTTTTTAAATAATCAAAACATCTATGCTATAATATTTAAATTTAGATATTTATTAATGCTTATAGAGTGTTGCGCGATTTGTTCTTAAATTCGGCAATTTTGCTGCTATTTTCTTTATTCATTTTCTACACACTATATTCGTAATCAGCCAGCTGAGTTTCATTTTTTTTGTCTCTGACAATGATGCATAAATGTAGTCAAAAATGAGTAAAATTGCGCTAAATTTTTTGTAAACTAAAAAAAAACAAGTTCACTTCAATTACACATATTGGATGCACTTAAAAGAGATTTTTCGGAAAATTGCAATCCTGAGAAACAGATTCGAGACGATCAAAAATAATCTCTCTCGTAGGATAAAAAGAAATGTAATTTTTAAGCTACTTTCAGAATGTCTGTTCGTATGTCTATGCGTCTGTTCATTCGTCACGTTCCTCATAAGTATGATAAGTTATTATCATCTAGAAAAACTTTATTGTTTATAAAAAAATGACCACGGAATATAAAACTTACGAAAAAATTTAAGAAAAAACATGAACTGAAGCTGTTACGTTTGATAAAATTCTACAAACACAAAAATGCTGAATATTATTCTGTCGACCACCACTCGAGATGGCATTGTCGGGAGGTAATTAGAATTACAAACATACCAAATATACTTAAAAAAACTAATTTGTTTTAAGAAAATGCGAAAAGTATACTATAAAATATTGAAAAATTACATATAAAATTAAATAATCCGACGAAGAGAGTAATCTTCGCTTCTCTTTATTATTATTATTATATTGTTCGGTAAACATTACATTAATTTTTACGTAAGTACTACCTATATATTTTTTGTTTTCAGTTAATCTCACATATTAATCTCACAAATTGGCAGAATGAGATTCGTTTACATCCTATTCATGGTCTTCTTTGCTCTTGTTGCCCTACAGGGGGCGCTGGGACAAGAACAAGAGGATGTTTCTATGGCATGCCTTCCCAACGGCAAGCATTGTCAACCAGGTCAACCAAGTAAAGGAAAGTTTTGCTGTTCGCAGTTCTGCTTGAAGGAAGTTGACGAGAAAATCGGTCGCTGTGAAACAAGACAATAAATTGACTTACTTTTATCCTGTATCAACTTAACTGACTTGACTTGCTTATGCTTATATTTGTACTTATAACTAAAAAGTTGTTTAATTATAAAATATTTTAAACAATAGAAATTGACGAGAAAATTATTTATTGACTATGTGGATAAAACTTGCTTGATATTATTTACATCTCTCTTGAGTATATTCATTAAAAGAAACATACTTTACTCTTGGAAAAATTTTACATTTTCTTTATTTCCGATCACTCTGTATAGTAACTCGTAATCCTGAAAATGGCTAAGAATTTTTCGGCATAAGCAGAAGTTTTTATGCAAAATGTCTTTTTACCAAATAACCAAAAATGAAAAAGTATACATATATACTGTGTGTCCATGGATTTAGGTCCATCCGTGGACACAGTGAATATTAATTAGCGATTTAATTAATATGTTCAGAAAATAACTTTTATAGTGTTTCAAAAACAACTGATACACTGAAGAGACTGATTTCAGAGTTAAAGCCAAGGAAAGGCCCTATGTTAAGGACTGTGGCCTCAGAAAGATAATAAACCTACACTTTGTATCTATGTAGACTCGGCTAAGGCCGTTGACTGTGTTTGCCATACCGAACTGCTAATGGTATAAGGGGAAAAAGTATAATTTATTTAAATGTTATTTAACTGAAATGTAAAAACTACTGTCTAAGAAATCCCTACTTCCACATTCAGATTTCCGATCCAAATCTCTTCATATCCAAATCACCTACTGCTAGCCCTTTATTAGAGGGGCGGGTAGAAGGGGGGCTTATGCTAGCAAAATTTTTAGGCCATTGGTTCTTGTACACACTAAATCACAATTTAATTTTTAATAATTGGATGGGGCTTGTAATGGGGGTGATAACGTGGGTAGTTGATGTCAAAATAATTTTTAGATCTTGGCTTCTCGTACATACACTAAATTTCATTTATATGGACTCTCACTTACTTGCTTTACATATTTACCTCCATTTAGCCCCCAACATTCAACTGAATAAGGTCAAAATATAATCTAGCTCCAGATCTCGTTATAATACATAGTGTACCTTTCAAGTCAATATCATAAACTGTTCCAGAGTAATCGTGCACACTAAAAAATAGTTACAAAGACCGACGCGACGGGCCGAATTAATTTTTAGATCATACTTAAAATCTTGAAGTTTCATAACATTTTAGGTCTATTTGAACAAAAAAAAAATGTTCTTTACCGTTATTATACTTCACTCCACTACGTGAATGTGAATGCAGAAGTGAAAGCAGTTCGGTATGAAGTGCCACAGGGTACTGTGCTCGGCTCAAGTGCTGCAAAAATAGCTTTTTTAAATATTGCTGCAGCCGTTACAAATTTTGACAATGTTATCTTGTGTAAAGTATTTTTATTACTCTAAATTCGCGATCAGAAAATCTAATTTAATAGAATCGCAGTTTAAAATGGGTGAAAAGATAGAAAATTCTGCTATTTTGATCCTAAGGGCTCAAATTCTGGGTGATACTGGAAAAATTGCTCTGTGGAAAACCACTTGATTTCATAGTTTAATAGAGGATAATACATTTCCGTATAGTCCAGTCAACGAATTTATCAATATAGACTACATGGGGGGTGGCAGAATTTTTGAATTCAGGGATGGGGTTTAGGGTAGTTGGGAGGTAAACATGCTAAAAGTCTAAATTTTGATTTTTTTTTGGTTTTTCGCTTTTAACTCAACAACTGTTGGTCCTTGAGAAAAAATATTCTTGCCCTTGAAAGCTGACAAAATTTCCTATACTTTTTATTCCAACAAAAAGTTTCTATCTTCAATCGTTCTCGAATTATACGCTTCTGAAAATCGCTGTTTCGGATCACATTTCTCGTCATACTCTGGTCTTAACTCCTCAAATCTTTTTTATAAAATAAATTGTAATTTGTTCATCCAAAACACCTTAGCAAACTTTATTTTAGACGAAATCCATCTCACGCCAGAAGAACAGGCAACCATCGACACCCTCACACCAGACTTTTTAGACGATCCTCCCTCGGTAGATTCACTAGATAATGACCCACATGTCCATTCAGTTGCCATGAAATTTGGAACAGCAATGGAAGTATCACCTACCACGTACCATCTGCTAAACTCTGAATCCAATACTTCAATATGGTGGAATTGATGAAAGAGCACATTCATGCAGAGAGGGCTGATTTCCAAGCTCACCTGACTATTGTAACCGAATGCTACCCTACTTTTATGCAGCTGGGCATTTCCCTTATGCAAAGTCATGCCACTTTTATGTGCAGGACATGGAAAAACTGTCTTTCCATATGTCAACTGAAGAGTATCAAAAGTTTGTGGAGAAAGGATACTTCACAATGAGGCGATACGACGATTGAGACCACTCTCATGCACAACTTCCACAGCCGTGGTGGCATGACCCGAGGAAGGGGAATCACGGATAGTGCTATAAGTAAGTGGGTTGTTGGAATGTCTGCAACTAATGACATATGTACTTCACTCGAGGAATATTCAGGTGTCTTGGATTCGTCAAGTGAACAACACAAGTCGATGCAGAAAGGCATCATTAAATTGTTCGTCAGCATGCCTCAACTGCCAGGGAAACTGCCACAATGGACTCCCCATAAAAGACGATGAGGAGGATGAAGAATTTGATGACGTAGTAATTTCTTTGGAGGATTCATTTTCCTCTTCTGCTGGCGTGGTGTCCCCATAAACTATTACCGCGCCCGAGAATTGATCGTTTTTTTTTTCTTTCTTTAAAAAAAAGCACTAGCTAATTAGCTATTAGCCAATTATATGTAAATAAAAGTAGCTATTATATGTAAATAAAAGTAGTTCAAACCATAATACTGTGGTGTTTATAGAGGTACCTACCTGCTTATTCCCACTGTTTTAAGTGTAGCTACTCATTACTATACCAAATGCAACAACATACAACAATAGATAGATTAAAAAAAAATGAAAAATGTAAAATGTAAAATCCATCATTTCAGCCATTAATTATATGTAGAATATATAATTTCTAAGCCAATTTAATTCTCTTCACTTGATTTGGTTGTATTTTATTTTACAAGAGCAGAGTATGACGAAAAATGTGATCCGAAACAGCGTTTTCCGGAAATCGGCGATTTTCAGAAGCGGTTAACTCGAGAACGGTTGAAGATAGAAAAACATAGGAAATTTTGTCAGCTTTCAAAAAGGTAAGAATAATTTTTTCTCAAGGACCAATAGTTATCGAGTTATAAGCGAAAAACCAAACAAAGTCGAAATTTAGGGCCTTCCGGAAGCCCCCCCGTGAAGCTCACCTCCTAGGATCGGGGACTTTTAGTATGCTTACCCCCTAACTATCCCAAATCCATCCCTGAAGTAAAAAATTCTGCCGCTTCCCATGTAGTCTATAATAATTCGTTGACTGAACTAGTACTAGAAGGAAGCCCACTAGAATAATCCATTTGCAACAAAACGTTTGCGACGACGATTCGTGATAAAACATTTTCTTCCAAAGTTTGCTAATGTTGTTCGCTTATGATGTTGTTTATAAATTAGGAATAGGGAATAATATCGGTATTACACATGATACTAATACTTACGTATAGAGATATTATTTGGAAACACTCAAGCAGTCGGATTAAACCTAAAATTTCCGCCTCTAATAATAATAAGAAAGTAGTTAATTAATATTAAATAAAAAATGTGTGAGTTGTGATTTGCTTTATACCTAAATAATAATTTCTAATCGTCCCACCTTCTAGCGGCTTGTATATCAGTGTATACTCGGAAGTTACGTAATTTCAGACGAGGATTACGTAGTGGATATACCATCCTTCGGAGGGGATGTAAAGCAGGCGGTCCCTTGTCTATTAAATGTTAGGCAAGTAAAAGATCCCTACTCTTCTTAAGGGAAGAGGTTCGGCAAAATTTCCAGGTTGGGGGTAGCTCGTCTCCTGGCGTCGGTGATAGGCCCTGGTAGCGGAAATAGACCGACGTTAAACAGTTAAAAAAAAAAGTATCCCCTTTAAAACCCATTTTGATTTTTCTTCCTAGCTTGTCTGGTATTCCAGTAATTCAATTTTTTCTATAGGCCACGTGCAAAAAAATTCAAATAAACGAAAATTCGCGCGCATTTAAAATACAAATTTTGGAATTCTTTTCAATATCGTTTTTTTTCGAAAACCATGGCATATACAACAAAATTATAGGACTTTTTTTAGCAAATTAGTCAAAACTTTCTTTTTTATGCTGAGCAATTTTTTATAACTTCAACGGTTAACAAGTTATCAGTAAAATAAGGCTTTTTTCACAGAAGGGGTGGTTTTTTGGGGGGTTGCGCGGCACCTCCAAAATTGATTTTTGTGGTTTTGTGATGTATAACCTCTCCACTAACAGTTACTGAAGGAAAATCTCAGATAACATTTTTGTGATGGAAATATTTATAATTATTGAACTAAAAAATTATACGTAATCAGATCCTGTTTATTCTGTAATCATATAATCAAAACTACATCAGATCTTCTACCATATTTTTATTTCATTACATTGTTTACCAGATAATACACAAATAAGATTATGCTATGAGTAACGTTTTTAAAAATTTTCAAAATATGCGTCAGTTTTTCAGTGTAGATAGAGGCGGATATATAAACTGTCATTGACAACGTTACAGCCAGTACTCCCGATTTAGAAAGAAGGTTGTCCACTTTCAATTGGTGGTAAGTTTCATTTTCGCATTTATTATAATATAACAATAGTCATAATAATTCAGTGTAACTTTCCACATAGGTAGTCCATAGAAAAAGGTTGTTTTACTTCACTAATTATACACTTTGGAAAAGCATTGTGCATTAAATCGTGTATTTTCCTGGACTTCTTCGGATTTCTATGTTTCATATAATGTAGATTAAGAAAATTGATGTTTTAGTACTGTTGGTCTGTCTGTCCGGTGTTTGTTTATTGGCGCTATATTTAAAAAACCCTTCGACGAAGAGGAGCAATATTATTTATGTATTCTACTTAAATTTGAGAGAACAAAAGATATTGACTATACCGGGTGAGTCACGAATTGCGCTCGCCCCGATATCTCCTAAAATATTTGGAATAGAAAATTGAAATGTGGAGGGCTTATTACACGACTAAAATGCCATCTTTTCAATAAAAAATCAAGTTTGGTGCACATCCGGTTTGACCGGAAATGCCCACAACTTTCGATTTTTAAATGGAACACCCTATATATTTTTACATTTTTGGAATCTAGAGGAAATTTTGAATACAATACATCCATTTTGGTCACTTTTTGATGAACATTAAAAAGTTTATTAAAAAATCTATTTCTGAATCCAGAGTGCTGTGGTGCCCAAAACATATTTTAGTTTGTGTGCTACGTTACTATAAAAATACAAAGAGCAATATGATTGCATTACTTAATTGTCTAGAGGCGTTTAAAATTTTCAAATGTGATTTTTACCCACTAACTCGGTTTTTTTAAATGGGAAGTTAATCGTTCACCAACAATTTTAAATACCTCATTTTCATACGAATCTAATGATAACCAAAATTTTGAAAATCCGCTCAGAAATATTTGAGATTTCAGCCAAAATACAATGCAACCAAGCTCTCAGAAACATGCGGCTAATAGATAATAGATTAGTGGGCTTTGGAAACTAAAATGACACATTTGAAAATTTTAAACGCCTCTAGACAATTAAGTAATGCAATCATATTGCTCTTTGTATTTTTATAGTAACGTAGCACACAAACTAAAATATGTTTTGGGCACCACAGCACTCTGGATTCAGAAATAGATTTTTTAATAAACTTTTTAATGTTTATCAAAAAGTGACCAAAATGGATGTATTGTATTCAAAATTTCCTCTAGATTCCAAAAATGTAAAAATATATAGGGTGTTCCATTTAAAAATCGAAAGTTGTGGGCATTTCCGGTCAAACCGGATGTGCACCAAACTTGATTTTTTATTGAAAAGATGGCATTTTAGTCGTGTAATAAGCCCACCACATTTCAATTTTCTATTCCAAATATTTTAGGAGATATCGGGGCGAGCGCAATTCGTGACTCACCCGGTATTTCGAGTTAACTTATAAAATAATTTCGTAAGAACTACATACACACTCTATGAACTGGCAGCAGCTCTCTTCAGTGTAGTGCACTTAGATCTTGAGAGAAAATTTTATTAAAAAAAATTTTCAATAAAAATTTAAGAAAAGGGGTAATTTGGTTAAAGTCAATTTCATATTTCCTAATTTTTAGAATACCCTATACAATTTATTTTAAGTTTGACAATTATTGATGACTTTCTAAGATAAGCAAAACTTTTTATAACGAACGACCGAGGTATGATTTTTTTTTAGGTTTAGATTTTTACACCCCTTCCTGAAAATCAAATCCTAATGCACGTTCTTCGTGACTCAAATTCGAAAACTAAGAGTCTACAAAAAATATTCAGGACAATTGAAACGTAATTCAATTCCCTACGATTCGGTTCTTAGAACAACCCAAATTATGGCTATTTGTTTTTAGAAAAGTACGTTTTTATGAAAATCGAATTTGAAATTTCTTCCTTTGAATATTTTTCTAAGTTCGCACATTTTTTTTTCTTAGTTTAATACTGTACGATTCTGGCCTTAAATTCGACAATTTTGTATTTGTGTTTAAATAATCAAAACATCTATGCTATAATATTTAAATTTAGATATTTATTAATGTTCATAGAGTGTTGCGCGATTTGTTCTTAAATTCGGCAATTTTGGAGCTGCTATTTTCTTTATTCATTTTCTACACACTATATTCGTAATCAGCCACCTGAGTTTCAATTTTTTTGTCCCTGACAATGATGCATAAATGTAGTCAAAAATGAATAAAATTGCGCTAAATTTTTTGTAAACTAAAAAAAAACAAGTTCATTTCAATTACACATATTGGATGTACTTAAAAGAGATTTTTCGGAAAATTGTAATCCTGAGAAACAGATTCGAGACGATCAAAAATAATCTGTCGCTCGTAGGATAAAAAAAATAAAATTTTTAAGCTACTTTCAGAATGTCTGTTCGTATGTCTGTGCGTCTGTTCATCCGTCACGTTCCTCATAAGTATGATAAGTTATTATTAGCTAGAAAAACTTTATTGTTTATAAAAAAAATGACCACGAAATATAAAACTTACGAAGAAATTTAAGAAAAAACGTGAACTGAAGAGTGCTGCTACGTTTGATAAAATTCTACAAACACAAAAATGCTGAATATTATACTGTCGACCACCACTCGAGATGGCATTATCGGGAGGTAATTAGAATTGCAAACATACCAAATATACTTAAAAAAACTAATTTGTTTAAAAAAATGCGAAAAGTATACTATAAAATATTGAAAAATTACATATAAAATTAAATAATCCGACGAAGAGAGTAATCTTCACTTCTGTTTATTATTATTATTATTATATTTTTCGATAAACATTACATTAATTTTTATGTAAGTACTACCTATATATTTTTTGTTTTCAGTTATTTTCACATATTAAACTCACAAATTGGCAGAATGAGATTCGTTTACATCCTATTCATGGTCTTCTTTGCTCTTGTTGCCCTACAAGAAGCACTGGGACAAGAACAAGAGGAAGTTTCTAAGGCATGCCTTCCCAACGGCAAGCATTGTCAACCAGATGGAAGTAAAGGAATTTGCTGTTCGCAGTTCTGCTTCAAGGAAGTTGGCGAGAAAATCGGTCACTGTCAAACAAGACAATAAATTGGCTTACTTTTATCCTGTATACAACTTAACTGACTTAAATTGCTTATGTTTATATTTATACTTACAACTAAAAATTTATTTAATTATGATATATTTTGAACAATAGAAATTGACGAGAAAATTATTTATTGACTATGTGGATGAAACTTTTTATTGATATTATTTACATCTCTCTTGAGTATATTCATTAAAAGAAACATTTCTTGGAAAACTTTTACATTTTCTTCATTTCCGATCACTCTATATAGTAACTCGTAATCCTGAGAATGGCTAAGGATTTTTCAGCATAAGCAGAAGTTTTTATGAAGAATGTCTTTTTTCCAAATAACCAAAAATGAAAAAGTATACATATATACTGTGTGTCCTCGGATGTAGGTCCATCCGTGGACACACAGTGAATAAAATTGAGCAATTTAATTAACAGTACAATAAACGAAGGAAATGGCAGGGAAAATTTTGGATAGTTTGGAATATTTGGACCCTTTATGTAAAAACATGCTCTGATCACTGGAAAACACTAAATAAACTCCAAACACGTCACAACATATTCTTATATATAAATGTATATATATTTTTTTATCAAAAAATGCAAATATCTCATAAAATAAGCATTTTTTGAAAAAATACAATAATAAAAAGTGTTTAAAATCACATTTTCCATATGACCATGGTATTAGATTTGCAGTTTTTCCTTTTAGTTTTCCGAAAAAACTGAAAAACTAACATATATACATATATATATATATATATATTTTTCCTCAATTATCTCGCTATCTATGCATTCTTTCAAAAAATTTATAAGAACAAAAAGTATTTAGAATGTTATTTTTCATTCCGTAGTGCTATTCAATTAAAAATTTTCTACGACGCTTTTCCAAGATAGGAAATTTTTTTATAAATATGCTAAAATTTTATTGAATATGCATTTTTATTAAAAATATTACAAAACGAAAAGTATTTTAAATGTCATATATATATATATGTTAGTTTTTCCGTTTTTCCGGAAAACTAAAGGGAAAATTGCAAATCTAACACCATGGCTTGTACCATGGTTATATGGAAAATGCGATTTTAAGCACTTTTTATTCTTATATTAAAAAAAAATGCTTATTTTACGACATATTTGCATTTTTTGGTAAAAAAAATATATACATATATATATAAAAACATGTTGCGACATGTTTGGAATTTTTTTAGTATTTTTTCGTGATCAGCGCATGTTTTTACATAAAGGGTCCAAATATCCCAAACTATCCAACATTTTCTCATTTGGCCGCCATTTTGAACTTCGTTTACTGTACTATAATATGTTTTGAAAATAGCTTCTATAGTGTTTCAAAAACAACTGATACACTACGGAGACTGATTTCAGACTTAAATCCAAGGAAAGGGCTCTATGTTAAGGAATGTGGCCTCAGGAAGATAATAAACACTTTGTAACTACATCGGATCCCGGCCCGGAGCCAACCAGACAAATGTGTGGTTGGACGAGGCGGGTCCGATTTGGTTTGACGACAATGAATGCTTGTTACAGCTAGGACACCTGTCCGCCTCAGGCAGACTTAAAACTAGGTTAAAATTAGGGAATGTGCTCGCACGAGCCTAAAACTAATGAATAAAAAACTTAAAACTAACACTTGCACTGCACTTACAAATTTTTGGTTGCTGATACGGGAAAACAGAATTAAACGAAAAAACTCGTTCGAGCAAATGACGTCCTTGTGGTCTGACCGCCGTGAAGGAAAGTGGGGTAGTTAAAAGGGTTTAATTTAAAAAGTTTGAATTTATAGGATGTTATCGGCCTAGAGGGGATTTAGAAAGACAAAAAGGGGACAAAAAGAACAAAAAGGATAAAAGAACAAAATTATACAAACATAAAGAGGGGGAAAGTTAAAATTGAGGAAAGATAATTAGTAGAGTAGGGATACTTACGCAGTGAAGACGCAACTACGCTCGCCCCATTTCATCGTTTAAAGAGGATATATATATTTCCGTACTAGCAGAATAATACATTTGCAACAAAACGTTTGTGAGGACGATTCGTGATAAAACATTTTCTTCCAGTTTGCTAATGTTGTTCGCTTATAATGTTGTTTATAAATTGGGAATAGGGAATAATATACACATGATACTAATACTTACGTATAGAGATATTATTTGGAAACACTCAAGCAGGCAGGACAGGGACGGATTAAAGTATTATAAATAGTAATAAGAAAGTAACTAATTTATATTAAATAAAAAATGTGTAAGTTGTGACTTGCTTAATACCTAAATAATAATTTCTAAACATGATAAAAGCAAATAAATAAGAAATAATTAGGTAATTGTAAATATAATCTGTATTAAAACTAGACCAGGCAAATCTCAGTGTAAAATGGGTTTGGCGTGAACTATTTGGGGACAGTTATTTGTTTATTGCAATAGATAGCTCTATTAATGTAGGATAAGTACATAAAGACGCAAAAAATCCCGACGTGAGCTAAAGCCGCCATTTAGAAAAAATGACCGCCAGAGACATTTTCTTTAAAATCATATATCTCAGTAACCGTTGCTCCGATTTTAGATTTCTTTTTTTTGTTCCATTCCTCACTTCACATTTTACAGAAAGTATGATTACATATTTTGCGATAAATTAAACGATAAACTTAGGAAATTAAAAAATAATTTAAATATTACGGAAATTTAAACTTTTGTAAACTCGAGACGTTTGTACTGAAATTTCTAGTCAATTTTTGAAAAAATAATTTTAATAAAAGTTCTAGAGAACACAATTAGCTTTCATTTGTTTTTTGGCCGATGTTACTAACTCAAATATTAACGGAATAATAGTTATTTATATATAAAATTGTAATCATTTTTAATAATGTATATTAAGGTATAAAGGGTGCCCAGTCAGTGTTCTCACGGAAGATTGTGCAAAACGGCTAACTTTATAAAAAAACTTTCTTAACAAAACTTTCAATGTTTCGTCTCTACTACAACTTAAAATTATTTTCAATTATACAAGGTGTCACAAAAACGAGTCACACAAGAAAGTATAATTTTTTTAAATAGAACAGCCTGCATTTCCTTAACCAGTTAAGCCTCCAAGGGCTCTGTATTACACCCTAAAATATTCTGCCAAGTTATTTTTTTTTGTTTTTTTTTGGACAGTTTACAAACATTTTTGACTGGCATATCTCCGCGATTTATTAATCGTTATTTCTAAAAATGTGGGATGTTGTTTGATAATGATGTATTTACTGAAAAACATTTTGGAAATAAATCTTTAGTATATCGGGTGTCCAAAATATTTGCGTACATTTCTTGATATTTAATTATTTTTCTTATTTTTTTTAAACGGAATGCCTAGGTATGCTTTTTTTACATGAATGAATAAAACACACAATTCCTCACATTTTAATATCTCTTTATTTCTATTTCAAACGTTTTTCGAGATATGATTATATCAAATAATTTTTGCGTAAATTAAGGTGCTCTTTATTTTGGCATTAAAATCTATATTTTGTTTTACATTTTTTTCAATTTTTTTAAATGGAATGCCTATAATTTTTTTAAATGGATGAGTAACGCTTACGATTTCTCACATTTTAATATCGTACACTTTCTTTTATGAACGGTTCTTGAGCAATAACTTTTTTCACAATATTAAAACTAACCTAACAACTGCTCAAAATGTCCACCATTTTGATTCAGGTAACACTGAGGCCTCTTGATAAATGAGCGCCTTACACAGTGTAACATATCAACATTTATACGATTGAAACACCGACGAATCCTTTCCATCATATCTTCTCAAGTCGTTGGTTCTACTTTATAAACGACTGACTTCACAAATCACCAAAGAAAAAACCCACTGAAGTCAGGTCTGGTGACTTAGGCGGCCATGTAATGAGACCTAACATAGTTTAATAACAATAAATTAGATATTATTTAACAATTTATTAAAACATTGGACCTCCTCTTCCTATCCACCTTTCAGGAAACTGATTACTAATGGCCTGACGAACATTTCTACTAAAATGTGGTGGTGCACCTTCAAGTTGTAATCACATATTATTCGTAAGGTAATCAGGAATATGCTCGATTATTTGTGGAAACGTATTTTGCGTAAAATCTAAGAAGACTGCTCCATTCACATTTTCCTCAAAAAAGCGAGGATGAATAACATAATCATGTACAATTCCTCCCCTTACATTTAATCTCTGGTTCTGATTTTTCTGTGCAACATGAGAGTTTTCTCTGACATAATAGAAATTGTGCCTATTCACAAATCCGTTGCGATGAAACGGTGATTCATCCGTGAACAACACAAATTTGAAAAATTCTTCATTTTCTCCAATTTGGTTTTGAGCCCACTGACAAAAATTTAATCTACGATTTAAATCCACATCCCAAAGCTCTTGATGAATCTGAGCTCGATAGGGGTTACGAAGACATAGGGAAACACTAGATTCGCTGAATTCTAAATCCCTACTTAACTCCCGAACACTTGCCATAGGATTTTCGATTACCGCTAAAGTTATAGCCAGCTCATTTTCTTCATTACAATACATTTCGTCGTCTCGCCTTCTTTTCATATGCAAAATTTCCAGTACGTTCAAAACGTTCTTTCAAATTTTCTGGAGACCTCACATTAGGACATCTTCTATAGGGATATTTTTGACCATACAGTCTTGATGCTAATAAACGATTCACCAATAACGTAACATTTACCATAGATATTAAATCTTATTGACAATAATTATAATTCGTATTTTTAAATATTAACAATATTAATTCAACTTAATCACGATAATCTTAAACACATTAGAGAAATGTCATAGAGTGAAAAACAAACGCAAAACAAAAGACCAAAGCCATACTAGATTTTAATGCTAAAATAAAAAGCACCTCAATTTACGCAAAACTTATTTGAAATAATCATATCTCAAAAACGGTTTGAAATAAAAATTAAGTGTATAATATTAGAATGTGCGGAATTTTATGCTTTATTCATCCATGTAAAAAAATATAGGTATTCCATTTAAAACATTTGAGAAAAATAATAATTAAATAACAAGAAATGTAAACAAATATTTTGGGCACCCGGTATAATAATAATTTATTTCAAAAATGTTTTTCAGAAGATGCATCATTATCGAATAACACCCTACATTTTTAGAAAAAACAATTAATAAATCGCGGAGATATGGTAGTCAAAAAATTTTTTGTAATTTGCCAAAAAAACAGGAAAAAAATTATAACTTGGCAACGCTGCATCCGATTGACAAAAAATTTTAGGATATAATTCAGGACCCTTAGGGGCTTAATTGGCATCAAAAAATTAGAGGGTATTCCATTAAAAAAATTATACATTCTTGTGTAACTCCTTTTTGTAACACTCTGTATAATTGGAAATAATTTCAAGTTGTAGTAGAGATGAAACACTGAAAGTTTTGTTAAAAAAGTTTTTTTGTAAAGTTGCCCGTTTTTGCACAATCTTCCGAGGAAGCACTAACTGGACACCTTGTATATTTCCAAGAACTCAAGTCTTATTTTCTTCAGTTATCTTCTATTTTATGCCCAAAGATGTAATAACACTTTTGATTGTACATAAAAAGGGGAAGAGAACAAAAAAAAGAAATCTAAAATCGGAGAAATGGTTCCTGAGATATGTCCTTATAAAAGAAACGGTTCTGGCGGCCATTTTTTCTAAATGGTGGCTTTAGCTCACAATGGGATTTTTCGGGACTTTTATATCCTCATTCTACATGAATAAAGCTATCCATTTCGATAAAGAAATAGCTGTCCCCAGATAGTTCATACTCAAAACTGGATTTGCCTGCACTAAACACTTTTCGCCGTGATTTTCTATCTGCATTCATTAATGGTAGACTCAAAGTCAATATTTGTTGTCAGGTCACGTTCTGTTGCCAAAATCGCCAATGAATTTAGCCGGTCTTCATCCATAGTAGTAGCGTCTGTTAAATCCGAGGTTTACTTTACAAGTTACAAAGTTATAAGTGCAAGATGTGCAGTCGCGCGAATTTTTATTATTCTGATTTTGCCGCCCCTAAAAATCTGCCGAACTTGTAAATTGTAGACAAGTTTCTATTTTAATATTGGAAAGAACTGTATACAATAGAATAAACTTGTTTGCGGAAAAAACAATATGTCAACTGTAGCTCAACATGGTTTCCATGAAAATAAATCTACGGAAACAGCAACTTGTGATTTGTTATACTGCATGTACTTAAATATTAATAGCTTCATTGCAATTTGATTTATCGAAAGCATTTCATAAACTAGAGAAAAAGTATTCTAACCATTATAAGCAAAGAAATCAAATAAGGAAACTTTAGTATGAATTAAATTATTAAAACAAGAAAAACTAACAAACTCCACAAAAAAATAACAACAATCACTTCTGTCATGAAAGCAATGACGAAATAAATAAAACAATACATATTGACAGTTAATGTCACGGCACTCTTAAGTCTTAACATTTAAAACAATAAAACCGCCCACGTTCCCTTTCTGAGCTGATAAGGAGGAAGGATATGATGGAGAGTTACTCCTCAAGAACAGCGATAACAAAAAAAAAAGAAAAGGTATTACATTTAATTTGATATATAATAATAAAATGTGGCCTATTTAGCTATTGAATGCTGATTTTCGTTCTCAACTTTCATTTGTTGGAAAAAGTTCTAAAAGTTCTTTTTATGTGTTAGATAAAATCGCCTTATGGAGTTGTATAACTGATACAAATAATATGAAATAAATTCGGAGACAAATAAAAAAGATAGAGAGGTGTCTTCACCAGAATTAAACAATTTCTTAAAAACACTTCGATTTTACAGGGGGGCATATCTAGTGATTCTGAACAACTTTCAGTAACAAGATTTTTGTCTACCTCTAAGCCTACTATGATTTCTAGAAAATTGTGATTTTCTTTTTATCGCAGTAGGCCGGCGTTTTAGATCTAGGCGGCATTTATGTGTTAAATAAAGTCGTCTTATGAAGTTGTATGACATAAAAATTTGAAATGAATTGGGACACAAATAAAAAAGTTACAGAGAAGTGAAACCAAAATTTTTTTTGAAAACATTCAGATTTTTACAAAACTTTACAGGAGGGCATATCAAGTGATTCCGAGCAACTTTCATTAACAACATTTTTGTCTGTCTCTAAGCCTACTATAATTTCTTGAAAATTGCGATTCTTTTTACCGCAGTAGGCCGGCATTTTAGATCTAGGCGGAATTTATGTGTTGAATAAAGTCGTCTTATAGAGTTGTATGACTGATAAAAAAATTCAAATGAATTAGGCCTCAAATAAAAAAGAAAGAAGTTATTCATAACAATTTTTCAATGCTGTTAAAAATAAAAAAAAGTGTAATATAATCACGAGTATAATAATTAATAATTTTTGTAAGAAGACAATAATTTTTATTTTACCGTAAATATTACGGCACGATACCACTTGACACTTATGAATTTTTTTAGGCAGATTTATTCACAAATTGGAATTCTGAAATAAATTTTAATTCTAAATAACTTTTCTCAGTGACAGTTTTTCATATCGTTAAAATTGAACGTAGTTTACCCTTAACATAATTTTCAGATTTTTTAATTTTCTGAACATCCTTTACATGACATGTTAATTTAATTCATAAAACAATCCTGAAATGTACAGCATTTATCAAGTAAGTACTAATTTATATGCTTTTTGAATGAAGGTAATGTTTCTACAATTTATTAAAATAATGGTAACGAGTTAAACAACCCTAACTCTTAGTTAAGCAGACTTACTGGGAGTATTATACGTATGTATTCATTCATTGGTAATAAAGTTTGATTTATATTTGAAAACAAAAATTAATAGTTCCATAACGTAACTGGAAGAAAAAGGTAAAATTTTAAATTATTTGAACAAGTTCACACAAGAGTGGATGGTTGGTACCCCTGCTATACATTGGATGATTCGCTTCTGGCCCACGAAGACATTGTGTGTTACTAGATGCCCACCGCAGATATCATTATGAGGATACCATTACTCAAAATACATTGAACTTGACCATAGTGAAAAGTAATTAGTTCTGGAATATAAAATACGGCTTTTACGGCTTTAATCTTTAAAATTGGGGAATAAAAGAGTATGAGCGGGTAGCAATGTAAAAAGTGCCCCCGCACCTACCGAACTAAAATGGCTTCCATAAGATATCTCGTATGCTGACTGTCTTGTGTACAAAGTTTTAAGCTCATGGGCTCTGCGTGGGGTGGAAAAAAAAATTTACCCCTAAATGTTTTATTTTTTTTTCTCACCTCCTATTTGACAGATCGCTTTGTAATTTGGCACAACTAATATTAGTGTTAGGAGAGTTTATTTTAAAAAATATTACTCTTCTACGATGATTTTATGCATTAAAAAAAAATTAATATATTTTTTCAATGGCCTTAAGGGTGACTACCCTGTTGAACACTATTACCATATTTTGATATAATATGTATTTAAACTATAACTATAACAAATAACAGTTATAGTTTTATTAATGCGGTGGAACAGGATAAAAATAAATAAATATTATCTGAACTTGCAATATTACGAGTATATTATTTAATATTTATATAGGTAATCATATAATTCATTCAGACAAGAGTAACTGAGTGATGCAGAAATTGGACCCATATTGCAAGCAAAGGGAAAAGGAACCCGACCAGAATGGAAGGATGTCTCAAACAGAGGAGTAGGATTGAAGGCTTTGTGGTCGCAATGGGACTCACTTAGAGCATTAAACGGGCTGTTATTATTATTACATACGAACATCTATAAGACTTATTTTGTTAACCATTAGGAACATGATAACTCATAAAAAACAAAATTATTTATCCAAGTCACTTTCCTCATCTAACTGTGGCAGTAGAGAAAGTTTTATTGGTTGATTCGATTATAGTACCTCCAATTTTTTTACATATTATACATTGTTACTGTTTTTGCGTTTTAAATTAAATGAGCTGATTTTGATCTCAGAACTATTGCTATCAATTGTAGAACTTTCCATTTCGTGCATAACACTAACTACTATCTAAGTTTTTTAAAAGGGGAAAAATTAGGTATAAGGTACAATACAAATAGCATAATAAAACCACGAGTACGATACACACTTAAAATTACAGAAATAAGATACTATATATGAGAACGTAACAGTATGAGATGGAGCTACGGAGATTTGTAAGACAGATGCGGCTGCGGTAGAGCGGGGGCGTGAGTAGGCAGCGGGTCCGGCAGTCAATTGAAAAATGACTTATTTTGTATTTTTAGTGCCTCTTCAACTGTCACAGCACGCACTTTTGACCGCGGGGGTGTCTTTAAAGGCAGCTTCTACTTCGAGGGCACTCACCAAAGCCTCGCTAATAATTTGATGGGATATTCTTAGAATCCGCCTGACCTCTTCGGCCCTGATGCCATCTAAAAATGCTCCCACGGCTACTTGTTCCTGAAATTCTTTTGGTGCTTCAAATTCTTGTAAGCTTTCCCCAACCTTTTGAATCCTTGATTTTAGCTGAGCCTGGTATACTTGAGCAGGGTGTTGGTCGCCATATCTCAAGTCTAATGCAGCTTCTAAGA
Organism: Rutpela maculata; assembly: GCA_936432065.2. NCBI lineage: Eukaryota > Metazoa > Arthropoda > Insecta > Coleoptera > Cerambycidae > Rutpela > Rutpela maculata. Next base: position 253,799,745 of record OW386286.2, read on the forward strand.
CTTTGAAGTCCCTTTGTTTCTCCACCGGGATGGTCTGAAGTAACCCTGAGGCTTGGACCCTTAGCGCCAGAACTAATGCCTTAGCCTTTTCCTCGTTATCCCAGTTATTCGCACTTGCAGCCGCCTTCAAATTGTCTCTTGTACGTTGTCCATGAGCTTTGGCCGTCAAATAAGGAAGGTTTTAAACGAGGACCTGATGATGTTACCAGGTGGCCTCCTTTTTCTCTCAATTGTCATTTAAGGCGCTCCGCTGCTCCTTCGACCTCATTCATCTTTTCTTTGATGTCGCTTGCTTCCCCTTTGACTTGACTGACTTCTGTTTTGACCACTTTATCTTCGACCTTGTTTATCTCTTCTTTGATTTCGTTAGTGATTGATTTCATAGCGTCTTATTGGATTTTCATTTGATCGCTCAGGATTTTCCTCAGTTCTTCCTGGCGTC